>JAEQBH010006381.1:0-185917 GCA_016808115.1 Tetrastigma voinierianum
ATTTAAATTTAGTGTTTTTTGTATTTTTATAAGGAAAATAAAATAAAATTGAAACCAAATATGTTTTTTCTTATTTTTCTTGTTATTCTTGTTTTTCAAAACAGAAAACAGTTTAAAAAAAACAGAACCAACATAAATGGGAACGCCGGTTATCATTCTCCATTGAAAATATCGGAGTTTTGAAATAAACAGAATTTCTTGCAGAAAAATACCAAAAAAAGAATCAACAGTTGACGAAATCACAAGAACCGTGTAGAAGGACAAGTAGAGGTAGGCCATTCTTAATCAATGGCGATTAGATTTGGAAATTTCTTGTGGCTGAGATTAATCAACAACAACATGGTCACAACGCTTCTTAGTTCCTTCCTTCCCCACCTTATAAATCTACAGGGGAAAGTTAAGTCAGATCTCATCTTCATTATTTGATCTATTTTTCTGCAAATTTTCTCCAGATTTTCCTTCTTTCCAAACACCCATGGATCCATTTTCCCACCACACTGTCACACCCTCACTCATGGGGAGCCCCTCTCTTGATCATATGGAAGCAATGACCCCATAGTATTTAGGCAAAGTAGAGTTTTGGCATTTATAAAGACTTGGAGAGACCTCCTTGCCAAGAATGCTAAGGTTTGTAATATTCTGAGGTCTACTTATGCCAAGAGCATAAGGAAATGAGATTATCCTGTGATTCTCTGTAGACCTCTCTTGTAAATATATGTATTACTGTGAATTCCTCTAGATTTGGTAGAACCTTCAAAGGTTCACTTGAATACCCAACATTACACCGACGCTTTTATAATATGTTTCGTAAGATAATAAAAGTATGAACGATATTTTTTCTGATAAAATAACGCAAAGAAAATTTCTGAAACCGTAATTTATACAAAATACTAGGTAAATCGGGTAATTCATCGCCAGACCCAAGGTCATAATTTAAGAAGTTCATAGGCCAAAGTAGAATTCCGAATAAGTAGAATTGCAAATAAATGAAGATGAGGGACCAAAGTGTCAATAAAGAAAAACATAAAATCAATAAATATGATGAGATCAAAGCCAAAATATCTTTGCCTTGCTATGGTAGAAAGCAAAAAAACGGATAGAGAAAAGAAGCAAAGAAGAAGAGAAGAAGAAGAAGAAGAAGAAGAGAAGGAGAAGAGGGAGTTCAAAAGGATCAAAGGTATGGAAAGCATGGAATTGTGACGCTGTAATGAAACTAAGATTTTAGTATGGAAGTATGGGCTTTACATTAGTGTGATTTTGTATGGACTTTGTTAGACTTTATAACTTACTTCAAGGTTTGTGTAACTTGTATGGAGGCTATGCTTGGTGTGTAATATGCATGGATTTTGAATTTTGGTTTTATTCCTACTTTGAGGTGATTTTTGGGATCGGGACAGGATGGTTTTATGTCAGTGTTTTTGGCATGTTTTGTGCTGTGTTTGTGGCCTTAATTGGGAGGATATTGTGGCCGCGGCAACGGCTGCCCGGATGGTTTTCAATCAAAAATTAGTGTACCTGAGTCGCTAAGGAGCCTCCTGGGCACGCTACTATGCATGGAAGCCACGTATCAAGGGTGGTCGGGCTCAAATTTACAACCCTCGGGTACGCAATTGCGTGGGTTTCCATGCAATTGCGTAGCCCCTGCACACCTTCAAACCTCCAACTTCGGACGACCATAACTTCTTCGTCCAAACTCCGTTTCGGGTGTTCTTGGACTCTGCAAAGCCCATCGAGCCGCATTCCAACCATATACCCGAGTGACACAGTGAACATAACCCCAAGCTGAAATCTAGGTTTTCTAGAGCTACCGTCCGTTAGGATTGGCTAGTCATGTATGACCTCCAACTTCTGACTCGCCATAACTTCTTCGTCCGAACTCCGCTTTTGGATGCCTCGGACTCTATGGAAAGCCCCTTTGAGTCAAGAATCCATCCATAGAATGATAAATTAGAACTCATATTAGGTCCTAAAAATCATGAAAGTAGTAGGCGTAATCGTTGCAACTATGCGCTTATTCATGGCTATAACGAGATATGAAAATGCAAAGATACGATTTAAATGATTGTACATATCGTGATACAGATTACCGTGATGACAATAATTATTCAGAACATGAGATACGTGCATTTCAAACATAAAATACACATGGATTGTCCGCGTAGAACCTCGGTGAGGATAGATAAGCATGTCTATTAGTGGAAAACAAGTATGCAACATACTCGACGCTTGGCCCCGCTGTGGGCCATTATAGCTTTCGGGCTCTATAGATGGTCATTGTCTCGCATAACGATAACACATTTTCAAACTTATAGTTTCCTTTATCCACTTCTAAGGTTTACGCAGCATGAAACATGAAACAAATGATAAGTATATGAAATGATTTGAAAAATGATGTGCAGGCATGAGATGATATGAGAAGCATTAGCATCGTTATGTGATGATATGTGTAAACATGCTATGCTGACAAGAACAAGCAGTTAAAAAACGTAAATGACCTGAAATGAATCACATGATATGATAAGAAGTATAAGATTGCATAAGCATGTGTACATTATGTGTATGGAACATATATAAGCAAAGTGTATATGACATAAATAGAAGATATGTTTTATGTATGTAAATGTAAAGTGAGATGACTCTTATTAGTGGTCGTCCACGAGTTATTCCCACTAAGCTATAAGCTTAGCAGGGTGTTTCATCTGTATAGGTACAGAGAAGAAAACAGAGGACAGGACAATCCACATCGATTTCCAAGGTCAATACATAGTTGCACCCACCCAAACTTTCAACTATCAAACATGCAAAACTAATTTTTCAGCAATGTAAATATGGTAAATGTTGAACACTTCCATATATGGAGCTTGTATATATTTTGTAATCCGCTGCTACAGAATATATTACAAGTGAAATGTTTAACATTATATGAATGAACAAGTTTAAAATTTATAAGTTTATAAATGAAAAAAAAAAAAATGACACCCTCGCTTGATACCGTGTGCCGAGTCAAGCGCCGCGCTTAGTGGTATCGAGCATCCTCGATCCTGCTCAACCTCGCCAATCGCCCGACCGTAAACTGGCGTCACATCTACACACTTCCATAGACGTGTATATAAGGAGGAGGTGGCCTCATTTGCGAACCACCAAGTTGAGAGCTTTCTTAAGCATCAGAGTTTTTTTCTTCTAAGGTTCTCTATTCTATCTTCGCTCTCTAAGGCGGTAGAAGCCAATCATAGCAAGCAAGTCGAGCGGGAGGTTGACTTAGCAACATCCGAGGGGCGAGTTATCTAAGTGCTGCACGAGAGCTTAGCGGGAAGACTGAGTCCGTGACAGTTGGTATTAGAGCTTATGAGCCTCACTTCGGCCAGAAGTGGGAAAGAAAAGACGTGCCCTTGATCATCTCATGAGTTTCTGACTGGCCTGGGTGACCCGATTGAGGTCGCTATAGGACACCAAGGAGGGATTTAATCTTTATGGAGTTAAAGCATAAAGAAGGCCATGGAGGATCTCAAGGTGCATATCCAAGACCTTCAAGAGGGGATGCAAGGCTCGTCAGTCCTAGTAGTGTCGCATGAGGAGTTGATAAAGGTCCTAGACATGCTTGCTAGCTTGGAGTCAAGGGTGGAGGACTTGACAAAGCATGAAGAGGGAGCTAAGGCAAAGAGGTGGCCATTTATAAGACAACACTATCTACGTTATGGCCACCATGAGGCACCATGAAGGAGTGTGCCAAAGCCACACACTCACTGCAGCGGATGCCAAGGAGCTTAGACAAATTACTGTGGCACATGGAAAGGGGTACTTTGAGGCGACAAGATCAATCGACGAGGCACCAAAGGTACGCACTACTACTCTTTACCTCACCGATAATGCAACTCTATGGTGGCGTAGGCGTTCATGGAGATAAGAAAAGGACATGCAATCATGCACACATGGGCAGACTTCAAGAGAGAGATCAAGAAGCAATTCTATCTAGAATATGTGGAATACATGGCATGTAAGAAGATCAAGCATCTCAAGCACACGGGGTCGATCCGCGACTACGTGAAAGAGTTCTCTTCCCCTAATGCTCGAGGCACCCGATATGAAATCGAAGGATATTCTCTTTAAATCATGACAACCTACAAAGCTGGCCGAGCAAGAGTTAAGGAGACGCGGGTATCTAAGACTTAGCCACGACCATGGCCGTAATGAGTCACTTTATGGATTCTCGGCGGGAGACCCATCCCAAACGAAGGCGCATTTAAGGGTAGTCATGATAGCTGGGGAGACAAAGGATACAAGAACTATAGTTGATATTAAGGAAGGACTGGCGCGCCTCTACCAAGAAAAGGGTAAGGTTAGACAAAATCAAGGATTTCAAGCCAAAGACCAACCACATTGGGCACATGAATGTCCTAAGAGAAAGGCCCTTAATGCCATGATTGAGAGGAGACTAACAAGAGGGTGACGACATGTTACATGGGGTCAATGCACCGTTGAATGCCCCAAGGTCAAGCAAGCTAAGGAGCAGCCTCAGTAGCGGACTCATGTACTGGAGGCCAAGGTGAATGGGATGACACAAGGGCCATGATAGGCACCAGTGCCACACACAACTTTGTCTCGAGAGGGAGGCAAAGGAGACTCAAGCTCTAGGACATCCAAGGAGGTGGTGGTTTACAAGCGTTTAACCCCTTTCATGCTTACCGCAAGGAGTAGCTCGTGGTGGCAATGAAGAAACGGGTCGTGGGAAGGCAAGGTTGACTTCACTCGGTGGCACCCATGGATGACTTCAAGATGATTGGGACGGATTTCCTCGCTAGGTAAAGTCAGGCTCAGACTTTCTACGCTCGAGGCTATCTTAGAAGATTTAGGCACCATGTATGGTTCCCACAATCACCGAAGGCAAAGCTAAGACTCATGTCACAAATATAATCGAGAAAGGGTTGAAAAATGAGGTGAGTTCAACTGGCGGCTCTTAAGGAAGGACCCGACGATCCTATGGGAGATCCTATGCCCATAGAAGTCAGAAGCGCCGGATGAGTCTGGAAGATGTAATGCCACCAGAGTACCAAAAGCCCAACTACAGAGAGGGAGGAAGATCACAAGATCGTAGTCGGGATCAGTGGAGCAAAACCCGCTACGGGCCTTATAGGATGGCAATTCTAGAGCTAGTGGGAGTCGAGAAGACAACTCAAGGAGTTGGCCAGCGCCGATTCATCCAACCATCTAAAGCTCCATATGCGCCGGTCTTATTCCAAAAAGAAGCACGATGGCTCATCATGGATGTACCGACCACGGCACTCAACAAGGCGTGACCGGGCATAAACCAGTTATCCATTCCTCTACATCGACTCCATTTGATCAACTTGGTAGAGTAAGGTACTTCACTAAGCTGGACTTGCGGTCAGGGTACTACCAAGTGAGGATAGCTGAAGGGGATGAGCCGAAGACTACTTGCGTGATGAGGTATGGCTCTTATGAGTTCCTAGTGATGCCCTTTGGTCTTACTAACGCACCTGCTACTACCCTTTGATGAACAAGATATTCCATCCAACCCAACTAGGAAGGACCTTATGTCGTGACGAGAACCGGTGAAACCGGGTCCTACGCTATAGATAAAACAGATGGAACCCCTGTACCTAGAATGTGGAATGCCATGCACCTAAGAAGGTATTATCAATAAAAACATATCATTACTTTTGCCGACTCATATGTCTTTGCATATTTTTCATTATAAAGGGTCCAACCTAAAAACTCCTGATGGCGCAAAGAAATGATCTATCCTACTGAAGATAGATAACATCTAGTCAGGTCATCTTAAAAGCTCCTGATGGCGTTGAAGAAAATGATCTTGATCCACCAAAGATAGATAACATCTAGCTGGTCAAATCTAAAAGCCCAGATGGCGTAGTCAAATGACCTATCCGCCCAGCATAGATAACATCTAGTTAGTCAAATTTAAAAGCTCGGATGGCGCAGTCAAATGACCTATCCGGCCCAACATAGATAACATCTAGCTGGTCAAATTTAAAAGCTCGGATGACATAGTAAATGATTCCATCCTACTCAACATAGATAACATCTATCGTCAAATCTAAAAGCCTCGATGGCAATCAAATGACCTATCCCGCCAAGATAGGATAACATTTAGTCGGGTCAATCTAAAGTCCTGATGGCTCCGGGCCAACGACTATCCCGCCCAAAGATGTATAACATATAGCCGGTCAAATCTAAAAGCCCGGATGGCTAGCCAAATGACTTATCCGACCATGACACATCCATCGATCGAATCTAAGTTCCCCAAATGGCACAAAGAAATGACCTATCCGGCAACACAAATGATCGCCCATCCTACTTCCATACAAAATCCATACAACCGGACTACAAGCAAAGATTGAAACGCATAACAAGGTATCAAACAAAAAAGTAACGAAGAACAAAAAGGGATAAATTATTTAATGCAAAACATCACGCTCTCAAGTCTCTTCTCAAAAGTAGTCAAGTCCCACTAAGAGGCGCAAGATCCTGATCCCGCCGTCCGACCTGGCAGCCGGGAGACCCATCGAAGAGTCTCCTCTCCGGCGGGCGCTGAGTCGCTTCCGCGTTCCTCCCCAACAAAGAGCTAGATCCGGCCGGAACAATGCATTTCCAGGTGTGCTTGGGGCAACGAGGGTTGGCAAAAAACTCTGGAGTTAACGGGATTAAAGGATCCGGCATTCCATCTGGGATCTAAGGCTTGCTCCTGCATATATTGTTTGTAAAAACACAGCAACCATAGCCATAGTTGAACAGTGTGTCGCCGCTCGCATCAAACTTGGCCTCCATTGCCTCTCTATCGCATCACCACCTTTCTGAGGCGCGAAATCATCTTTGGCATCCCTAACCCAAAATCAAGGAAAGCCGCTTGTCCGTCAAACGACCGTTTTCCTTCGCCTCAGATATAAGCCTCCTCCTCCTCGCCAGTGGACAAAAGCCTTCTGGGGCAGCCTTCATGCTCTAACTCCGCTTCATGCGAGCGCTCCGCAGAATCACTACTGCACGCTGAACCCGGCAAGGTCGACTAATTGCTCTGGGTATTAACGCCCTCAATCTCCAATCCAACCCTGGGCCATCGGGCCAAGATCACGGCGTGTCGCATCTCCACCCTCCCGAGCATCTTCAAGAGATTCTTTAGCCCCTAGCCCGCATGACGACATGCTAACCCGACTTTAATAAAGCACCCCACTCCCGCCCTGGCCATCTCTAATCGGGACATATAGTCGCAATGCTCCTAAGATCCCTCAGCCGGAGCTCGAACTTGTGATGCTGAAGCGCCATGTTCCGAATAGCAACGACGGCCTGCAAAGAAACCCATTAGGAGTACAGAACTCGCACGGCTAATGTCACATAACGAAACTCGCTTATCTTACCGCCACGACCGAACGAGTTACTGGCTATGACTTCTATCCCATCATCGATAACTGGCCATGTCTTCCTTCCGGTCCCCAGAACGCCACCGAGTAGTCCTCACCAAGGCCCACGCTCGAAAGCAACCACGATATCCGGCTTACGCGCGACAAATTGTTCACCGTTCACGCACTCTCCCGCGGAAAGGGGCTCCCAACCTACTGCGATGATATACTCTCACCTCGCCCCGCCCCAGAGCCGATACTCCACTCCTGAGGCTCCTACCACACCCGAGGAGCATAACGGTCGGGTTATAACTGCTCCGGAAGAATGTAGGCCTTAGCAATGGACCACATGAACTCGACCGCCAGTCGACCTCACCGGCCTAAGGATCACCCGTTTGACTAACGGATCGCCTCTCGACCACCCGCATCCCACCCGTTTGATCCTCGTGGCCCCGATTCGGAGAACTAGGGATGATAATGGCTTCAGACCTCGATCCTCCTCAAAGAGCTTGGTCGACTAGGTCCCGCAGCCTCAGCTGGGGCGATGTCGACTCACTACCTAACTCACCGCCGCTTCTTCATGCAAGCAAGATAACAAACCTAGTAGCCCCGTCATCCTTTCTCTCGCTCCTCCTCCAAATCTCCGAAGAAACCAGACTAACCCAGTGGAACGAATCCTCCCCTCGACTCCAGGCGCTGCTTGTCACCGACCGCCTCTTTATGTTTAATCGTTATCACTGGGGGCGATCCACCACTTGCTGGCAAAGGCAACCGTCGGACGACTACTGCCCTCCGACCAGGAATGGGTCATGCAGAACTAGGTCCCATTAGGAGGTCGACGAACCCGCCGCTTCCAAGCACCCTCTACACCCGACTTGATAGCTCAACCATCGACCATCTGAGGGACGGGCACCGTCGAAATCGTATCGCCGTAGGTCAAGACGACAGTGCTCCTTCCACGACATGTCCGAAGGCAACAGCTAGTGGAATGACGGAGGGTGTAAGGCTCGTTGCACCTCACTACAGATATATTATCTAGAAATCGAGAACTCAGAATGACGCTCTCGTCGGGGTAAAATCTGATGAAGCCGACGACCTTTTCTCGGCTCGACTTCCACCCGCCACCAACTCGCTCTCGCCAAGCCTTCCCTACACGAAAAACCCAAGGTTAGTCCATCATCACATACTAAATATCCGGGAAAATATCGTGCCAGTCTAACCCGACCACACACACCGGAAAAGATCGAGACCTGGGCTGATATTAAATCCTGAAGTCTGGAGAGCCCGAGGACTCGTCCTAGGGTCCCCTCACTAGAAACACTCCTTTCGCCTCTGTCTTAGGTGAGTCTACAGAGCCCGCTTAACAACCAAGCTCCGGGATCTCGTAACCGACATAGACATCCGACCGCCCCGCCCCTAGCTCTCGAAAAATAATTATACACACCTCGACCAATGAGAGGTCGAAAGGATATAAAAGGTTCAACATGTAAAGACCCGATCAAAATACGAATAATGCCAGTAGATAAGAGCAAGGAGTGCCCGAGTGAAATGCAAAAACTTCTTAACTAAGGCTGGCACTGGGAAGCGCAGCCCAACTGCAAGGTGCTCCCGGGTAAAAAACACACCATTATGTTCTCCACCCAAGGTAGACTCGTCCGTCCTCTCCATTAACCGGAGGTCAATGTTATCGGGCACCTCGCAATGCTTCACAGATCCTCCATCGCCGAGATTAGATGATGTCGCTATGTGTATATGTCGCTTTCTAAAGGCTCTTCTGGGGCGACCACTCGTGGAAGTTTCTTCCTGACCCCTCACCATTCTACAAGTAGATCAAATGGAGAAGAGAAAACGAATATGAGACTCTAGACATATACCTAATCGGTACGAAGGCATACCCTAAGCCCAGGCAAGGATCGCTCCGGTTGAATAAATTTTAAACCATGTCTCCTCCTTTTCAGGCCTCTTACAGCTGGAAACCAGTCATTCACCACAATCCAACATTACTAAGGGGCGACGATGGTTACCTGAGAAATGAAGTGCACGAGTGCTTGCAATAATGGCCCATGAATGAATGTAAGGTTACACCGGCCTATTCGCAATGGATAGTCACAGAGACGTAAATGTGATAAAACCCAAACAACAAAGAAGGAAAAGAGTACACTTAATGATGCCTATCTGAGAGATAACACCGATGTCAGGCCCGCAGTCGCATTTAATGCACCGATGACTAAACATCTGTCCGAGGATTTCAACCATCACGCATACCCGCGCCTAGTGGCACAAGACTAAGGTGGCCAAGCCTGCGGGCCCTTCTTATCTCGGCGACAGCTCTACTCGCTAACAAGTTTTATAATATTCAACTTGCCTCAATTAGGCAGAATGTCCGAATACGTCATACACAGCACTGCACAAGACACTGCCGCTAAAAACTGCAATTTTATTAATTACATCGAAAAGGTGTTCGACATTACATAGCGATGCTTGTTGCTAAGCAATCATATTACAACACGACAAAGTAATATTCGTAACTCACAAAACACCCGAAATATAGAAGAAAAATAGGCAAGGCATCCGCCACGGAACCGGCAGAGGTCAGTCATGGTGGGCCAAAAAGAAGGGAAAGAAGGAGACGGGCCGAGTTAAGCCGCTTAGAGGCCAAAAAAGTTAAGGGAAAGATGGAGATAGTCACGCAGGGCTAAGAAAGAGGATAAGATGGTGATGGGGCTGGTGGAAGCTTGAGCGATCCCTGCAAGATTCAACAGGGGGTGTCCTTAGACTCCATTCAAGTTTTAAAACCACCCAAAGACCACCCCCTAAAACAATTCTGACTCCACTCAAACCATGCAGTCTCTGGCCCGATCCATGCTTAGAAAGCGCGCTTAAATGATCGAACACAATCATCCTTCATCCCGCAATCCCCCAATTCTGAGTCTCAGCAACATTCAATTATCCTTCTCTGATGAAGGAACGTGGATAACCAATAGGACAACCAACCTCCTCACCCACTAGCCTTTTATAGCAAATTCTCTAACCTCGTGATTAACTCGCAACCATATAACATCTAATGCGCCAAAAAAGTTACAAAAATTCACATTGAAATCCAACAACATTGATGGTCTAATATTCCCTCTATGATATGAAGGTCAAGTTTGTTCCTTTTTTTCCAACCGAGGGCGATTACCTCCCAAGAGGAAAAGGGGTATCAGGTACCATCGTCTGAGCCTCTAGCTCCCCATTAACCGGCCTGTTCTCAAAGGCCCTATGGGACCAGCTCTAAAGACGACCGCCCAGATGTTGAATAGCCCAGAACGCCCAAAGATTCCTCCTGCACTCCGGCACTCACCCCGATGCCTCCTCTCTCTCGAGGCGCCTTAGTGCCCTGGATGCCCCTTCACCCGTGATGCTTCTATCCCGATCGACTTACCAAGCTTAAACCGCTAATCGGGTCAGTTCATGATATAAGTGGATGTTCTCCAAGAACTGTCACCCCCGCTCTAAACGAAATAGGAAGGCACTCTTAACAAATGCTCGTCAGAAAGTAGTTACATAAAAAGAATAATAACTCATCCTTTCCCGAATGAGAGCCACCTTCCCTATCTTTACGGGAAGAAATCATCTACTTCCATAAGGTGGATACACGTTTCTCCCTTCTCATAAAGAGAAAAGAATCACACCTGATGAGGTATGACATTCTCGATTGAGATAACTACAGCTTCTAACGCCGCCCCAACAAAAGAGCTAACTTTGCTGACGGAGGGACATTTAACACCACCGTCGTTTTCAGATGTTTTGTGCTGCTCGATCAGGATCAGAATGCCTCGACAATCCATTGACTCTGAGAATTCCGGAGACTACAACAATAATGATATCAGCCGCTCTTCGGCCCTTATAGACCAACGTTGCATAATGAGTACAACGCCTTCGCCCTTATAGTTTCCTTTATCCACTTTTAAGTGTTTACGCAGTACGAAACATAAACAAATGACTTGAATATGACATATGAAATGATATGATATGATAAGATAAGCATAGCAATCAAGATGCGATGACAAGTATATTGTGACAAGAACAAGAAGCAAAGATGAAATGATATAAAATGTATATGAACGTTGACAAGAAATGAAACATGATAAGGATAAGTAAATATGAGATATGTACAAACATGTTTAAATGATATGATAAGTGTTGGGATGTATACTGATGTATAGAAGTGTGATGATCCGTGTTAGTGGTCGTCCACTAGTTTATTCCCACTAAGCGTAAAGCTTAGCACGAGTTTTCATCCGTGTAGGTACAAGAGAAGCAGGAACAAGACGTCCGGATACTCCACATCAGCAACCAAGGCCAACACACTCCTAGGTGCCCACTAAAGACCTTTTGGTCTATTTTTGTATATGTTTTGTTTTGTAAACAATGTAAATTTTGTAAATATTGAACATTTCCATATATGAAGCTTGTATATATTTGTAATCCGCCGCTATAAAATATAGTACAAGCAAATGTTTAAATATTGTATGAATGAACAATCTTAAAGTTTATAAGTTTATAGTAATAAAAAAAAAGTGACACTTTGCTTAAACCATGTGCCGAGTCAAAGATCACTGCTGAGGCCTCCTCGGGGCCTAAAAGTCACAATATCTATATACTTCATTGGTCAGGGTAATTACAAATGGTATCATCCCCGATCACGATGCTGGGGTCCATTCGCCTTTGTCCTCAAGAATGCCATAAGACACAATGTGTCCGCAGCGAAAGGGGATGGGTTTGTCACATCCAACATCGATACAGAGAAGTTTCCGCATTATATGTTATGCGCCGCCTCAACCTATAATGTATTAATGCTTTAAATCTATGAGGCCCTCTTAGGACCCAATGCGCATAACATCTACATGGTCAAGTTGCGCCATACAAATCTGTAAGAGTTGGGAATGGAGCACCTAACTCTCGTAGGGTTCGACTGGGCTTTGGCCCCATAGTGTGTGTTTGTCTGCTCGTCTCACGATCCCGCTTTTAATATGTTTCGAACTCCTAAACTATGAACTAGTAACTTTACTCGGTTCAATCACTAGTTCGGCTTTAAAACATTATATTTTCTTTCTTAGTACTTCCGAGTTCGCTCTAAGATTTTTTTGATTGAAGAATAAATGTTATAAATTTAAATTTCTTAGTCCTTATATAATAAAGATAAACAAATAAAATGAGTTTGAATAAACATATAATTAAATTTATTAAGTTTAAACCCTTTTTTTTTCCTCCACTTTATTTCCTTCCACTTTTTACTTATTTCCATTGTTTTAAAACCAGACTAAATGGCCGGCCTGGACTGGCCGACCGGTGACCTTCCGATCCCAGCTTTGATCACTGCCAACCCCTAAACTATGAACTAGTACTTTTCTAGTTTGATCCATCGATCCTGCTTTTAAAACATTATTATTTTCTTTTCTTATGACTTTTCTAGTTCCAAATCCAGGGAGCCTAAGATTTTTCCGATCAGAGAAGAAATGTTACAAATTTAAATTTCTTAATCCTTATATAATAGATATAAACAAATAAAATGATTTTGAATAAACATATAGAATTAATTTATTAAGTTAAAACCTATTTTTTTATTTTCCTCCATTTTTTATTTTCTTCCACTTTTCCTCTCTATTTTCCACACTATTTTCCAAAATCGCTGAATTCGCCATTGGATCAAGCCGACAAGAACTTTCGATCCTAGTCAACCCCTAAATTGCAACAAGTAACTTTCCCGATTCAATCATCGTCCGCTTTTTAAAACACGGTGATGACATTTTATTTTTTTGGTGTATATAAATATATGCAGGGGTTGATCCTAGACTGATCTACAAAGTTCGAGGAATTGACAACAAACAAATCTGAGGTACAGGGATTATTGGATCAGAAAAGGGCGAAAGCTTTGCGTCGGTACCGGACCGATATACAAAACATCGATTATGTAGTAAACGGGGTTAAAGCAAAGGCAGAGGAAAAGATGAGAAATGAAGAGGTGAAAGTGAAAGAGAAGGCAAATATCATCAGACAGACAGGGGAATCCCCCCTAACATGTTCTTGTTTCTAATTGATTTCTGGAATATTAGAGCTTAAAATGGTAAAAAAACTATATAATACTAGGGAAAAGAAAATTTCAAATCTTTCAAAGTACTAGGGAAAAGAAAAAAAAATGGTAAGAAAAATGATTTTCTTGGGTGTGATTTCACCATAAAAAATATAAAAGAAAATCAAATATAATAAAAAAAATTACAAAGTTTTACGTATTTTAAAACTTCTTAGTCATTATATAATAGAGATAAACATATAAAATAAGTTTGAATCAACATATAAGATTACTTTATTAAATCTAAACCTATTTTTTTTATTTTTCTTCAAATCTTTTTTCTCTCATGGAACTTTAGGCTCCTTTTGGAACCCGGAAAGTATTAGAAAAAAGAAAAAATGCTAAGGAAAACGACGTGTTTGGTTCTAAAATGAAAAATATAAAAGAAAATCAAATATAATAAATAACATTTCAAAATTTTATATGATATATAGAAACAAATAAAATGAGTATGAATTAAACATATAAAATTAATTTACTAAGTTTAAACATATTTTTTATCCTCCTCCAAATTCTCTTTTCTTTCCTAACTACTTTCCTGCTCAAACTGAGACTACATTCTTACCGAAAATCGGTCTAACTCCGGAATTGCAAGAGGAAGTGCCTTCCCTTTGGCCGATGGCTGTGGTCGGGAGCAAAATTCTTTCCAAAGATTTAATGGCGTATGCGCTGCATATTCACAGTGGATCATTACCTCGCTTGTGAATTGTCTCCCACATCCGTGAAAATTAGAGAAAAAAGTTAAAATTTAATAAATTAATTATATATGTTTATTCAAATTTATTTTATTTGTTTTTCTCGGTTATATAAGTTAGGCTCTTTTTGGAACAACGAAAATAGAGAGAAAAAGTGTAAGAAAAAAAAATGGAGAAAAATAAAAAAAATGTTTAAACTTAATAAATTAATTCTATATGTTTATTCAAAATTTTTTTTTTTAAAAATATGTTTATTCAAAGTTATTTTATTGGTTTCTCTTCATTATATAAAGACTATGAAATTTGAAAATATGTAAAATTTTAAGGAATTTTGATTTTATTTTATTTTCTTTTATATTTTCCAACTTTGAACCAAAATGCTAAGGAAATAATTTTCCTTAGCATTCGTTTTCTTTTCCTAATACTTTTTGAGTTCAAAGAAGCCCATGAACCCGGAAAATAATGCAGGAAAAGGAATGCCAAACCACCCGATGAAAAGAAAGAAAAGAAGGAACTAGGCTTCCTAATCTTTGTAAACACTCCATCTACTAATTCATCTGGAGTAGACAAATGATAGGAGTGGGTGATTTCAGTCCTAGGAATGCCAAAAAAACCACCCGAGATGAAAAGAAAAAGATATGAACTGAGGTTTCCAGATGAGAGAAATATAGAGACATACACAGCTCCAGCAGAAACTCCATTAAAACTCTGAGATCAGATCAGAGCAAGTCCAGAATTTGAGAAAGGGAAGGAAAAGTGGAAGATTTGTGATGGGGGGAGATGCTTTGCATCAATGGATTGGTTTGTATATTTATTCCCCATTAGACGATCCCACAAGAGAACACTGAGAAAAAAAGTCAAAAAAATTATTAGAATATGTATTAATTTCGAAATTCCTAATTTGTATTAATTATAATTCCTAGTTATTGTATTAGTGTGATACGTATAGATTAAGGAAAGCTTTTAAGAATATTTATAAAAATATTATAAGTAATGAGAAGAAAAAGTTATGAGAGATATGAGTTTCTAAAGGGTATTTGGTGTGTACAGAGATTTAGATTGAGGTTTTGTGAGGTATTTTAACCTGGATTTGTGTAATGTATTTTAGATTTTGGCGAGATTTTGCGATTTTTCAGTAATGTTATTAAAACATCAATAAATTTATTCAAGAATTTTCTTTATAAAGAGTCATTCATGAACATTTCATGAACTTTAATTTTGAAGTTCATGAATGTCATTTTGCTGTGACACATATCAGAAAAGTACTTTTGGTTCTCAATAGACGATCCCACAACAGAGCACTGAGAACAAAGTCAAAAAAAAAAATTTGTTAGAATATGTCTAAATTTCTAAATATTAATTTATTTTTGTAAATAATATTTTATAAGATAATTCATAGTTATTATATTATTATAATATTAGGTTTCTTTATAATATAAAAAAAGCTTTTATGGGTGAAGGAGAAAAAGTTTTGAGATATATGAGGTTGTAAAGGGTATTCCATATATATGAGATACTTTATGATTTTGTAATTTTTTCTAATCGTGGTAATATTTTGATACTCCAATCACATACTTTATGTTTTCAAAAATAATAAAAATATTCTCTCTCATTCTCGTGTATCAAAGCTTCCTGTGATTATAACAAAAATAATGAAGAATAGATAAATTAATTAAAAAAATACAAGGTCTGTTGTAAAATGTGGATGACCATATTCAATTCATGTGGCCTTACGAAGAATTTCGTAAGAATGAAGACTCTTCATGAACTTCATTCATAAAGTTTATTCAAGAATCTTATTTATAAAGAGTCATTCATGAACTTTATGCAAAATGAATGTCATTTTGCTGTGACACATATCAGAGAAAGAAATTCTCTTCTTTATTTTTTAAATTTAGTGTTTTTTATGTTTAAAAAAAAAAAAAGGGGAAACCAAACATATTTTCTTGTTTTTTTTGTTTTTTAAAACAGAAAACAATTTTCAAAAAAAGATAACAAATATGCACATATTTTCCCCGGTGGTTTTATAAGTATCAATGTCAAAAGTTTTCAAATAATTTATGGTTTGATAAAACATCATTTCAATAAATAAAAAAAGCAATTAAAAGCTGTTCCATATATTTATATGTTTAATTATGTTTCTATTTCTATATATGATGGAATTAAGAATGAAACTAACTTTCAATATCCAGATCAGATATTGAGCAAGATATTATGAAAGATCATAGAAAGTCTTCCAATGAAAGTTTATTTTTATGAAATACGATTTCACAAGGTTAATGTGAGCCAAAAAATGCCCAGATTCTGTTCCAGACAGTTCATCTCAGCAAACAGAATTTTCTTCAAAAGTCAATTTCACGTTATTTTTATAAATCGCTCATAACTGTCATGAAATGTTCTGAATTTCACTTTATAAATATATAACTTCATAAAAATAGAGTTTCACCCAATGAACTGACTATACAAGATATATATATCATGAAATAATCAAAATAAAAAGATTTATTTAAAGTTTTTTTCCAATGAGATTCCAAATTAACTGATCTATAATAGATTCAGAACCTTCAAATTCCAATTGGTTCTCACTTCGCTTCTTAACATGTCATTTGACTGATATTAAAATTTTTTCCTATCCAATGATATGAATAAACCTCATGCGCACATCCCCTAACGATACCATGGATTTATAACCGAAAGTGACAAACACACCCTACGTGGCCAAATGTATTGAACCCCACATGGGGCTGTGGCACACTAATATCATTTTGTAAATAAATCCTAACCCAACCATGTAGATAGAGTTGTCTCAAGACGGTCCATGGCCTCACGGATTTAAAAAGTCATTTATTATAAGGCCGAGAGAGCGACATATTTATATAACGCTAAAACTTTCTCCCATATCCAATGTTGATGACAAACACCCATCCTCTCATGCAGACACATTGTGTCTTGCGGCATTGCAAGACTAACCAATGGACTCCACACGCGATCGGGATGGTATCATTTTGTAACTACCGAACCCAACCATACAGATAGCTGGGAGGTCCGCTGTTCCTGCATACTCGTGGATTTTAAAACGATCTACTAGATCGGTAGACCATACTATACAATGCTAGAAATATCCGATGTGGGATATGACAAGGATATATGTGCACAAAACTCAGGACATTTGTTCACATCATCCCTATATAAAATGATTAAAATATTTCTTA
This sequence comes from Tetrastigma voinierianum, assembly GCA_016808115.1. Lineage (NCBI taxonomy): Eukaryota > Viridiplantae > Streptophyta > Magnoliopsida > Vitales > Vitaceae > Tetrastigma > Tetrastigma voinierianum. Next base: position 17,393 of record JAEQBH010006381.1, read on the forward strand.
CAAAAAGCCATTGGCAAAGGTGTGGGACATATTACTCGGGGGCATTCATTTTCTGGATGTGATGACCATTCCGGCGGTGGGTATGGCGATTACTTGAAGATGGCTCAAGGTTTCATGAAAAGTACTGACCCCAATTCCAAACCGTTCTTTGTCCAAACTGTTTGATGCTTTGTTTTCTGCTATGTTTTATTTGATTTCAGCAGTTCTAGATAGTAGATCAGTGGAATCAATTTGGTGTTTATCTGTATGAAATGGGGTTTAGGTGTATACTAATGTTAAACTATCATTGTCTCTGTTAGAAAGTAAATATTGTTGCTTTGTTGTTCTTAGATCCTCAGCTGTTTCTAATTATGTTTCTTGTTTTGTTCAATTCACTGTTTGCTGCTATAGAAAAACAAAAGGGGGATAAAGCATAAGCAGAGGAAAAGAGGAGAAATGAAGAGCTGAAAGTGAAAGAGAAGGCAAATATCATCAGACAAACAGGGGAATTCCCCCCAACATGTTTCGGCTTCGATTGATTTGGAATATTAGAGCTTACTTCTTCTTGATCTTAGCTTATCTCAGTCTTCTCCCAACCATCTATCTCTATTTTTACAATTGGTCTCCCTTTGGTCTGAGCTGGTTGCTTGCCTTTGACCGCATGGTATAGCGCGGCGCGACGTGGTGGTGAAGCAGGAGCAACGGCAGCCTTTTCTGATGGAGCTTCGGGGCAGAGGAGGAAGAAGAGAAAGAGGAATTCCTGCTGATTTTATTGGTGCTTTCTCTGTACCTTCGGAAATTTTTATTGACGTTTCACCTGAAATCTTTATTGGTGCAGAGGAAGTGGCTTCCCTTTTGCTGATGGCTGTGGTTGGAGCAGGTTGAGGAGGGGGTTCAACCGTCTTCTTCTTCTTCTGATAAGAGACAGGGCCGGCCCTTACTTTATAGGGGCCCTAGGCTATTTTTTTTGGGCCCTATTATAAATATATATATATATATATATATATATATATATATAAGTTAAAAATAAAATTTTTATTGAACAAATATATTCAACATTACATAAAAATTCTACTGTAAAGTTTATTCTACAAGCATTTTTAGATAAAAATCAATAATTAAACTATTAAAATCAATTTCGTTTCTAAAGATACGCTTTTGAATGTAATGTGATAGCTAATCCATTCAATCTTTCTTGTGATATCAAGCGATCGAAGGTATGATTTGGATTAACTTCAACTTTGAAAACTTCTTTTCCGCAGAGGCAACCAGACCTGGTGATAAATAATAAGATTTTTGTGTTAATCCATACATTCGAAAAAACAGAATCCATCATTTTCAAATACCTAACACTTCAATTGCTCTTTGGTCTCCTTTAGTGTGCCACTTCACACCTAGTCAAAATAACCAACTCATCAATATCAGAGTCCATATTATGTTTCAAAATTTTTTCGCCTTATCACAACAAAGCACTTCAAACAATCATCATCCGCACATTATAACTTGTGTAAATCAAATAAAAATCCAAACTATCTTCATATTTTTGAAATTGTTCAAATCTACTATCGAGTGAAGAAATACCTTGATCAACTATATATGCTAAATAATCAACTCTATAAGATTCTTCAAATTTAATGTGTAATCTCTTCACTAGCATTTTCATCAAACGTTTATTTCTCAGAATAATACGCTTTTCACAAAATGTAGGTTCAATTTTTTATCTGAAAGCAAAGAATTTTTAGCAATAATCTTATCGATTCAAATCCAGCTTTCTATAGTCTCAAAGAAAGAAATAAGTGCTTTCAAATGACTAATAGCAAGATCAATAACTATGTCTTTACTTTGCAACATTTTTGCTCACTCTATTAACGGCAGAGAAAATATTGTACCAAATAACATGCCAAATAAGAATTAAAATTCATGATATCCGGGACAATAAACTTTTGGGCATCCCCTCGAATGTCTTAGATCATAACTGCTTCCGCCAAGTGAGTTAAAGCAGCCTTAATTTGAGCTTGGAAATCTTATTGCCTTAACACATTCAACTTGACTTTCCCTAACGTGTTCGATAGCGCTTAAGGGTCAAACTTTGCATTATCTTGCAAAAATTTTCTGCATCGCTTGTAGAAGATGAAAACAATATATATATGCATTGTACAATTCCAAAAAAAGATTTAACCTTTAGACAAGAATTTGCCATATCACAAAGTGCAAGATTAAGACTATGACAACCACATGGTATGTAGAAAGCTCTTGGATTTACTTCTAATACTTTTTTTTGTACACCTTTATGCTTTCCTTTCATATTCGAACCGTTATCATAACCTTGACCTCTTAAATCACTCAAGATCAAGTTCAAGTGTTCTAAAGCATTTATTAATTTATCAAATAATCCTTGTCCCGAGGTATCCTCCACTTTCAAAATCCTAAAAGAACTCTTCTACCTTAAACCGGACTTGCAGACATCCACACATCGGGACAGAGAGACATTTGTTCTTCATGACTTATATCCTACAGACAATCAAGATAATCGAAAATATTTTGCTTCTCTAACTTTTTTAATAATCTCATTCTTTATTTCACTACTAAAGATAAGTATAAATTCATTTTGAATTTGTGGGATTAAGATAATGATAATGAATTTCCTTTTCCCGAATCCGCCGGTGCTCTTTCATTATTGTGATCAAACACAAAGAATCATTCTTCAATTATACCCAAGAAATTTCCATTATTTTCTTCATAAATTTTCTCAGATTCCCGCGAAATGCCAAATTATTCTTGCAAAGAAAGCTAACAAATGTAAAACTATTATCCAATGCTCTCATCTTTGTTGGATTGATCTGTAAAACTTTTTATCAAATTGTCAAATTCTTTAAGAATCTCCTTCTAGTTCAATCCATCTTCTCATGTTCTCGCATGTGCTCATTACTAGTTTCATGGACTTTTGAGCCTATAACTGATATTTTTCCAATCATTAGTTCCTTCATTAGCTAATTGAAAAGTGTTTTCCTTTTGCTTAAATAACTTACAACAAAAGCAAAATACTTTATTTAATTAAATTGAGTAAACCAACCATTTTCTAAGGCCTTTCTCACCATTTGATAAATAACGAAAGTGTAACGTGTGTAAAGAGAAATGCCTATTTTCCGAGTCTTTAGAAAATTATCCACTTTTACTTTTAGAAGGACTCCTTTCTCACCCTAACATGTCTATTAAATTTTATATCAATAATTTTCCAATTTCTAGATCTCAGAATGTCTAAAGGCAAAGGAACAACATGTATCTAACTCATCTTGTTGCTCATTCATATTTTCCTCCAAATTATCATGTCAAGCCATTCCTTGCCTTTCCACATTTCAAAATTTCTTAAATTATTAATCCAAATCTTCTTTATTTACTAAAATTCTCCCCCCTTCATTAATATCTTTTCTATCTTGAACCTTCTCATATATTTCCTCATCAACATTACTTGTATTACTAAGAATTTTGTCCATAGCTCCACTCGGTATCGTAAAACTCTTCGGCTTTTTCTTTTCTTATTTCTTTTTTCATATCTAGACAAATACTTTCTAGTAGACATAATAACTCAATTCAATATCAATTCAAGATCAAACTTTAAATTAGATCAATGTTCATAGAACTCCGATGAGAGACCCTTGATAAATTTGATCAAACAAACATGTCTTTTTTTTTCGGGATTGAACCCGCATAATAAAAATATAAAACTAACAAAATTATTATTTGATAAAAATATAAAATAATTCAAAAATACGTTAAAAAATAAATAATAAATTATTTCATACGGCGACTTATTATCAAGATTTTTTTGTCTGCTTGCTTTTATCAAAGAAAAAGTGATGAACTCTAATTTTTTTCAGAAAGAGAAACCCTAATATTTTTGAACGGAGAGAAACTCAGATGTTGAAAGAGTGTTTTAACTTTTTTTTAACAAAAATAAAAAGAAGTCATCACATAGAGTAATCGGCAATTTGAAGGAGTTTGCAAAAAGACATATCATTTAATGAAATGAGGCCCATGTGAGACTTCCTTTATTGTATTTAAAGTGGGAGTCTTTTTGAGAGCTTTATTGCATTTAACGTGAGTTTTAAAGTTTTTAACAACCAAATTTTCTTTTATTATATTTAATTAATTATAAATTATAAATATATATAATATTTTATTATTTCAAAAGGAGCCCACTATAAAGTGGGGCTCCTACTAGGGCAAGAGCCTTACTTCCCAGCTTTATGTGGCCGGCGTTTGATCGTAGATTATTGTTTTTGCCGTAGATTTAATGGCGTAGCGTACCGCAATCAAGTAGCTTGCATATTCGTGATCATTACTCTGCTGCTTCATTCTGCTTGTCAATTGTCTCCACACCCACCTCAATCCTTTCCTTTCTGTAAAATTCCACTATCAACATGCTAAGGTCATTCCATTTTCAGAGAAAAATAAAAAAAAGTTTGAATAAACATATAAATTTAATTTATTAAATTTAAACATATTTTTTACATTTCTTCGAAATTTCTTTGGTTTCACTTTTCCTATTTATTTTCTTTTCTTAGTACTTTTCAGGTTCTAGAATTACCTCCTTTGAAAGCCTGAGTTTTCTTAGGTGGAATTTTTCACTCTTTACTTCCTTCCCCTGCAGTAGAAAATCTTGCCCTAACAAAATTGTTAGGATAAAACTTTCATGTCATGAAGGCTTTTTTTTTTTTCGAAAAGAGAAATTTCATTTATTCCGAACAGAAAAACATTACATATGAACACAGAAAACCAAAGTGGTAAACGGCTCAAGGCCTACACAGCATATTGACGAACATTGATTTGATATATGACTTCTTTGTCTCATTGAAACAACTCTGTCATCTAAATCACCCACATAAAAACCAACAAATAAATCAACTATTGTACGACGATACAATCACATACCGCAACAAGTCGGCGACAAAAACACACACAAAAAAAAGAAAAAAGGAAAACCGAGTGAAAACTCATATCTGACCACTTTATTAAGAGAGAAAGCTTATATATGAGTGTACAAACGATGAAATGGGTGATTTCAATCCAAGGAAGACAAAAAAAAACCACCCCTCCTTTTCAACGGGATGAAAAGAAAGAACATAAGAAATCTTTACGTAAACACTGGATTAAAAAAAAATCTACAGACATACACAGCTAGACAAGTTGAACATAAGCATCGAAAGTAGTTTCAAAAACTGTCTACTAATTCATCTGGGTGGACAAACGATGAAAGGGTAATTTCGTCTTAGAATGCCAAAAACCACACGGTGTGAAAAAGAAAAAGAAATGAACTAACGTTTCCAGAGGAGAGAAGAGGAACTAGGCTTCTTAAATCTGTACGTAAACACATAATTAAGAAATCTACAAACACACAGCCATACAAGTTGAACATAAGTATCAAAAATAGTTTAGAAAACCGTCTACTAGTTTGTCTAAGTGGACAAACGATGGGAGGGGTGATTTGAGTTCTAGGAATGCCAAAAACCACCCAGATGAAAAGAAAAGAAAAGTTAAGGAATTAGGCTTCTTAATCTTTATAAACACAAGATTAAGAAATCTACAGACATACACAGCCAGTTGAACATAAGCACGAAAATAGTTTCGAAACCGTCGACTAATTCATCCGAGTGACAAACTATAGAAGGGGTGATTTCAAATTCTAGGAAGCAAAAACCACCCGAGATGAAAAGAAAAAGAGAAGGAACTCCGGGTTTCCAGAGGAGAGAACATAGAGACATACACAGCAGCTTTCATACAAATTGAACATAATCATCGAAACAATAGTCAGCTAAATCAAGACTTACATGGTTTGATTCAAAGAGAAACTCCATTAAAATCCTGAGATCAGATCAGAGCAAGTCCAGAATTTGAGGTTGAAGAAGATGAATTTAATCTGCTTTTGGAAGGGTTAGGTGTTGTTTATTAGAGAAAGGGAAGGAAAAGTGGAAGATTTGTGATGGGGGGAGATGCTTTGTATCAATGGATTGGTTTGTATACTTATTCCCCATTAGACGATCCCACAAGAGAGCACTGAGAAAAAAAGTCATTGAAAAAAGTCATTTAATACATGAAAAGTAAGGAATCGTTTTAAATTAAAAAAGGTTCAGGGGCCTTGTCTGACAATGTCTCCAAAACTGCTTCCAAAAATTTGTTTTTTGGAAACAGTATTTTAACTGTAGGCTTATTTGTTTGGTTCATCTGTTTTCTTTTTTAAAAAACAAGGAGAATAAAAAAATAAAATAAAATACGATGGTTCCTAGTTTTTTTGTTTATGTTATCTGTGTTTTGAAAAACTATTATCAATAACAGTTTTCAAAAATATAAACCAAACAAGTCTTATTATTCTTATTATGAGAAATAAAAGGTCTATTTGGTTCTTGTTTTTTAAAACTATTATTGAGAACTGTTTTTTGAAACATAAAATAACACCATTTTGCAGTTTGTTTGGTTTCAAATTTTTTGAAATTGTTGCTCTAAAAAATAATGAAAACATGAAAAACAAGTTTTGTTCACAATTTTTTTGTTTGTTTTCAAAAACACAAAAAACACTAAATTCAGATAACAAAACAGTTTTCAGATAACACCAAAATTATGTTTTCTTTGTATTAAAAAATATGCACCAATCAAACTCTTGGTATTCTTTGAAAACTATTATGTTATTGTTATTTTAATTTAGAGTTTTTGGAATTTTTACAATAAAAATTGTGTTCTCAATGTCTTTCTTATTATCCTTATTTATGAGAAAAAAAACAGAAAATTTGGTTCAAAATTCCGAGGAAGAAACAAAGAACATAAAAGAAAATACCCATTGGCTTAGAGAAAGATCTAGAAAACAAGAGAGAAATTACATGAACATCCATAAAAGAGCTAAAATTACTATTCTACCCTCTAAAAAATAGTAAAAAAACTCCATATCTAGGCCTATGCATGTGGGAGCCCTCAAGTCCTTTGCACTCGCTTAGCAGTAAAATTCTTCGTTTTTTCTTTATTCAAACTTTTCGAAAACAAGTGAAAACGCGCTACACGGTGGTATCAAAGACGAAACAAATTTCAAAACAGTTAAAACGACCACTATTTTCAACATTTTATATACGAATTAAAATGCGCAGAAAAGCTCAAGTTTCTCGCTTTCAATTAAATTCAACCAAATTCAACCAAATGGGGTTGAAATGAAAACGTATTTTCAACCAAATTCAAGTACGAAATGTATTTTATGAAAATGAAAACTAAATATTATAATACATTGAAAATTTCATATTCCACTTTGATGTAGTCAAAATTTTCGAACTAAACTGTACTTAGGAGAGCAAACAGAAATGAGTGAGGGGCAACAACAATATCTCTAGAAGGATCTGCAAGCTTAGGCCTCATTTATTAAAGAAGACCTAAAAAGAAGAAATTTTGGGAAAACATTTTTTATTTCCGGTTTTTTTTTTCTGAAAAATATAAAAAATACAATAAAAAAAAAACACTAAATTTAAAGAACAAATTAGAGTTTTCAAAAAAAAGATTTTTTTGATGTTCTCCGTGTTTTCAAAATCATGAATCAAACAAGCCCTAGTTCTTATTTTTTAAAACTGTTTTATGTTATAAAAAACAAGGAAAACAAAAAAGTAACCAAACAGATTTATTCAAAAACATAGGGAAGAAAAGAAAGAACATAAAAGAAAAAAAAACCCATGTTTTATTAGAGAGAGATCTAAAAAACTAGAGAAAGAAATGAAATTACATGAAAATCCATAAAAAGAGCTAAAATTACTATTCTACCCTTCTAAAAATAGTAAAAAAAAAAAAAACTCCATATCTAACTCATGCATGTGGGAGCCTTGAAGTCCTTCAGGAGAGCAAACAGAAATGAGTGAGGGGCAACAACAATATCAGTAGAAGGATCTACAAGCTTAGGCCTCATTTCTGGGATTTCTAATCCTTCTGTAACAGACAGTAGATGTCCATTGAGATACCTTCTCACCTTTGGATATCTCCATCACCAGGACTAAATGGTACTCTTCTCTTCCCCTTCTTCTTCATTAATATCTCTGCTTGGGTGCAGATTCATGTCATTCTTGACTTTGATTCGGAAACAAGTTGTGTTCGACATGTTGATTATAAGAATGCTGATGCCAGACTAGAAGAAAAAAAAAAGAAAAAGGAAAAAAAAAATGTATCAAAGAATGATTAATCGATAATATATTTTAGAGTTTTTGTCCCATAGTAGTGCTTTTAAAATAAAAAAATATCCATCTAGTATAGATTTGAAAATTAAAATGCTCGAATTAGTGCTTAAATTAAAAATCAGAATTGGTGACTAATGTTTTAACATCAAGTTGTGTTTGACATGTTGAGTATAAGAATGCTAATGACAGACAGGAAAGAAAAAAAGAAAAAGAAAAAAATATAGTCAAGAATGATTAATCAATAATTAATAACTTATTTCACCTTTTGCTTTGAGCAATGGGAATATACGCTTAAGTACGGATAGTCATTTTGAGTGGCGGCATGTACTTTAGAATATGTTAGAATATGTCATCAATTTCTAAGTATTAATTTATTTTTTTAAATAATATTTTATAAGATAATTTATAGTTATTATATTATTGTAATATTAGGCTTCCTTATAATATAAAAAAAGCTTTTATGGGTAAAGGAGAAAAAGTTATGAGAAATACGAGGTTGTAAAGGGTATTCGATCTATATGAAATACTTTATGATTTTGTATTTTTTCCTAGTCGTCGTAATATTTTGATACTCCAATCATATACTCTATGTTTTCAAAAATAATTAAAATATATTTATCTCATTTTCTTGCATCAAAGCTTCCCATGATTATAACAAAAATAATGAAGAATAGATAAATTAATTAAAAAATACAAGGTCTGTTGTAAAATGTGGATGACCATATTCAATTCATGCAGCCTTACGAAGAATTTCGTAAGAATGAAGACTCTTCATGAACTTCATTCATAAAGTTTATTCAAGAATCTTATTTATAAAGAGTCATTCATGAACTTTATGAATGTCATTTTGCTGTGACACATATCAGAGAAAGAAATTCTCTTATTTATTCTTTAAATATAGTATTTTTTATGTTTAAAAAAAAAAAAAAAAAAAAAACAAACCGGAAACCAAACATGTTTTCTCGATTTTTCTTGTTCTCCTTATTTTTTAGAACATAAAACAATCTTTCTAAAAAAGAAAACAAATATGCACATATTTTCCCCTATGGTTTTATAGGTATCAATGTTAAAAGTTTTCAAATAATTTATGGTTTGATAAAACATCATTTCAATAAATAAATAAAAAAGCTATTAGAAAGCTATTCCATAAAAGAGAGTTTATTTATATGTTTAATTATGTTTCTATTTCTATATATGATGGAATTAAGAATGAAACTAATCCGTAATAATCAGGATTAGGAGTGAAAGTAGAGGTATTAAGGAGACCATAATTTCCTCCAATTAAAGATTGTCTACGTAAAACCTTGTGGTCGAAGGTTGTTGACATGCCTGCGCTGATCCATACCCGCCTCAACTCAAATATTTTGTGTTAAAAATACAATATTTCTAATGCATACAATGACAAGGCAAAAATGTCATCGGGGTTTTTAGTCCCGTATAGCCTCACTTTACACTTCAATTTTTTTCAAAGGTCAAAAATACCTTTTGATGTTTACTTAAAGCCTAATCATGTCCTTGCCATTAGAAAAGGTCAGATAATGTGACAAACGCATGTTATATACCTCACATGTGTCAAAGCTTTCAATTTGGTTGATTTTTTTTTTTAACAATAATGAGACGGGTATTTATGGAAATAAACATTAGTAGTATTCGACGTGGAAAAGTCAAAGAAGCGAGATTGTAAATTTACTCGCCCCAATAATGTAGATTTGTCTTATTTGGGGTCTGGGCATTTCACGACTTTAAACTTGTCTACTGTTGAGATGAAAGACGCATTTATATTTTTCGCGCTAAAACTTTATTCCCTATCCGGGACGCTATGGATATGACAAACACCCCTCCCATGATTGAAGGGCCCAATCATCAAACACTTCACGCACGAACAAACCGAATCTGACCTCACACTCGGGTCGTGGACTTCTAATATCATTTAATGACCCGACCGACCCGACCCGACCAACCATATGTATATTGTCCGTTTTTAGTCCGCGGCCTCACGACTTTAAACGCTGCCTATTAAAGTTGTTATAAACTTTCTCCTCTATCAAATGTGTGATATGAGAAACACCACCGTCTCATGCGCATAATAACATTCTTATCGTGTCCCATGGATCAGTTTTCGACCAAACGACAAACACCCCTACGCGAAATCAATTAAAACTAACCCCCACATCAAGGTCGGGGATCAGCTCTAATACCATTTTGTAACTAATTCAACTCAACCACGAGTGAAACATGTCCACTTTGTAGCCAATGCTCTTTACAATTTTAAAAACGCATCTACCAAATCGAGAGGAGTCCATACTTACACAATACCAAAACTTCCTCCCTATCCGACAAAAACATGACAACGATGAGGTCCGGCAAAAACTCGAGGGACATTCAAGGCTCACCTTATCTTTATATAAATTAACTATTAAAAATATTTTTATACAGGTGCCATTAGCAAAGGTATGGGACATATTTTTGCCACCACTGTTGTAAGCACCACCAGCTTCTCCAATCCATGCATCTGCCCATGGCCCAAACAACTTGATGCTGTCTGATACATCCTTATACGTCTGAGCTATTTGGGATAGAAAATCTATAATTTTTAGATTATCGAGAAGCTAAAAAAGGAGGACAAAAAACAGAGGAAAACAAGACGAAAAACGGAGGAAAATTTGACATATTTTTAAATTTCATAGTCCTTATATAATATAGAGAAACAAATAAAATGAGTTTGAATTAAACATATAGAATTAATTTATTAAGTTTAAACCTACTTTATATTTTTCTCTAAATTTTTTTTTTCCTTTATGTTTTCTTTTCTTAGTACTTTTCTGATTCAAACCTGTTGCGCCCCAACCCCCCGCTCAGAGGAAGAGGGGACGCATGGGACAGAGACTCTTTAACCTGTTTTTTTGACATTGGTGAACCCATAACATATAATTAATTCATAATCACAAATACATATAAAACAACCAACGCAGTGGTTATGGGATTTTTCCATTTTGGCATATTCAAGATCTTATTTCTTCATTGAGAAAATTCACGTGGGCTGGGACAATTTTGTTTTCCTAGCAACCAAACAATCGGAATTAAACAAAATGTGTCTTAATTCCAAAATGATGGTACTTGTGGGAACTCAAGAATCAAAGCATTCATTCATACAATTCATTAAATCAATAAAGACAATAATGAAATACGAAACAAAGAAAAAACACCAAATTTACGAGAAAATCCTTTGTAGGAAAAACCATGTAGAAGAAAACTTTACTATGAGTATGAGAATGGGAGAATAAACCCTAATATATCGATATGACGAAAATATCCACAGTGGTGCACAGACCGGCGGCTTCGGCCGACAAAAGCCCAAAATCAAACTAGTGGTCACAAATCGATATACCATTACCTTCTTGTAGATCCAAACAACTGAGAATCTAAGATAGAACTAGCAATGTTATGGGATTTTTCCATTTTGGCATATCCAAAATCCTATTTCTTCATTGCTAGTGAGAAAATTCATTGGGTGGAGGGAAATTTTTGTTTTCCTATCAACCAAACAATCAGAATTGAACCAAAAAAAAAAACACCAAACCCAGAAACAGTTGAGAATCTAAGAACAACAAACAACAATATTTACTTTCTAACAGGATAATGATGGTTCAACATTAGTATACAACTAAACCCCATTTCATACAGATAAACACCAAATTGATTCCACTAATCTACTATCTAGAACTACTGAAATCGAATAAAACAGAGCAGAAAACAAAGCATCAAACAAAGCTGGGACAAAGAATGTGGAATCGGGGTCGTGATTTTTCATGAACCATGAGTCATCTTTCGCGAATCGCCATACCCACCGGCCGCAATGGTCAATACCACAATGGAGCGAGGAGGAATGTGTTTCCGTGAGGGACTCGCGCTGGTGGCGATTGCGGGTGTTTGAGGGCTTCAAACCTGTGGTGTAAGACCCGGAAAAAAAAATAATGAAATAAAATACATTAAATTAAATAAAGTTCACACGAAATCATTTGAACTTAAATCAAGAAGAAATCAAGTCGTTTTAGGGGTAAAACGGACCAAAATGGAATTAAGTAAGTGAGGGACATGTGGCACAAGCAGAGCTGATTCTCTAGACTATAATAGTCCTAAGGGGATAAGACTGGAGAGGAAGAAAGCAAAGGGATTTTTTCAAAGAACATGGGATGAATGGGAAGAGAGAGAGAAGAAGGAAAGAATTATGAGACTTCTTCCTCAAATCTACGGAGATCCATCAGTCAGAATCCGTCATACCAAGAATTAAAGTTCATCTACACAACGAGAGTTTTGTGTACATACCAAAAAGGAAGGATTTCGCCGAAGGTCCAAAAGAGGGAATTTTGGGGAAATCAAGGGTTTCAAGTTAGGAGACCTTCACAAGGCTCCAACCTGCTTCAGACGCCCAAGAGGTTTATTCCTACTTTGGTTTATTTCACCCGAGGGTTGTCTAGCCGTTGTGGGATGGGTTTGGTTGTGTAGTGGTCAGGGTGGTCAGTGTCACCTAAGGGCCTTCGGGCCCGCAGCTTCCCCGTTAACCTGGGCCCGCTTGCCTCCTACTAGCCTTCTGGCTTGCTAGCCTCCTACTAGCCTCTCGGTTGCTCCAACTTGTTTGACCGATATGTGCCCCGGGCTGCGGCTTTCGAGTAACAACCAGATTGGGGGTCCGTAATGGTGGATCAAGCTTTTTCAAGGTGCTATCATTTAGCCTCGGTGATATCATAAGCCAGGCGCCATTGTATCAATGTTAATATACGGTAAGTTATTATATTAACACTGAAGAAATGATGTTTGGAAATTATAAGCATGTGTTACAATTGTCCAAGATGCGTGGTGTGGTGTGGCTGAATTAAATCGCCCATATAGTATTCATCATATATGTGACATGATATAACTTGCAATGACATAATAGCATTGCATATGCACGAGGACATTATATTAAATGGGTGTGAGTACATGATTGGTAACCGACACGTACCTGTTGATTGGTGGGCTCTAAGAATGGGACAACGTCCAACGTAGTCGCACCTGGGCTGATTGAAATGGTAAATAAATATGTGTTTGCATCGCAAGTCGATAGATCCCCGTGGAAAGACTCCGCCACCAGCGGTCGACATACCCTCAAGGATGAAAAACCGTAAAAGTGTCTAGGTTTGCGGAGCCTACGGTGCAACACCAAAAATCCGCTACCCACATAAAGGCACATGATTTTGAATATAAAATAGATTTTAGATATAAAATGATCATTGTGATGTATTATCTAAAAATCTTTTGGTTTATAAACAAATGAAGTTTGTTTTGACAAATGATCATTGCATGTCATCCGCACGATTCGGCTTTATCACACATGGGCTTAGCCTCAGGTGTGAGGAGCTCTGCGAGGACTCAGCCCATGGTACATGATGAATCGTATCTCATTTCATGGCATGACACGCAGGATTACATATATAATCATGTTCTGGGGCTGGAACGCTGATTGCGGGAAATGTCGGTTTAACACAGATAATATCTTACGTGAGTGTTTTATAAGGTATTCTCTACCCGCATGACTCACCCTTTACGGGACAACCCTCAAGGTGCATGTGGTTAACTACGAATCCACTCTCACGAGACCTGATACGAAAAAGGCCCACATGTGGCCTAGATGAATCTTTTTGTAAGAGTGCTTGGGATAAACTAGTCCTAGCATATAATTTTGTATAAAAGAATTGTAATTAAATTCTTTTGGACTATTACTAATATAATCGGATATGTAATTATGGTAAGAGGACTGTGATCAGACTCTTACGGACTGTATTTTAGTGCATTATTGATCGAGATGAATAATGCGTAAGCATTTAAATATGAATTTCTGTTCTTATAGCCTAAATGCATGATTCACAATCTTTTCATTAATATCATGCTAATCCTCATATTATATTGTTCTCTATAGAATATGGTGATGTTGGAATCAAAAGGGCATCTAAAAGATAGAAAAACATAACAGAAGTAGAAAACATAATAAGAAGAAGAAATGACAAAAAAGGCGTATTAAGAGTAAGTGCTAATTGGGGTTCGGGCCGGCTTCTCCCTACGCAGCCAGGAACCGCAGATCAAAGGTTGAAGGGGCCTCACACTGCCAGCTAGCCAAAGCAACCTTCGCCGCTTCGTAGCGAGGTCCCCTTTCCAAAACGGGAACTCGCAGAACCCTAATTTTTTTGGGCCATTGATGTGCCTGCTTCTCGAGGTATACAAGGGAAGATTTTTTGAAGCAAAGGGGAGAGGGGATTGAGAAGAAGAAAGAGAGATAGGCAGAGAGAGATCAATATAGACAGATTCGAGAAAGATCGCGAAGACGAGTTTTCTGTAGTTCTTCCTTCAACCTACTTCATGATTTGAATTCTTCAACTGTAATGAGTAATATGATGAACCCTTTTCTAGTGGTTTTGGGCAACCCTAACCACAGTTTGATGGATTGATTTTCAGTTTTGGCTTATTTGAATATTGATATGAGTTCATACGTTTGCTTTAATTCTAAGTTTAATTACATGTTATTATCTAGCCAACCATGACATGCTAAAGCTGGGAGTTTAAGATCGAGAGAAGATAACTTCTAGGGACATGGTTAAAGCAACACTGGGGTAGTCAAAGAATGTAGATATCTGGGATTGCAAGCTGGCACTGTGGTTTTCAAGCATTTCAGCTGTGAGTCGAGGGTCGAGGCAGAGATGCAATACATCCCACAAGCTAGATAGGCAAATATGTCTCGAGAGAGAATATCTTGTAGGAAAGATCAACCCGCCAACATAACTCATATGAATACTTCAATAAGTCCTAATTGAATTGACATCTATCAAGTGTGGTAGGAGACGGTAAAACCCTAAGTTTCTCATCATCGATATAATTCAATACACGCAATTTTAAGTTTTGCCACTTAGTAATTTAGTCAAAATTCGCCAGATTAGATCCAAATATTGTCGTCATTAAAATCAATAGTCACTGACGCTTTCTCTTCGAGGGAACGACACTTGACTAACCATTACACTATGTTAACTCGACGCGTATACTTGCGGACACAGGTTTGCGTTTCCCACCTAATTTTGCACACTCACTTTCAACCCGTCAATTATCTTCATATTTTCAATTTAGAATGAGAATGAATGGTCCTTAAACCCGAAGGGGCGTATCGAGGTGGTGTCAAGTAATCCCTGGCGATGTGTAGTTGGTACCACCGGCATTTCAAGACTTAGGTGCACAATCACCTAAGGTATAAATTCTCAGTTAACATCTAACACCGACCCCTAAATTGTGGGGCCATAGGTGGTGGAATGAGACGACCGGTAATCGGTGAAGATAAGTCTCACCCTTCCCCACATACTTCCCAAAGCTCTTTCTCCTCTATCTTCCCATACTAGAAGTAGTGCCTGTAAGATCACCACCGCGCCGCGCGACCTCGGGATTTGTCGACCTCTTCGATTCATGGTGGAGGTCACTTTCACGCCTTCAACAACATTAGCACTTCCGAATAGGATCGCCGGGTGGATGGCGGGTGTGGTGCTTCTCAGGGGGTCGAGTCAGGCTTCATGAAACACGTGATCACTTAGCTCCTCCCCGCTAAGCTCCCGTGTGGCACTTAGACAACTCGCCCCTCGGATGTTGCTAAGGCAACCTCCCGCTCGCCTTGCTTGCTATGCTTGGCTTCTACCCACGCCTTGGAAGCGAATAGAACTCAAAAGAACACTTGGAAGAAATAAACTCTCTACAATGCTTAGAGAAGCTCTCAACTTTGTGGTTTGCAAATGAGGCCACCTCCTCCTTATATACACATCTATGGAAGTTTGTAGAACCTTTGAAGGATCTCTACAAATCTAGAGAATTATAGAGTATCCTACCATGTACATATATTTACAAGAGGTCTCTAAAAGAATCTAGGATAATCTTCTTTCTTCCGTACTCTTCCACACAAGTGTGGACTTATCCGAAATCTTCTAGAGCCTTCCGCATTTTTCTAGCAAAGAGAGGTCTCTCCAAGTTTCTAGAATTTTCCCACCTCCTTATATAAACTCCCATAAGGTCATTTGCTTCCATATGATCAAGAGAGGGGCTCTCCATTAGTGATGGTCATTAAGCCCAAGCAACCTCCCTATATAAACCCCCATAGGGTCATTTTCCCCCGAGTAATATGTCCCACACCTTTGCCAATGGCTTTTTGTAAGAAATATTTTAATCATTTTATATAAGGATGATGTAAACAAATGCCCCGGAGTTTTGTTCCCATATATCCTTGTCATATCCCACATTCCGATATTTCTAGCATCGTATAAGAATGTGGTCCTCTAAATCTAGAAGATATGTTTTAAAATCGTGAGTGTAATATCCTAAAATATGCCATAACAGTTTTATAACATGTTTAAGGTGTAATATAAGTTAAATCAGAATTTTCAGGAAATAAAACAAGAAATGGAAAAATTATTTCAAGTAAGGCTATATTATAAGGGGAATTTGTCAAATAGGACATAGAAGTCATAAGTTAAGAAGATGAAGGGCTATTGTAGAATAACATAAATTGATTTGCAAATATTAGAGTTGGAGAACCAAAGTAAAATAAAAAGGGGATAAGATCAAATGAGAGCCTCTCATTTTAGGAGGCAAAAACGGATGAGGAGAAGAGAAGAGAAGGAAAAGAAGAAGAAGAAGAAAGAAAAGAAGAGGATGAAAGAAAGAAAGAAAGATCAAAGGTATGGGATCTTAGTTTTTGTATGGATGCTATTGATTTTGTATGGAAAAAATCAAACCATAAACCCATTTTTGATTAATTTGGGTCTAAAAGAACCCTAATTGGTATATTGGCAGTTTTAGATTAGATTTGGAGTTGTTTGGTTTTGTGGTTGACTTGGGGTTGTATGGAAACTAAGTATGGATTCCCCAGGTACGAGACTTAGGAAACTCTTCTAACCCATTAATTGTGTAGGGCTTTCTCCTACCCGGGTTCCTTCGCATTTAAGGGTTGTGTGGTGGTGTCTTGCCCTAAGGGAAATTACTCGATTTTGCTCTTAGCCGTGTAGGACTTTAGAAATGGTTTTTGGGTAGGAAAAAAAGGGATTTTAGTAGTGAGACCTTCAGGTAAATTGTAGCCACATCAGTGAACTTGATGTTAGGCTTTTGAATTTTGCCATTCGGACCTCTATAGCCTAAGTTATGGTCCACGTTTACGTAGACGATCTAAATGGAAGCTGACCGGCTAAGAAGGGTCAATCGGGCCCAGTTAGGGTCGGTAGGGCGGTTAGAGCGGTGGCTAGCGAGTTAGGAGCCGGCCCAGGCTGGGATTAAATTAACCAGGCTAGACCAGTATATGACCTCCAACTTAGGGCCGGCCCATAACTTCTTTGTCCGAACTCTGTTTCTAGTGTTCTTGGACTCTATGGAAAGCCCATTGAGTCAAGAATTCATCCATATATAGCTTGATGAAAAAATTGGAATGTTAGGAAATAGCTCATAAGTATACATGGTAACCATAGTTATTCATGCATATAATGAGATATGAAAAATGCAAAGATACGAATAAATAATTGTAAATATCACATATGATTACTGGATGATAATAATTATTCGGGAATATGAGATATGTACTGAAAATAAAATATACCTTGATTATGCCTTAGAGCACGGTAGAGGGGATAGATGGAAAATGTCACATTGGGAAAACAAGTCTGCAGCATACTGATCAATTGGCCTCGTTTGGGTCATTACATTTCCTCGGGCCCTTATAGATGACCATTGTCTCGCCTGATGATAACGGCGCATATGAGCCCTTGCAGCCCACTGTTTCGTGCACGAGTGAGTACAACGCCTTCGAGGCCATAGTTTCCTTTATCGCCCAAGGTTTATGCGGGCATGGAAACATAAAACAAATGACTTGAATATGACATATGAAATGATATGATATGATAAAGAAGCATAGCAAGCTATCTGATGACCATATCTTGTAATGAGAACCGAAGCAAAGTGTAAAATGATATAAAATGTATATGAACGTTGACAAGAAATGAAACATGATATGATAAGTAAATAAGAGATATGTACAAACATGTTTAAATGATATGATATGTTAGATGTATATGTATGTGTATAGAAGTGTGATGATCCGTGTTAGTGGTTAATGAGTGCCTAAAACACTCATGCCATACCGCGTACATCTTATCGTTTAGCTTAATTTTACGAGTTAAAAGCGTGTTGTATAACTTAGATGTCGATTCTTGCATTTTGTATGAATAGCGAGGTGGAGCGAGCGATTTTGGAAGCATTTTGGAGCGGAAAGTAGAAGTGCGTAAAGGTTGGCGGGAACATCGCGACGTCCGACCGTGGCGTCCCAGAAGTTTGCGATGTCGGGTCAAGCGGAAAGAAAGTCGACAGCGTGAGTGCCGGCGTCTCAACGTCGCTGACGTTGCAGCATCTGACGTCGGTAGCGATTTTGCCTATCCATCATTAAAGCAAAAGGGACGAGAAATCGGGGCATAATATTTGTCTACAGTGCAAAGACACGAGAAGCCGAAGCGATAGCGACCTAGATTAGTGGCGAAGAGACTTACTTTTGTATTTTCTTCTTTTTTGATAAAATTCCGGATGTTTTATAGATTGATTACGTGTGTACTTACGTCTAGTATGTTCTAGATTCATATCTAGGGTTCTGTTGAACCCTGTCACGATTGCATGGATTAGATATTTGGATTTTATATTATTCAGTTGTTTATGACTTGTTAGTATCTGCTCTATATCTATGATTTATTTACATGGTGATGTTTGGCCAACATTGGCATGATTTTTCTTTGGAGTATCCCAGAGATCGAGATGAGGATGCGGGAATCTAATAGGCGACCCTTGGTCAATTCGGTGAATAGAGATATCAAGTTTGAGGGGTGGCGATTAAGGTTAGAACATTCCCTACGGCGTTTGGGCTTTATGTTGGGAGTAGAGATACACTCGACCACCTTGAGTGAGATGGCGGATACACCTCGAGAGAGGGTATCTCGTAGGCACGATCACCCAGATTATCAATAGTACGTGAATAGGCCGAATAGTAAATTCTCGGTGCGTAATCCATCGAAGTAGCGAGGGAGACATAGCCACTGAGTCTCCCGCAAACACAGTGAATTCAACTAAGATAAATTAGTTTAGTTCGAGTTCACACATTAGTTAATTTATCACTTCAAAGCATCGGATAATATTTAAAGGCTAAACTGCGTAGTCAGCGCACTTATCCCAGTGGATCGTGTCAGGTACTTAGGTACCTTGTATTAGTTGATACGACGCGTGCACTTGCACATAGGCGTACATATTTTATACCTCACGCTTTATTTATCAAGTTTTGGAGTCGTTCTTAGGGATAGGGTTTAGTGTTGATATTGACAACAAGGCAATTAGATATTACTCTGGAATTTTTGTTTTTATTTTGTTTTACAAGTGCTGGTAATTTGGTCTTTCTGATTCGTGTGTGATTGCAGTCAAGGTTACAGTGAGTGCATGCGAACCGCAGTGAGTTGAACTACATTAAGTTTGATCCACAGGCGGAAGAACCTTACCGATTGCGTAGGGGCGGAAGCGGCACAATATAGAAATCTAGCAGCCATCTGGAACAATGAAGAGCGAGGATCTTGGCCTTGAGCAAAACGAGCCACAAAGGGGCCGTAATGGGAGCTCTTGGTGAATCGAGCACCCGGACCGTTTATACGACGGGGATGATCCATTCATGTTGCTAGAAGAGTTTGCCCTACCGCCTACAGTTGTTCAGACGGCTATCCGAAGACCACCTATTCAGGCAAACAACTTCAAGTTGAAGTCAGTAACCTTACAGATGCTCCAGAACATCCTGTTCCATGGATTGCCCAATGAGAATCCAAATATGCATTTGACCAACTTTCTCGAAGTCTGCGACATGATCAAGTACAATGGGGTCACTGAAGAGGCACTCAGGTTGAGATTGTTCCCACTCTCACTAGGTGATAGAGCCAAACATTGGTTGACAAGTCAACCACCAGATTCCATTACTTCATGGAACGATTTGAGTCACGAAGTTCTGGCAGTTCTTCCCACTGCAAAATTGCACAATTGGTGCGAGATCAATACTTTTGGACAACTAGAGGGAGAGAACCTAGCAGAAGCATGGGATAGATTTCACGAACTGTTGAGGAAGTGCCCACATCACAGGCTGACCAGATGGATGCAAGTCCATACTTTTTATAATGGTCTGAGGAATGCGACTAGAACAATGATTGATGCCTCGTGCGGGAGGCGGCCCAATAGAAGACCATAGACCGAGCATATGATCTTGGAAGATGCTGCTACTAACACCAATCAGTGGCCTAGAGAGAAGACTACACCAGTGAAGGCCATAGGCGGCACAGATAACGAGGTACTCAATAATCTAGTTACTCATGTCGCACAGCTCACTAAACAACTAACTAGATAGCGAGTGCTGTGAATGCCATCTGTTGAGACCCGGCCATGGGAGTTGTGTGAATTTTGTGGAGGACAACCTGTGACACAAAATGCTAGTCGGGGAAACCAAGCGGTAGAGCGGACGGTATGTCAAGGTTTAATCGAGGAGTCAGCCCGCGACAACGGGGTCAGTATGAGGGCGACAACTATCAAAAAACCAAAATCAAGGCGAGGATGAAGCCCAGTAATCGGAATAGTCGAGCGGTCGGGGTTATGGATGGAGGAACAATCGAACGACATGCCACCACCTTGAGCGGCGAACCACCTCGAAAAGTGGACTTGGAACAAGCCCTTGCGCAAATGCTTACCTCTCACACTGCCTTTATGAATGAGACAAAGGCGAATGCTCTGACACGAAGCCACTTGATTAGACAATCAAACGCCTGATTGAAATTTAGAGGTGCGAGATGGGCTGAATGACAAATCTATTGATAGAAAGCGTAGGGTTCCTTACCAAAAGCTGACTCGAAGTGAACCTAAGGCGAGAGAGGAATGAACATGTAAAAGCAATCCATATTTGAGAAGCGGTAAAGGGTTAGCGATACAAGGAAACCCACAGAGTGTGAGAGGAGATAGAGCGGGGAAGTCATCAGTCAATTAGAATGAGGGCATCTGGAAGAGGGAACAACCACAAGAGAGCAATCCGTGGAGGAAGAAGCTATGACAAAGTTGTTCACAACCAACCCACAACTAATTCCTTATCCCCGTGTCACAGAAGCATAAAATTTGGATAAACGATTCACCGAGTTTATGGGTATTTAAGAGCGCACATCGTATTACGTTTCTTGATGCTCAGAACAAATGCCGAGTTATATCAAATTTATGAAGGACATCTTATCTCAAGAAATGTGATTTAGCTTGATTAACTTAAGCGGGGAGTGTAGTGCCATCCTTCGGAGGAAGTGCTTGGCTATCTCGTATCATAGAAATTATTCCAGCGTAGGAACTAAGGTCGTTAAGCATTATACTCTTTGTGGTAATCCACAGGTCAGCCTCCACAAGTGGTTCTCTAGGTGATCCTTAAAGGGTTGTTCTCCGATATTATGTATGTTTAAAAAGTAAATTATGGGGTTGAGGTTGGTTGATTAGTGGTGATTAAATTGACTATTTTAAAGCGAAAGATGATTGATAGGGTTCTTGGGTTCCGCTCACTAAAGATCGAGTAATTCCCACCTCTTGGTTCCGCAATCTCATCTAAAGACCATTGATGAATTGTCTTTGTGGAATATTTTACATTAAAAGCTCTTTAAGAATGAAAAAGCGATCAGTGATGTTAAGCACTTGTTCCAAACAATTTACTCGGACTCTTAGCTTACATTTATGTCAAACACGACGTGTCTGAGATCTCGTTCACGAATTTATTAGAAAGATCACCCAACTAAGGTTTTATAAGATTTTCTACAAGTGTAACATCATACAATCAGTTGAGGTATAAGAGGAATTAAGGGTTATTACCTTGATCATAGTGAGTTTCCACTGTTAGAACCCCATCATAAGAGTTTATAACTTCATTGAAATTATAAAGAAAATCATATTTGATGAGAAACTATTCATAAAAGAAACTTGAAAAAATCACACTTCAATTGCAAAATCAAAGAATCAAGAAACACAAAATCTTGAAAGAAAGCCAAGATTGTGTAACCTAGCGAGATTACATGAAATTGAAATCGAATCTGCGAGAAAAGTAAAGTCTTCAGCCTACTCTATGAACCACAACAAAACTATGAGAGAAAACACTCTTTTTATGAAGCAAAACCACAGGATCAAGCTCCTCTCTCCACCTTTTCTTTGGCTTTTATACCTTTTCCATTGTAAATCTCGAATTGGTGGTCAAAGGCGAATGTACTGCATTGGAATCGAATTCTGCTCAATTCCATGATTATTACATGGAAATTATCGATCACCCAGGTAAATTATTGATGCAGAATGCTTTAACTTCGGTGACTTTGCTTGGGGGTACCGGTGGGGTATGAGTGAATGCTAGGGTACCACTTGTGTGTTGATTTTTACGCTTTGGGGTGCCGTGCCGGTTTACTTTAGTACCGGTACCCTTTTCCTACCTTGTTCCCGACATCTTTGCCTTCGAGACTTCTCCACATTGGTTGCCATCATCCTCGATTATCCATCTTCGCTCTACGGACTAGAACATATGATTATGCATGAAGCCGAAAAACACACTGCAAGTCCAGAAACATTAGAGCGATCAAAGGTACATTCTTACCGCGAAAATGTGAGCAAAATATGACTTGAAGGTACTAAAATCCGATATAATTGTTGCTCTTTTGTGTATTCAACACACCCCCCAACCTGCATCTTGCTAGTCCCTAACAAGATTTGAACTAGTGACACCTACTAATTATGATTTCCAACAACATGTGCTAGGTGCAATTAAGCTTTGCAAGTTTCTCAAAAGGGAAAAAATTGAGCAAAATACTTGATTAGAGTATATGGCAAGTGCATTTCAATTAAAACCACAGTCTCAAGCAATGAACATAACAACAAACTATTACAAAACCATGACATTCATATAAGGGACCATGGAATTGAAACAAAAGAAAAAACTGCCAAGAAAGCACTAAACTGAAATGAATGATATTATAAAGGCAACAGTTTAACATTACCACACAAGCTAAGCATAAAAGTCGAGAAGACAACCAACTAAGCGAAATCAAAAAGGTCTTTAAAACCTTAATGACCATAGGCTACATAAATATAAGGCTATATGAACAAAATGGGTGTTGGCATGACATGGTACAGAGTCTCTACCCAATTACTGACACCACCTTAAAATGCTTTACTAATACTCTTTGCTCGATGTCCTCCCGTCATGCATCCGAGAGAATGTCCTCATCGACACGAGTCGATGAAGCTCCTCGAGAATCCACTTCAAGGTCGGGAGGAGCATGCTCATTGCGGGGTTCTCCTCGATAAATGCGACTCGAGCTGAAACGTAGTCCATCCCATTTACTGCTTTGATATGCATGACCACCCCCTTGATCAGTGCTCCATTCTTTTTAGAGGATGTGCTCGCCGACCCTTGAGCGAGGGCGAGGCCCGGGAATAGCCACGGGAATGTGAAGGCGAGTCACGTGGATCACTGACCCGGCTCTTGGCCTCTGTTTGTATAATAGACGAGTTTCGGAAGAATTCTCTTTTTCCACTAGCAGGCTCCTTAAATCCTGCGGCTTCCTGAGATTTGTAACTAGAGATGGGAATGGGATATGCCTATTTTCAGTTGGGGACTGCAGAAAATCCCTCATAACGCACCATATGACCAAGGCATAGTCAATGAGCTTCCCAGTCATCACCTCATATAAAAACCGAGTCTCTTCCTTTCTCGGAGATTTCGTTACCCTTTGAATTAGATCATATCATGAATAATTTTGTTCATCAACGCATATTCATGCTTGAGCTTCCTTGGAATGAATTCCTTGCATATAAAATCTCTCATGGCAACAGGATGGGTGCACATAGCATCAGCAAACAACTGGGCATCGAACTTCGATGTGGCCACTGAGGGTTAAGAATTCGGTCTCATGGTATTGAAAGTAGGACATCTTTGCGAAAGTGAGCAATCCCGAATCGGGGGTGATCTTTATTTGTTTACCCATAACGTTGGTTTCTAGGCTGGGTATCTTTCGTTGATTTCTCTCAAATTTGTGTAAATTCCCGAACGAGGTAGATAGATACCCTTGTACTTGAAGCCTGAAACAAAGCTATAGTCTGCTCTGAATAATAGCCTTGATAGGATGGGTGAACAAGAATGTGTCCACTTTCACACCCCGCTCACAATGAAAACCCCACTTAGCAATTGATTAAGCCCACTTTTCTCGTTCGAATCAGAAGACTCTACAAACAAGGCTTCAATCTCGTCATCTTCGCTCTTCGATGCCTCCTCACTCTCAGATGAAGAATCTCTTCGCTTTCCCTTGCCCTTCTTTATGGTTTGCGAGGTGTCGAATTTCCTTTTCTTCACAGCCTGCTCCATAGAGGAGGTAGGCGCTTTGCCCTTTCCAATGTTCTTAGATCTTGCCATAGATATGGCGAGAATAGAAAATGACCAAGGCGGCCCAGAAACACACAAAGAAACGATATCGATAGCCTATCTCAGTAGAGTATCGGGCTGGCCCAGTGCGAGATCGAGATAAAAACTTTCTCCCATACCATCAACGAAGCCCTAATCCACAAAGAAAAAATACTACTAACTTGAGCCACCCAAACAAATCCATGGAGACACAATAAAATACCACAAAAAAATGGCTCTGAGAATTGGGGTGCTTACACCACGTCTGTCTGACGAGCGAAGAAGAATCCGTGCGAGAGGTGAAAACCTTTGGTAGGAGCGTCTGAGCTCGAATTCTCTTATGTGAGAGGATAAAAGGGCTAGGGTTTGTCTTATATGGTGATGGGGGAGTAGGGGAATGAAAACAAATGGAAAAAGGGGTTTAAAAACCCTAGTTGCCCAAAATACGCCCAGAAACAGTCTTGGGTACCCGATGGGTGCGATGCCGTCTTGATTATTACTTGCCTTTTTGCATAAAGCGTGCAGGTACGGTACAGTGAAGTGGTACCGGTACCA
Organism: Tetrastigma voinierianum; assembly: GCA_016808115.1. Classification (NCBI taxonomy): domain Eukaryota; kingdom Viridiplantae; phylum Streptophyta; class Magnoliopsida; order Vitales; family Vitaceae; genus Tetrastigma; species Tetrastigma voinierianum. The sequence goes on from JAEQBH010006381.1 coordinate 42,647, forward strand.
CTGTCCCATTTTTTTTTATTTTATATTTTTAAATTTGGAGCAGTAGTGCCGATATATAAATATATCCTTTTCGCATGCCCTCCATCCCGGATTCCATTGAATGCTCATTTCTCTCCTTGCTCGTAATGCGCGGCGAAAATTTGTGTTCACGGAGCTAACAATTGTGCCTATCTTTTGACACCTTCACACTTACCATAGGGTCCTTTGTATTTCTTGTGATCATGGTTCCTAGGGTTCAGGCGGGTGACAACTCAATGCTTAAGATGGGTGCGAGGGGTAAGTCAAAATGATTTCACAAAATGTAACACATAAATAATGGCCTCAAATCATTTTCCAGTTATGCATGGTGTTCCTCAGAGAATATGATGCATGTAGTTAACATAGAATGCTAAAATAATGCACAAGCGGAAGCAATAGCAGGAAAAACAAGAGTTCGAACAGAAAGTCTGTGGTTTGTGTAGGGAATTAGAACAGAATTCGAGGCAATAAGGTCCACAATATGAACATAAAGATTTTGTGCATGCTTGTTATTGTGTAAATGCATTGAGATTACGTGGAATGCGTATAAGAAATCATGCGGCTACAGACATCACAGGCCAAGTACTATACCCAGCGCAAATTAGAAATTTTTGCCATATGAACATCACCAGCGTCTACGCATAAGTGGTTCCAACCGATGTGCCACCCCACTACAAAAGTAAGCATTGTCCCAAATGCACACAGGGTACCCCCACTACAGAAATGGAGGTGGCCGAAAAATAAACGGAGGGCAGTTGTGTGGACCCCTCATTTTAGCTTCTTTTTGTTTTTTTGTTTTTAATAAAAGCAGAAGAAATAAAGAAAGCAAAAAGAAATGCAAGAAAGAAAACAAAAACTATATACAACAAAATAGGATAGGGATTACTCTGAAGTAGCATCCTGGTAAAGCGAATCTACCAGTTCCTCACTACTCTCCTGGTGGTCAAAGTGCTCGAGAAATGGCTTTAGGCGTTGGCCATTGACTTTAAAGGATTTCCCATATTCCGGATTTTCAATCTCAACGCACCATATGGGTAAACTACTATGACAATGAGCGGGCCGATCCACCTAGAACAAAGTTTTCTGAAACATGTGCAGCGAAGTATTTTGTATAGTAATACCTTTTAGTGAGGTTCGAGTGCTAGAGACAATGGTCTTATCATGGAGCAGCTTGAGCCTCTCTTTGTAGGTCGAGGCGCTCTCATAAGATTCAGCCTCGATTCATCAAGCTCGTTCATGCATTAGTATTTGTTTACTTGCACAGGCCAAATCAAAATTAAGAGTTTTAATAGCCCAATATGCCCTGTGCTCCATTTCTACCGGCAGATGACAAGCCTTGCCATAAACAAGCTTATAGGGAGACATACTAAGAATAGTTTTAAAGCGATGCAGTGGCTCGAGAGCATCGGTAAGTCGAAGCGACAAATCCTTGCGATTTGGGGCAATCGTTTTTTCCAAAATATGTTTGATCTCCCTATTAGCTAATTCGGCCTGACCATTGGTTTGTGGGTGATATGCAGTTGAAACTTTGTGTGTGACTCCATATTTTTTCAACAAATTCTCAGATCGATTACAAAATGGAGCCCACCGTCTTGTGATTATGCAGGCACTCGAGCGAGAAAAATGTGTTCTTTTATAGAATTTCAAAACAACCTTGTGGTCATTAGTTCTCATTTGGAATGGCCTCCACCCACTTCGACGCATAGTCGACGGCTAACAAAATGTAAGGTACCCTCGAAGGGAAAAGGCCCGTAAGTCTATACTGACAATCGAAGATCTCATTGCCATTGTGATTAAAATGGGGTAAGAGGCATCATGTTCCTTCTTGTGACCCCTCTAATTGTACAAGTTTGCAAAATTCAAAACAATCTTTAAACGTAGGCGGTAAAAACCGACTTGCAAGTTTTATCGCATTTGTTTTCTAAACGAATGCCTCCACAAGCTTAGAGATAGCGAAAGGTGAGAATCAATTTGATCATCATTGGGTACACACCTTCTCATCAATTGGTCTGGACAGTATTTAAACAGATATGGGTCATCAAAATAATATTTCTTAATGTCTGCCAAAAATTTCCTTTTTTGTTGAGAGGTCCATTGGGGTGGAATTTGACCTGTCACCAGATAATTGACTATGTCTAGCAGCGCCATGGGCGTGAAACGAAACAAGCTGCTCATCGGAAAGCGCTTCGCCTATGGGTGGCCGTGAGAAATGGATTAAGACTAGCAAAGATAAATGGTCGGCTAACACATTCTCGACTCCTTTTATCTTTAATATTCGGGTTAAATTCTTGGAGCAGTAGGATCCACCTAGTCAGCAGGAGCTTAGTATCTTGTAGAGAGCAAGTACTTATTGACTGTGTGATCTGTGAAAATGGTTACAGGAGATCCTACAATGTATGACCTGAACTTTCAGGCAAAGGCAATGACCAAAGAAACTCTTTCGTAGTTGTGGTTGCTTAAGCGGAATCTAGAGTCTTTACGGCATAGTAGATCCGCAGCCTTTTTATCTTTCCTTTTTGTCTACAAAAGCGACCCTTGATGAGCTTAAAGTCATCATTTTTAGTCCATTTACTGCAATTTTCATATCAAAAGAGACAATTACTTTGCAGAAATATGAAGAAACTCACCCATCTGTTATTAGCGGGTAAAATGGAAGAAAGAAGAAAATGCATTGAAAATCTGATAAATTTGGAGGAAAAGTGCGGTCGAATGGCGGACGAAAGCAGAACAATTGGCGATTCATTGATGCAGTTTGGGGTTTACCTGATCAAGTCACGGTCGCGACACGAAAGTGAAGGAATTTGATGCGGTCGCGGCCAGTAAGTACGGATGCGCGGTGAAGGGTAACCCGGGAGGTACAAGAGAATGACGTCGCGACAGAATTCTGAGGTCGCGACAAGAGTTGATGTCGTGACTAGGATAAGAGGTCGCGACAACAGAAACACCTTTAAGCTATGAGAGGTTTGGACTGATGAAGCTGCCGGAACTCAAGCTGATGTCGCGACGTGAGATCGAAGTCGCGACACAAGACCTGCTCAGTTGAAGGTCGAAGCTCCTTAGGTGGTCGTAATGAATCCGATGTCGTGACGCCGGGAACGACCCGGATCGATGATGCGAGCCATAAAGAGATGTCGCGACAGATATTGATACCGGCGACAACATGAACAACAGTTGAAGCCTACGGTTCTTTAAGATGATGTCGCGACGAGAGATTGATGTCGCGACATCTGGCGTCCGATTGAAGATTTGCGGATGACTTGGTGAGGTCGCGACAAGATATGACGGTAGCGACATCGAAGAACAATTGAAACTGCCAAGGCGTGAAGATGTAGCGATAAGATATTGATGTCGACATCAGAATGACAAATCAAGGTTACATAGAGTAAATTTGAAATCGCGGCGTGAAATTGATGTCGCGACATCGATGATCCTGACGAGGGCGAAGTCGCGACTTGAGCAACGAGGTGGGCCCGAACCATTTTGAAACCCACGGGCTACATTGGGATTAGAGGCTGATTGGGAACCACATCATCACGCGGTATCGCGGCTCATTAAAGCGACTTGACCCACGGACGAGTCTGGATAGGTGAAAGCTCATTTTCTTTATTTTCTTTCTTTTCTTTTTTCTTATTTTTTTATTTTAAAGTCGTTTTAGAGTAGATTATGTTTCTCGTATTTTTATTTTCGTTTGTATTTTACGAATCTTGGATATTGCTCGTTTGGCTGAAGTGAATCAAATTCAATTTCTTTTCAAATTACCCTGGAATGTTTGAAGTTCGAGACCAAAATTTGGAATTCGATTGTTTAGTTTCAAATTAGTTATTCTTATATTAGAGAATGTATGTGATGTATTAATTATTAAGATCCGACTGTTAAGTGACGTTATGGTCAATTATCTTTCTATTGTTAATTGCAGTGACATTATTGGGGTTAAATGATTATTAGTTTTAGTTTGGTATGTGGATTAGAATGTGGGTTCTTATGCAGTTCAGATTTGTCATTATAGATTTGGGAGGTCTCTGAGTGACACGGGGAAGACATTTGAGGGGTAATGTACATTTCTTTGAAAGTATACTAACTGTTGGAGGATCTTTTGAGCTTTGTAAGTTCACTTAGATAAATCCTCTTCTCCACTTGAAATCAGAAACGAGTTAGAATGAGTTATCTATTTAAAACAAGCAAGAGTTCACCTCGGTCGGGATAGTGAGGGCCCGATCAGGTGTTAAATGAGATCTAATGAGGAAAGGTTGATCTATTCTAATTTCGAGAGCAATCACGGAAGTTGTATATCCTTGCTTGACGAGTAACTTCAGGAGCTAAGGTTTCTGGAGTCCATAAATGGGTATGAAGTATTCTTGAAAGAAAATATCCGAATTAGGAAGTCCCTTTGTTAAAGTGATTTATCTAATTCCACCGAGAGAATCGGTCGGATAGATAAAGAAATGTGGAGTGTGGAGAGATCGGTGCCTGCGTAACAGACCAGTTTTGGCGGAATTAATCAAGAAATTTTGCTCGGGGGTAACTACGAGGAATCGATAGTTCACTATACTTTGTTTCTATTGATGTGATATACGAGGATAACTAATCGATGTCATTTCTTTTATTAGAAATTCATTTATTCTTTATTCTTTTTATCTTCTAGTATGTTGGATAGTTCGGTTATTTTCCTTTTGTTAAGCAATTTTCAGCACCTTAATCTCTGGATCCCTCTTATCATTTGTAGCCCCGAATAGTATGGAAATTGAGTAGTCGGGGTAGTTGATTTAAAATTCTTGAGATCTAATAGGATCGATGTCTGGACTAAATCCATTTTATTACTTATCGACACAGTACTTACGAGAATATCGGACCAAAACCAAACTTTGAAATGATTTACTCAGAAAGATTGGTGGTTTATATAGTATAATGTCAACAAGTTTTTAGGCGCGGATTAAGATTAGACAATAGTCCTTTGGTAATAGTGACATAAATTTGTATTTGTGTTTGGATTCGGTTAACAAGTTTTTAGGCGCCGTTCTTAGGGATTAGACAATAGTCCTTTGGTAATAGTGACATAAATTTATATGTGTTCTTTGGTTTGGTTAACAAGTTTTATGGCGCCGTTGCAGGGGATCGAAAGAATTTTATAAATCAATATTCAGATGAAAGAAGGAAATACTAATTTGGACATTTTAAAAGAAAAGAACAAAAATAAGCGTTTAATGATGAATCTTGTAGCCACTAACTTTTGAAACACATTGAATATTTTTGATGATTTGACTAATCCTGATAATGGGAGTGTGTTTTGCTGAGAAAAACTTTGATCATAGGAAACATAACATGATCGATTCCGGTGACACGAAATAGAAAGGGCCTTTCGAAGCTTGAAAGACGAAGCGGCTTCAGCCATGGGAAGGCGAGGATCGGGTTGGAAAATCGTATAGAGGAGCTAGAGGCCTCCAGTCAACGTCTGATAGAGTTTAAGGCCAATTCCTCTGAGGAAGAATACTCGGCGATCAGACGGCTACTTGATTGATGCTAATAATTTTGAATTAGAAGCCGGCCACGATTACAATGGTCAGTGACATCGGTTCTTGGTCATCGTGAAGATCCAAGCATTTTCAGGAAGATTCCTCGGGATGGCTAATGCATTAGGCCCAGATGAGGTGAGACGCCCGGAAGTCATAAGCGCATATTCCATTCTCCCCAAGTCACATTTACATGGTATGAATCATTTACCATATGGTTTTGTTGATACTTCAGGAGGAGTTATTTGAGGAACTGCCGTAGATTCTTTCCCAGTAACCATAGAAAGAAGGAGGAGATCATTGTGTTCAATGGGGAAGATGAAAGCTGTATGTAGCTTAGGAAGGTGACGGTTCGCAGAGAAGATGTCCGATGCATGGGATAGATCCCCGAAGACTCAGATGGACATTGGCATATCATGCCATGAATGATATATCAAAGGGATCATTGATGCTTCATCTTTGTGACATTCAAGCGAAAAGTGGCGAAGAAGTAAAGAGGTGATTGAAGATCTGGCTAAATGTAACATGAAAACTCATACGAGCTTTGAGAGCTTGATAGAGGAAGGGGATCATGGAGCTGAAGCGGATGACAGCCATGGAGGCCAAGGATTACTTGGATGCCATTATGCACGAGGTTAGACAAAGCGAAAAAGAAAAGGCACCGCTCATGAAATAGGAGCAATTGAAAGAGGAATTAATGAGAGGAGTCTTTGAAAGAGTAGCGGACTTTATGATCTTGAAGAGGTTAATTATTTGGGTGAGCCGAGAGCTTACCATTTCAAACCAATCCCAACCTTCCGGCACATTATATGACACTTTCGGAACCGTGGGAACTTCTGTATGGTGGAGGGGCTTCTGAGGCGAGGCGGGGACGGAACCCTCGTCGAGGTATCGCGACCACGAGGTTCGGCGCATGATGCGAGGGGAAATGAGCACGAAACGAATGTCGGGGTCGGAGGAGGCCCTCTTTTGAGGAACCGAGATCTTTGGGTTATGGGGGATAATAGAACATTGAATCTCCATGAACAAAAGTTTGGAGAATTAGGCTTAGGCTCTTTGCCAATTCTCAGAATTTCGAGCTCACTTCTGAAATGCATCCACTGAAGAACAGAGTTACAAGTAGAGGCTGGTGGCCCTAACAAAATAAAGGAAGATGCTGTGAGTGACCTGAGGAAGAACCCAAAGGCATGGGTGTGCGGGTGAGAGTGGGAAGGAGTTAGAGAGGAAAGAAAAGGTGTGACAAAGAGAGTATGAGACCCGGAAAGGGAAGAGACCTTTGGAGAATGACAAAAGGTGAAAGAAGAACATCCCGAGGAACAAAGCACAGTCCATTTCCACAAAGGCTACTTGAAATCAAATGGAGGTAGTTTTTTTTTTTTTGAGTTCTTGAAAACTCCCGAAGATGGAGATCAGTATACCTTTCTTTAGTGGTGACTCGGATGCCACTTTATCTGCAAAAATTCACGAAGGACATGCGAAGCGAAAAGAAAAATAGTAAGAAGAATAGTGAATCTCACTTTGCCACTTGCAGTCACCGATGTCAGAAAGGAACTACAGTAAGATGAAGGACCCGGGAAGTTTCACAATTCCTTGTATTGTTGGAGAGATGAATTCCATGAAGCTCGTAGCTAGGAGCTAGTATCAAATCTGATGCCTCTTTACGTTGCAAGAAATTAAAGTTTGGGGAGCTTATTCCCACAAGCGTACTCTTGAATGGCAGACGGATCGATGGTGAAACTGAAGGGTCATTGAATGTGTTGTTAGTCCTTTGTTGGGAAGTTTGTTCCCAGTAGACTTCATAATTCTGGACATGGAAGAAGATTCACAGTACTACTATTAGGAAGACCATTCCCAACTCTTGGGCGCCTTGATTGACATGCAGTTCTCATCTTAGGTTAAGGAAGAAGGCTGCTTGTGTTGCTTGATTAAAAGTATGCAAAATATAGACGGGGAAAAGGAAGGCTACAATGTAGGCGATTTTGTCTCATTTCCCGACACGATGTGCGTGATTGTAACCTCGGTTTTTATCAATGAAAAGAATGGGTCGATTATCACTGAAGATGTCTATTACGGCGAGATTTCCATGCGGCGAGTTTCGTATTTATAGAAGCGTGTTGAGCTTGAAGCAAAACGGAAAGATAATGGGAAGATAGTGAAAGAGATTCATCAAGAGACCGGTCACGGAAAGGTCTAGTTTTGAAAGAGTTGCCATGTCATTTTAAAGTATGCCTACTTAGAATTACGAAGAAAAAACCGTTGATCATTTCGGCTGATTAAGTGAGGAATGAGAACAAGATTCTTGGAAATTTAAGGAAGCATAAAGATATTGTAGTCCGTTATTTGAAGGGTGTCGATCCATCAATTTGCATGCATAAGATTCTGCTAGAAGAGACTTCAAAACCATACGTAGAACACGGAGGAGAAATTTGAATCCGGTGATGAAGGAAGTAGTCGGAAGGAGGTGCTCAGGTGTTAAATCTTGGTTTTATCTATGCTATCTCTCCTTGGATGAGCCCGATTCGGAATTGGTTCAAAGAAGGGGGTTCTTGTGATCAGAAATGAAAAAATGAATTAGTTCCAACAAGGCTTGTTGAGGATGGAGGGTATGTATTGATTACGAGGAAGTTGAATCTGACCAACGAGAAAAAGATCATTTTTCCTTTGCCTTTCATTGATCGGATGTTGGATGGGTTAACGAGGACACCCTCACTTTTGTTTTACGGATGGGTACTGGGATATAATCGGATTGCTATTGCACGGAGGATCAAAGAAGACCACGTTCACATGCCCTTATGGTACCTTTGCCTTGAAGGATGCCGTTTGGGTTATGTAATGCTCAGCTACATTAGGAGGTGCATGATGTCTATATTCTCAGTTAGTTGAAGAAGTGATGGAAATTTTCATGGATGATTTTCTTTGTGTATGGATCCGGCTTTGATCAATGTTTAAACAATCACGGAAAGCGATTACTTCAAAGATGCCAAGACAAGCATTCTTACTTGAATTGGGAAAAATGCCATTTATGGTAACGAAGGTATTGTTCTTGAGCATAAAATTGCTACTAGGCCCAGAAGTTGACCGAGTCAAAGTATCCATTATCAAGACTCTTGCACCACCTACCCGCATTAAAAGGAGTAGAAGTTTCTTGTAGAGGCATCTTTGGATTTTCTGGGGAAATTCATCAGACTTTTCAAAATAGCGGACACTTATGCGAGATTCTTCGGAAAGGATCTGAGTTGATTTTGATGACTCCTGCAAGGATGCTGGATGATCAAGATCAGTTAGTGCAGGCACCTATAATGCATTTGCACGAGAATGGAATCGGGGATTTGAAATAATGTGTGATGCAGTGATTTTGCTATGGGGCTGTGTTAGAGCGAAGAAAGAGTATTCGGGGCCGTATACTATGCTGAAGTAAGACGCTGATGAAGCCTGAGAACTACTCAACAATGAAAGGAGATGCTAGCCATAGTATTTGCTTGTGAAAAATTTAGACAATACATTTAGGATCCCATGTGGTAATTCTGCGATCATGCGACAATCAAATTTTGATGTCGAAAAAGGCTAAGCGAGATTGATAAGGTGGGTCTTCTAACATTTACGAAGTTGATTTGGAAATAAGGATAAAAGGGATGTGACAATGTATTAGCCGACCATTTGTCAAGAGTAGAAAGAAGCGGTGATGAAGAAGAAAATGCAGTTAGCAGAGAACTTCCCGGATAGGCAATTATTCAAGGTTTCCTTCCGACTTCCATGGTATCGCGATGTGAGATTATACGGCTTGTGGAGTAATGCCTTGAACTTCGACTACCAGCAGGAAGGCTTCGGAACTGACGGATATTATATTTGGGATGACCCACTATTATTCAAAGTCTTGACATGATAATAAGAAGATGTGTGCGGAGGTGAACAAGCGACATTTTAAATGAATGCCATGCATACCATATGAGGACATTTTTGGAGAAAGAGCGACTCCTGAATACTCCAATCAGGGGTTTTGTTGGCCCACTATCTTAGGAGATTGTGCGAGTGGGTGGAAATTGTGTGATTGATGCAAGAAAGTTGGAAATACTCCAGGCGATATTAAATGCCCTAAAAGGTATTATGGTGATAAATTTTTTGATGTTTTGGGAATAGATTTTATGGGACCTTTCCCACCATCATTTGACCTATACATACGCTACGATGAATTACGTCTCCAAATGGGGTGGAAACGTGCTTTGTCCAAGGAATGATGCTAATACGAGTTGTGAGTTTCTTACTGAAAATATTTTGAAGCGAGGTTTGGAACCCAGGAACCATCATTAGTGATGGGAACCCATTTGCAAACAAAATATTTGCAAAACTCATGGCAGTATGGATCAAGCATGTAATGAGTTTAGCCTATCATCCCGAGACCAATGGACAAGCGAAATTTCCAACGAGAGAGATCAAAAGAATGGCAGAAAGGCGTGAGCTCGGCGGGAAGAGTTGGTCTTCCAGACTTGATAGTGCACTTTGGAGCTGAGGTATACAAAACCCCCATTGGAATGTCCCCATATAGAGTCGTTTTCGGCAAACCATGTCATCTACCTCTTGAATTAGAATACAAGGCAATGTGGGCCATTAAGTTAAACTTCCGATTTCAAAGCTGAGGAAGAAAGATTGCTCATTTGTATGCAGATTGGAAAGAGCGAAATAAAAGCCTATGATAATGCTAGAATATACAAAGGCAAAGACAAAGAAATGGCATGATGAAAATCTGAGGAAGAGTTAAAACGAGAGCAGTGCTGCTTTTTAATTCTAGTAGTTGTTTCGGGAAATTAAAATCAGTGGAGTGGGCGTACAGTGGTATCGAAGTACTACATTTGGAGGCTTGATAGCTGCGAAGGCGATAATGGGGAAGAATTCAAGGTCAATGGACAAAGGTTAAGCATTATCTCAACAGGGAAGGAAAGTGAAGGACTCAGCTGGTTCTTGGGGAAAGAAGAAGAACCACAGCAGTGAGTCGACTAAGGACTCAAAGCGAAACTAATGGGAAGCGACCCGCCTGAGGATTTAAATTAAATTTAAATTTTGAAATATTTCTTTTCTTTTAGTTCAGCGATAAATTAGGTCAGATTTGTTTTCTAGAAGGATAGATTTAATTTTTTAGAAATAAATTGTAATTTTAAATAGAGAGATTTTCTGAATATTGCGGTGATCTTACGGAGACGGGTTAAAGACATGAATAGCGAAGCTGACTACGGGAGTAATTCCAGCAACTTGCGGAGGTCGCGACATGAAAAGGGAGTAACTTTCTCCCTAGCAACTCTGTAGATATATTTGAATTAATTGTTAAATCTTTGCTTAAAATATGCCTGAATAGATGTCTAAACGGGTTAGGAACAATAAGAGAATTCAAAGTTTTGAAATCATTGAATTAAGGGCTTGGTCACGACAGCAAGATTATGTCGTGACAAAGCTGTTGTCCTACAAAGCAGTGATGTCGTGACCCGATTAAGAAGAACAGTGTAGTGAGTATGGAGGAAGGGAGATACATGTCGCGACACCACAGTGATGTCGCGACAGTGAATTAAGTTTCAAAAAGAAGAAGGATTGTCGCCACATCAAACAAATCCTGGAGAACCCTGTATTGTCGCGACATATTAGGTAGGTCGCGACATAAAAGTGTGACATGTGCCAACCACTCACTTCAAAAAGCCCTAAATTTAATGACCTCAAATAAAAAGTGGCGGAATTGAAGTCGCGACAATTCTTAATTGAAGCATTAATTATTATGAGCATTGATTGAATTGCAACGAGTTGGAAACTATTTCATTCACTCCGACCCACGTAACCATTCACCTTCGTCTTCCTCCTGAATCTCAACATCCGAAAACCCTAGCATTCCAAACTTTACAGAAAAGCTTTCCTCTTGTCTCCGATGGTTGAAATTCCACCACAGTCCTAACCTGGAAGCGAGATTATGAGGGGCCACGAACAATCGAGGAGAAGAAGAAGAAACTTGCGAGGAGGAGCAGGTTAGATGAGATTCGTCGGGAAGAAGCGAGCGGAGAGATGCCATCAAAACACACGGAAGCTCAGGCAACTTCTCCAAGACGACGAGAAGGAAGGAAAGAGGAGAGAAGAAGAAGAAGTAGAAGATTTAGTATCCGATGAAGCTTATTCAAAGTGGAAGAAGTACTATGCTAAGGTTTTGTTACAGAGGAAGTGCTTCTGTGACTCCTTTGAGGAGATGATAGAAGCGAGAGGATGGGAGAGTCTCTGCGCACACCAAAAATCAGGGTATACAGCACTAGTGAGAGAGTTTTATTCCAATATGGTAGGAAGGAAGGATGGAGTACATTTTTGTTAGAGAGGAGTTTGGGTCTCATCTGAGAAGCAGAGGAGCCATCAACGAGGCCTATGGGATATTGATGCACAAGCATGGCTCCAAATTCAAGAAAATTTTGAAAAAACCGAATTTTAGAAAGATTGCCGAGAAGCTCAGTGGAAGGGGCGAGTTAGACCAGGAAGGAAAGCCAGAATTTCACGAGCGAAGCCTCGAGGAAGCGAAGGTATGGTTTACTTCCTTGCGTCACATTTTAGTTCAAACAAAACATTTATGCACGATGAGAGAACAAGAAGGTGTCTTTGTGTGTACCATACTCAGAAATTTACAAGATCAATATAGGAGTTATCATAGAGAACTCTATCATGAGGTATCATAGAGGGAACAAAGTGCCTTCCTCACCCCGGCAACAATAACGATTCTATGCTTGAAGGAATTTGGGGTGAGAGAAGGAATTTAAGTCGAGGAAGAAGAAGTCTGAGCTTCACCATCATGCGACGAGGAGTTAGCAAGGGCCAAGAAATCGGAGGAAAAAGAGTCTTTGGTAGAGAGCGGAGGTGAAGCCAATTTGAAGGACCGGAAAAAGAGGAGACCCCGGAGGGCCAGTCAAGAAGCGAGCACCACAATGAACTCACTGACAGCAATGATTACATGTGTGCGGATAATGAAGGGCGGGATGAAGACGGTAATAGACTTCTCCATCCCTTTGGCCGGTTCTCCTCACATGCGGAACGAAACCAGCACAGAGAAAGTTCAAAGGGAGCCTGAAACTGGCTCCCGGTCTTGGAAGCTCTCCATGCCTGCGGAAGAGAATAGATGAAAGAGAGAAGGATTAGGTACGCGAATTCGGGGGAAAGTATTTATGAAAAGAATTGAAGAGAAGAGACCGACAATGGGAAGAACTAAATAGAAAAGAAAAGGAGCATGAAGTAAGAGCTCTGGCCAAAGAGAGCAATGAGTGGAGAGAAGAGTTGAAAGAAAGAAGAGCAGTTCAGGAAGAATTTTGAAGCGGCCAAAGGAAGAGTTTAAAAGGGAATGAAGGAAGAGATCACAATCTTTTGCAGAAACTCAAACCTTCAGTCATGAAGCTTTTTACAACAACCGGTTGAGGCGTGATTCTCAGCTCTTAACTATGATAAAGGAAAGAATGCGAAGCGAGAAATCAAATTTGGGAGCAAGTCAGAAAGGATTAGGAATTTTTATACAAGTCTAAAAAAGTTTTGAGAAGAAATTGGATGATAGAGACATGAAGCAAAAAGATACGAATCTATAAAGCGAAAGAATGGTGGAAAACTTAGATCGATTAACAACAATGCGGCCAAATTCCTAGAGGAGTTATAGTGAAATGGAAAATACAATGAATGGCTTGGGAAAGAGGCAAGATGATTTGAGCGAAGGTTAGTCTATCTAATGAGATTTTCATAGAAGAACAAATGGAGAAGGAAGCAGAAGAAAGGAAAGAAGAGAGAAATGAAAATTCTGAATTTCCAGCCCCATCTAAAGTACATTAGACCCTAGACCACAACATCTTTGCTCTGGATATTTCAAAAAAAAAAAATAGACATACCACTGCCTAACTTTCATTACCATCCTTCTCTCATGCGTGTATCAATTTGCAAATGAATCGAAATAAAATGAAAAATTTAAATTAGTTATTTGTGTACTATTTTGCATTTGATTGTTCAATGTTATGATGCTTTGTGGTTGCATGATTAGGAAATCAAAGTAGGAAATAGTTCGAGGAATAAAAGCTGGCGAGAGGGGACATTATCTTAATTGAATGAAGCCGAGTTAGAGTAAATAGTGAAATGAGGAAAAATTGCGAATAAGGACAAAATGCATATAGTTTAATTGAAACCTGAGGTGCAAAAAAAATTACTTATATTTAAGCGATAAGTCAGTTAGAAGGTAATACAACGGATGGAACAAACATATTTTGAGTTTGTGGTATGAGCAGTAAGTCGAGGGCACATTTGAATATCAATTAACTTAACTACTCATAAATAAAAATGAGTCAAGATACTCATATAGTTAGTCACATTTGTTAAATCGATTCTAAATTTGTTAGATTATTGATTGAGGCGAAATCCTAGGTGATACAGCTGACAAGAAATGATGCAGGCCATTCTTGGATAGTTTGAGCCATTCTAGCCATCCTTATTAATATGTTGATGCATATACCTTAGTTCCATGCATTGAGCTAAACAGGCTGATTTTTCAAAAATAAGCCAGTAAGAGCCCGACCCATCAGAGAAAATTCAATCCTTCATTAAAACCAGCGATTGCAGGGAATTCAAGAAGGAAGAAGAAAATGAAATTGGGGGGATCATATGTTTTGAGGAACTCAAAAGGGAATGAAAGAAAGAAAAAGAGCCAAGGAGCGAAAATGAGAAAACGAGAAAGAAACCTAGGGATAAGTTTTATCTTGTGCTTTAACTCTCTTGAACAATTAAGTTCTTAGGGGTGTTTCAACACCCGGTACTAATGCCATCTGGTATGGGAGTTACCTAACCCAAAGTTAGCTAAGAGTGTTAGAAAACCTAAAAGTTAAAACATTGCACTATCCCTTAGTAGTAACAAACTAGGAAATTCTAGTGAAATTACAGAGTGTGAAATAGGGGCATAAGTTACAGATTGAAGAAATCAAAAGAGATATCCCCAAACATGAAGTTTAGGGGAGTTTATTATAGAAACTACAAGAAAGAAAGGGCAGAAGAGGAGAAAGGTTGGAGTAATCTTAACAAGAATTCTTCATCACCCATTACCCGGGCACAACAATAAAAAAAGAAGCCCAGACGATTGATCTTGAAGGCTGAAATCATCACATTAGTGGAGATCAATATGAAAAACAAGCCTATGGAATTTGGAAGAAGGGAAACAATCAAAATTGCGAAGAACTTTAGGGAGTTAAATGACTCAACAATAAAATGAGAAAGGAAAACAATTCATTATTCAACAGGATCCAATGAGTATATTGTTTGTAAATTATTTCAACATGTTAGTTTGCACTTAGCATAGAGTAAAGACCAACCTTGAGCCGGACTTGAAGCTAGATGTCTGAAGAAATTTGCATACCTTGCATTGCAATTAAATTGAATGCAGCTGAATTAAATCACGAAAAATGTCCTTAAAAATTATTTTGTTTGAGACAAACAATTCTTTCTTTTTCTTTGCTCGAGAGACGAAGCAAAACTTTAAGTTTGGGGAGTTTGGTGACTTAAAGTCATCTATTTTAGTCCATTTTTACGCCCAATTTTTTTCATATCAAAAGAGACAATTACTTTGCGAAATATGAAGAAAATCACCCGTCATTAGCGGAGTAAAATGGAAGAAAGAAGAAAATGGTAGAAAATATGACAATAAGTGGAGGAAAAGTGCGGTCGAGATAGCGGAGCGAAGCGAAAACAATTGGTGATTCATTGATCTGATTTTGGGGTTTGCACGATCAAGTGCGAGAATTCATGACACGAGAAATTGAAGGAATTTGATCACGGTCGCGGCGGTAGAGTACAGGATAAGCGGTGAAGGGTAACCGGGGCTAAGAGAGCGGCGTGACGACATTAAGTCGCGACAAGGTTGATGTCGTGACTAGGATAAGAGGTGCGACCATGAAGCTACCTTTAAGCTATGAGAGGTTTGGGTGATGGAAACTGCGGGAACTCAAGGCGATCTTCGCTGACACGATGAGATCAGTCAGCGACCACGAGACTGCTTTCGGTTGAAGGTTGGAAGCTCTTAAGGTGAGTTCGTGACAAGATATCGATCTTCGTGACGCCGAGGAGCGACCAGGTCGATGATGCGAGAGCCATAAAGAGATGTAGCGACAGAGATATTGATGTTGCGGCGACGCTGGCGACGATTTGAAGCCTACGGTTAACAAGATGATGTCGCGACAAGTTGATGTCCGCGACATCAAGAAGACATCAGTTGAAGGCTGCGGATGACGGCGAGTCGCGACAAGATATCGGCGATGCGACATCAAGAGAACAATTGAAACCTGCGAGAGCGTGAGAAGATGTCGCGTGAGAGATATTGATGTCGCGACATCGGAAAATGACCAAATCGAGGTTACATAGAGTAAGGCGAAGTCGCGGCGTGAAGGTGATAATAGCGACATCGATGACTGTCCGCAGCGAGGAAAGCTGATCGCGACCCAGGCAATTAGGCCAAACCATTTTGAAACCCACAGCGAGCTACAGTGGATTAGACTGATTGAGGAACCTATAAATACGCGGTATCCGGCTCATTAAAAGCGACTTAGCGACCCTGCAGACGAAGGTGCAGATGTTTGAAAATATTCTTTATTTTCTTTCTTTCTTTTTCTTATTTTTTATTTCCGTCGTTTTAGAAGCCGGTTATGTTCTCGTATTTTATTTTCGTTGTATTTTAAGATCTGGATGTTATCGTTTGTTTGAAGCTAAATCTGAATTGATTTCTTTTCAAATTACTACGGAATGTTTGAAGTTGAGACAAATTTACGGAGGTCGATTGTTCAGTTTCAAGTCTTTGATTATTCTTATGATCGGAGGAATCTTTGTATCGTGTAATTCGATGGTGAGAATCGGCTTCCATTAAGTGAAGCGTTATAGTCGAATTTATCTTTCACGTAGTTGTTTACGACTTGTTAATTTCGATTAATGAATTTAGCCACGGTTTTAGGTTTATTGTCTTGGGATCACGAATGTCAGTTTCTTATACCCGTTAGATTTGCGTCATTGCTGCGATTTCAAGGGTTCTCACGGTGACACGAGGGGAAGACATTCACGAGGGTAATGTACATTTCTTTGAAGGTATACTAACTTCTTTATTAGGGATCTTTTGAGCTTTGTAAGTTCACTTAGATAAATCCTCTTCTCACTTGAAATCAAGAGCAGGTTAAATGAGTTATCTATTTAAACAAGCAAAGAGTTCCTCAATTCGGATAGTGAGGCCAATCCGAGTGTGGAAATTTGAGATCTAATCGAGGAAAGGTTGATCTATTCTAATTTGAGGAGGCTTAAATCTGGAAGTTGTATATCCTTGTAGTGAAGCCGATAACTTAGAATTTAAGGTTCTGATCCATAAAATGGAATGTGAAGTATTGCAAAATATCGAATTAGGAAGTCCTGTTAAAAGTAGTTATCTAATTCACATGTTGAGAGAATCGGGTCGGATATTAGATAATGAAATGTGGAGTGTGGAGAATCCGGGTTGCCTTACAGCATGGACGGATTTTGAAAGCGGAGATGTCGAAATTTTATCGGGAGTAACTACGAGATCGATAGTTCACTATAATTGTTTCCTATTGATGTGTCCTCACCGAGGATAACTATTCGGTATTCATTTCTTTTATTAGAAATTCATTATTCTTTATTCTTTATCTTCCGGTATGTTGGATAGTTCGGTTATTTTCCTTTTATAGCCCAATTTTCCGGCTGCAATGTTGGATCCTACTATCATTTGTGGCCCAAATAGTATGGAAATTAATTAGTCGGGGTGGTTGATTTAAAATTCTTGAGATCTCTATGAGTCCGATATACGGACTTGAATCCATTTTATTACTTCGACTGTGCACTTAGAATATCGGACCAAACAAACTTTGAAAATGATTTACTCTAAGAGATTGGTGGTTTATATAGTATAATATCAACAAGTTTTTGGCGCCGTTGCCGGGGATTAGACAATAGTCCTTTGGTAATAGTGACATAAATTTGTATTTGTGTTTTGGTTCGGTTAACAAGTTTTTGGCGGATTCTTAGTGATTAGGCAAATAGTCCTTTGGTAATAGTGACATAAATTTGTATGTGTTCTTTGGTTTGGTTAACACCCCTATAGCATAATCACTAGTGTCACACATGATCTCAAATGGAAGGTTCCAATTAGGAGATTGCATGATAGGAGGAGACACTAACATAGTTTTGAGTTTATTAAAAGCGGCCTCCTTGAGCACAGTGACCATCTGTGAGAAAGGACATCCTTGAGCAAATTGCATAAGGGACGGGCTATAGCACTGAAATATTTTATGAATCTCCTATAGAATCCAGCATGTCCTAAGAATGACCTTATATCTCTAACACACTTAGGAGTAGGTAAGTTGGAGATCAACTCTACTTTAGCCTTATCCACCTCAATTCCATTTTTTGATACTATGTGACCTAAGACAATCCCTTGTGTCACCATGGTGACCCTTTCCCAATTAACACGAGGTTCTTATCTTGGCATCTCTTAAAACCTTACGTAGGTTCTCCAAACATCCCTCACATGAGTCATGAAAATTTCCAAAATGATTTCTATCATATGTGAAAATCCCGTCATGCAATTTGGAAGGTTCACTGAGTGTATTACATAATCAAAGGGCATTTTCCTAAAGGCAAAAATTGCCAAGGACGAATTGAATGTGGTTTCTCTTGATCTTCTAAAGCTATCTCAACTTGATTGTACCTGAGTACTGCTCAAGAAAACAATAAATTCATGCCCCTGCGACTCTCTCTAACATTTGGGTAAAATGAGTAAAGGGAAGTGATCCTTCCTGAGTGCGCATTAAGTTTCCTATAGTCTATACCAAACCCTGCTAGGAGGTGACACGAGTGGGAATTAGCTCATTATTTTCATTTGCTACCCACGGTGACTCTAGATTTCTTAGGAACTGCAAAGTCAAGACTAACCCACTTTGCTATATCTGCGATGGGGTAAATAACAGGCATCAAAGTTTTAGAACCTCTTTCTTGACCACTTCTTTCATTATTGGGTTCGGTCGTCTGCGTGGTTGTCTAGAGGTTTAACATCCTCTTCCAGAATTAATCTATGAGTGCGAATCAAGGGCTATTGC
Source organism: Tetrastigma voinierianum (assembly GCA_016808115.1). NCBI lineage: Eukaryota > Viridiplantae > Streptophyta > Magnoliopsida > Vitales > Vitaceae > Tetrastigma > Tetrastigma voinierianum. The sequence goes on from JAEQBH010006381.1 coordinate 61,293, forward strand.
AATATCTGCAATTGTCCATATAAGCGGTTTTGTGGGTTCTCGATATATTTAATGAGTTTATTTTCTTGTTTTGATTCTGGGAGGAAGATATGATTATCGGAAAGTTTTCTTGACCTAAGAATGCATGTGGGGGTCTGTGATGGTAAGGAGTCAGCTCAAGTTTAGGTGGTCTCTTGAAGGTGTACATCTCGTTGATGGAAATGGTTCGAATTTAGGTGCCCACCCATTCGCTACCAATACCCTCAGTGTGTTGATTATAGAGTGTAGGAATTCTACGACTCGGATGTGGTCACCTCCTCATCTGACTTGGGCTTATTAGATGAGACATGAGGGGATCATCGTATGGGGGCTTAGCTATCTAAGTATTTACGCACCCTGTGAGAGTCAACCATGTTTACCTTCTGAACATACATCCTCTCATCTCACATTTCCTTGATAGTAAAAATATTCAAATTAACAGTCATGTTACCAAATGATAGTGTCATTAGTCCTCCCCTACAATGTATGATGGCATTAGCAGTAGCCAAGAATGGTCTACCAAGAATCACTGGGAATTGAGTTCCTTGGTTTACCATAGGTTGAGTGTCAAGCACGACAAAATCCACCGGAAAATAGAACTTATCCACTTGTACCAATCCATCCTTCACTCCCTCTGAATCTACACTACGGTCAATTGGTGGAGGAATTTGATATTGGTTGGCTCTAATTCTCACAACCACAGATGGGCATATGCGGGTGGACGACAAGTTAACACTACAAATCACTAGAGCGTATTCTTTTGTTCCCTACACTATGGAAATGGTAGGGCTTCACAGGTCTTTGTATTTTGAGGCCCAGGTGTTTGAATCAATGAGGTGGATTGCTCAGTATTAAATGCCTCCTTGTTGACACCTAATTTTCTTTTTACATTGCACAAATCTTTTAGAAACTTAGCATATGACGGAATCTGCTTAATGGCATCTAGTAAAGGAATGTTCAACTTCACTGTTTGACGGCATCATAAATTTGAGTGGTTTGTTCCACTTTCTTTGGGAGCTCTCGACCTATGAGGTATAGAAATTTGGAGGATATGTGTTAGCCTTTGTCTTGCTGCACGGCTCACCATCAATAACATCATCCTAGGAACATGGGGAAGCATGAGCCTCATCATCAACCGATTATCTTTGTAACTCTTATGTATTGGTTCCTTGGGTTGAATGGTTTGTCAATTACCTTACCACTTCGAAGAGTGGTGACGAATACAATGTTGAATGTACTCGCTGGACTGATATTCCAACACTATTTTGACCTTGGGGATTTTGGACGGTTTGAAAAGGGAGTTTCCTTTTTTCTTGTTGAAAATTTCCCATGGAAGAGGTTAGCTTAGTGATTTGGGATCTCTGTCATTGTCTCCGGAGTTAAATTCGGTGTTACAATTGGATTGTTGGAATTTAGACAAGGCATGTCTAATATCCTCAAACTTCTCTTATCTGTGGGAGGTTGATAAAATTTTGTGGGTTTGGATTTCCTTGATTTGTTGGATGAAACGATTGGGGTTCACGGGAAATCCTTGGGGACCTTGATTAAACGAGGAGGGGCTTGGTTGAAAAACCTTGGTTTTGAAAATTAGGGCCTTGGTTGTTTAACCAGAAGTTGTGTGCCTCCCTCATTTCTCAAACTAAAATTGGTGCTTACCCCATCTGTGATTATCGATTTTGAGTATGGAGAATTGAGTTTCAACAGTGATACTAGGGCATTAACACTCTAAGTTGCTCCCTTAACTTGAGGAAGGTTCGGGCAATTAATATTTGAGTGCGTAGGGTCATCGCAAATGATGCATGGCTCCTCCATCTACGTCCCGATGGAGTGGAGGGTATTTGAGGCACACTAGTTACCTCATTTACCTTTTCAACTCTATGGCTAACTTCCTCGTTAAAATTAGCTATTTTGCTTGCAAATCATCATTCTCTCTTAAATGATGGATTCTCCCACATCCAGGTGTACTATACACTTTAAGCATTATCTATGGAGTATTAGTCTCCCATGTTCGGACATTTTTACGCTATGGTGTCAAAGAGGTGAATTGCCTCCTAGCACTTTTCTCATAAAACTCCCCGCACACATCATTTGGATGTATTGTTTATTATTCAGGATAGCCCTTGATGAAAATACTCCGCAGATTTGTCCCACATCAGTATTATGAGGATAGCATGGAGAGATCCTTGTATCTTCCCATACTACAGCAAAGGTTCACGGGTTTTTCGAGAAAAATTTTTGGATTAGCATGAGAGCATTGGTACGTGCTTGAGAGGAAGAATTAAGAATTCATTTCGCATATCCTCCCAGGTAAAGATTGAATTGGGTCTGGCGAATGAAGCAGTTACAGCCTTTTCCTTTAGGAGAGAATGGGAATAGAACCATGCAGTATGTGGAGAGGTGATCAGCTGACAGAGAGGAATGCACTGCAGACATCCTTAAAGTCTCTCATGAATGAGTAGGGGTTCTCAGAATCGACCCCTTGATACACAGGTAGAAGGCGGATCATCTTCGGCTTCATGAGAATTTGTGCTTTCGGGAAGGTGAATACATGGGACTGTTGTGGTTCTTTGAGGTTGCAAAATCTCTCGAGTTCTTTCACATTAGGTAAAGGAACGGGAGCCCGATATTGATTTGGCGAAGTTAACATTTCCTTCCTGTGTGCGGTGTTGGTGGAGTGCAACACCGTCTCCATGGTATGGGTTCATGGAGTCCTTGTGGATTAAGCAATTTACCCCTTAATGACATTTGTTAAAGGGTTCTTGACTCCCGGGATGGTCCATTTGAGGTGTAGGGTTCTCTTGAATTGAATTTACTTTACTATGGACTTTTAAATTTTTGGAGGTATAATCCTTACAAGTCGGTTGCTGTTTGCGACTCGGCAGGCATGCCCAATCCTACTCCTACCAAGCGATTACCTACTTAGATTCCTCACAAAACAAATTAAAAGGAAAGTGAAACGTCACAAATTTGCAGTACAATTTAATTACCTCTAACTTTCTTCAGATCAACTGGATTGCTTACCACTCCAAACAACTTAAGTATGAAAATGTAGATCTATCTCGTATGTGAAATTCTTCTAGCGTAGGAACTAAGGTAAGTAAACATTATACTCTTGGTAATCCAGGTCATCTCAAGTGGTTCTCTAGGTGATCCTTAAGGGTTGTTCTCCAATAATGTATGTTTAAAAGTAAATTATGGGGTTGAGGTTGGTTGATTGAGTGACTGATTAAATTGACTATTTTAAAACAGAAAGATGATTGATAGGGTTCTTAGGTTTCCACTCACTAAAGATCAAGTAATTCCCACCTCTTGGTTCACAATCTCATCTAGGAGCCATTGATGAATGGTCTTCGACGGAAGATTTTACATTAAAAGCTCTTTTAGAATGAAAAACAATCGAGTGATGTTAAACACTTGTTCAAACAATTTACTTAGACTCTTAGATTGCATTTGTAATCAAGCACGACGTGTACCGAGGATCTCTCGTTCTGCGTTGTTAAGAAGATGCCCAGCTAAGGTTTTATAAGATTTTTCTACAAGTGCTTAGCATCATACAATCCGTTGAGGTATAAAGAGGAATTGAGGGTTATTACACTGATGATCTGGTGAGTTTCCCTTGTTAGAACCCCATCATAAGAGTTTAAGAACTTCATTGAAATTATGAAAATCATATTTAATGAGAGCTATTCATAAAAGAAACTTGAGAAAATCACACTTCAATTGCAAAATCAAAGAATCAAAAACACGAAAATACTGAAAGAGAAAGCCAAGTTGTGTAACCTAACTGAAAGATTACATGAAATTGGAAATCGAGTCTGTGAAGAGTGAAGTCTTCAGCCCTGCTCTACTAGACCCTAACAAAACTATGAGGAAAACCTCTCTTTTGTAAACCAAAACCCTAGGATCCAAAGCTCCTCTCCACCTTTTCTTTTGGCTTTTATACTGCCCTTTTCCATTGTAGTCTCGGGTGGTGGTCAAGGGCTAACAATCTGCCATTGGAATCGGAGTGCACCTCCAATTCCGCAATTGTACATGTGGTATCGGTACCAGTAAGTGTGGTACCGGTACCACTTTGCTTCTGGTGACTTTTTACTTAGGGGTACCAGTACCGGTATGAGTGGTGGACACCACTTAGCCTTGTTGATTTTACCTTTGGGAATTTTGATCTGCATTTTGCACGATGCCGTTACTTCTCTCACACATGTTCTGACATCTTACTTCCAAAGACTTCACCTGGCAATATTGCCATCATCTCGAATCATCTTAAACTCTCTGGACCCAGAACACTTGTAACAATTAGCCATGAAATACGAAAAACACACACAAGTCGGGGAAACACGAGAACGATCAAAGGTACCTATTCTTACACAAAATGTGAGCAAAATATGACCTGAAGGTACTAAAATCCGATATAATTGTTGCTCTTTTGTGTATTCAACGAAAATTTGCATAAAGCTAAAAGACTGACCGGTTTCACTATCCCACGCACCATCGAAATGCATCTTTAGAGAGCTTTGTGTGATTTAGGCGCTTGATGTAATCTCATGCCCTTGTCCATATTTAAGCGTTTAGGGTTAGGTGAAGCTTGTCGACTCTGATCCACCTCCATAAACGTAGGTCCTTAAAGCATCCGAGAGGTGTTATAGAAGATGTCTTAGTGAAGGTTGATAAGTTTATCTTCCCAACATATTTCATTGTATTAGATATGGAAGAAGATAAAGAAATACCCATAATCTTGGGTAGACCATTTCTTTGGCCCAGCAAAGCAATGATTGGTCGGAGGAGAGCTAAAGTGAGAGTGCGGAGGATGAAGTCAAGTTCAACGTGTTCAAAGCTATGAGACATCGTAGGTGATACATGCTTCATGACAGAGACCGTAAAGGCTCGGTGTCTGAAGTGGTCTCACTTGATCCGCTGAGGCTAGCCTAGTGAGTGATTCGAGAATGCGGGCGGAGGTATGTAAGAGTGATGGATTCTTCGAACCAAATGAGGAAATATTTTTTGAATTGCTGAGTGAAATACTAAAAGCATGAGTGCCATGTTGAACAACCACCTAAGATGGAACAAAGCCATTACCTAGCCATTTGAAATATGCTTATCTTGGGCGACCTCCACCTTACAGGTGATCATTTTCGACGTCTAACAAAAATAAGGAAGATAGGATTGTGAGGTGCTTAGAGATCACAAAAATGTGCTCGGATGGTCTCTGGCCGATTTAAAAGGGATTCGCCCTTCTATGTGCATGCATCGAATTTTGTTGGAAGATTGTCATAAGCCTTCAGTGGAAGCACAGAGGAGGTTGAATCCAATATGAGTGATCCATAGGAAGTATTAAAGTGGCTAGATAGGTCATTTATCCTATTCCAGACGGTGCATGGGTAAGTGGGTACAAGTAGTACCTAAAGGGAGGAACAAAACACATCATAGAACCGAGGAATAACACATTCTTGCCTTCTAGAGCAGTCCAGGGTGGAGAATTTGTATTGATTATCGAGCTTGATCAAGACCACTCGAAAATATCATTCCCATTGCCGTTTACGGATCGGATGTTGGATTCGATTAATTTTGGACATGATTACTATTGCTTTTGGATGGATATTCGGCTACAATCAAATTGCTATAATACAGATATCGGGGAAAACGACATTCCGCATGTCCCTAGCAAGGACGTCGCATTTAGAGCGGATGCACTTTGGGGTGGCTGCAATGTGCGGGAGTACCTTCCAGCGATGTATGATGGCCATATTATTGATGAGTTTGAAAAAACAAATCCTGGTATTCATGGATGATTTTTCGGTCTTGGGTAGCTCATTTGATAATTTTCTGGAGAATTTGAGGTCGGTGTTGATCGAATGCGAGAGACCAACACCTCAATTGGGAGAACCATTTATATGGTCGAGACGTATATGAACATCAGTTTCAACTAGGAATAGAGGTAGACAGAGCAAGGTGAGGAAGCAATTGAGAAATTACCTCCACCCTAAATACGTAAAAGGGATAGAAGCTTTTTAGGCCATGCTAAAGATTTATGACCTTCATCCAGGCACCGTGATTACCCAGAAAGCCGTTGTCTAATTCTTGGTCCAAGGGACACGTTTGAGTTTGATGCACGGTGTATGCGCATTTTCAATCTTAAAGATAAATTGGTATCGCTCTATTGTATGTGCTCACAGTTGGGCCTTTCCATTTGAGCTTGCTGTGTGACGCGGTGACTATCACGGTGGAGCCGTGTTAGGAGTAAGAAGAATATCGGTGATCCTACTATGCTAATAGAACCTTGAATTATGCCCGAAGTGAATTATGCCACCACGGAAAAAGAACTGGCTTATTTGTGCTGCCTTTGACAAATTCGGGCCTTATTTGATTGGCAGGCAATTTAGTAGTCCCACACTGATCATTCAGCCATAAAACACTTGATGACTAAAAGGGCATGGAAACCTAGACTAATCCGGTGGAGTTTCTCTTCTTTGCAAATTTGGATTTAGAGATTAAGGACAAGAAGGAGCGGAGAACCTGGTGGCGGGTCATCACATCACGGTTAGAAGAGGCTAGTGATGAGGTCAGTGAATGACAACTTCCTAGATGAGCAAATCTCCAACTGTGTGAAGACAAAGGCGGGTTCCATGGTTTTGCAAACTATGTGAATTATTTGGTGGCAAGGTGATCCCTCAGGTAGCTATCAACGAAAAAGAGTTTTCTCACATTTGAAACACTAATATTGGGAGAACTTATTCTATCACGAACCTTTATGCTGACCCAGTGATCAGGAGATGTGTACGAAAGATGAAATGAGCATTGATACGGACCCGCGCACACTTTACCATGTAGGAGGACATTTCGGTGGCGAGAACAGCAGCAAGGTGCTTCCAATCAGGCTTCTAATTGGCTAGCTTATTCAAGGATGCTCATCGATTCGTATCCCACGTAGAGACAAATGCAGCCAGATGGGAAGCATTTCTAGAAAGGACAAATCGCCCATGCACACAATTCTGGAAGTAGAACTGTTTGATTTATGGGGGATGGATTTCATGGGTCCATTTCCTCCATCTTTTAATAACCTATACATCTTGCTGGCAGTAGATTATGTCTCTAAGTGGGTTGAAGCCATACCGACCCGCACTAATGATGTCAGGGTAGTGGCGGTTCTTGGCGACCACATATTCGTGTTGGCCTCCCAGTGCGATTACGAATAACGGTAACCATTTCTTCAATAAGATGATTGACAGAAAAAGTCCACTCAAGTATAAGGTGCGACATCAGCACATCCTAGCATACCACCCACAGGACAAAATGGGCAGCCCAGAGGTCTCGGGTAAGTCAAGTCCGTGCAGAGAAAGCAGTCAAGCGACTCGGGAAGAGTTGGTCGAAAAGATTGAGGATGCACTATGGGCATACAGAACAACATTTAAGACACCTTTGGGTATGTTGCCATTCGAATCGTTTATGGAAAACATGCCACTGTAGGTGGAATTAGACATCAGGCCCTCTTGGGCAACTAGGCGACTGAACATGGACGGTACACATTAAGTAGGAGAGAGCGGATCTCTGACTCAGTGGGCGGGCGAATTCGAGCTTGAAACATGAGAATGCTCGCATAGACAAAGAAAATATGAAGGCCTGGCATGATAAACATATTGCTAGGAAAGAATTCGAGGCGGGACAACAGGTCCTCTTGTTTAATTCCCGACTCAAACTGTTTCCTGGGAAATAAAAGTCGAGATGGTCGGGACCATTCACAGTGACCTAAGTTTTTCCACGTGGAGGGGTGGCAGTTACGCATCCAGAGAAAGGAACATTCAAGTTAACACTCAACGGTTGAAAGCCGATACTGAGCGGGATTATCAGTAACTAAGCGAACCATTCTTTAGACACAGGGAAATCTGGTGAGTAGTCATATTGCCGGGTTCCGGGCACATTGAAGGATGTCAGGGCAGTTGAGCTAACGACATTAAACAAAGCTTCTTGGGGCAGCTGAGCTTTTACGAATTTTTCTTCCATAGTTTAAGTTTTATTGTTTGTTTTAAGTTTGGTTTGGTTCGGCTATCCTTCCGTGTCGGGATTTTTCTTTTGGTATCTATTTGGGACTCGAGATCCAGTCTTGTGGAGGGATCCTTCGGCTTCGCTTCAGCAGTTACAAGGGGTCATCAATTGCACAAGGGGGGTTTTTCTCATGCCTTAGAATCTTGCGATAATTTTACATTTTTTCCTTCTCTGTAACATCGCGACGTTGGCTCTCAACGTCGAGACGTTGACATTTCCAACCTCTAGAACGTCGCGACGTTGAGCGGCGATCGTGACATTGAAAGTAGCCTCCTGCGCAGCGTCGCGGCGGTGGGTGCCTTCACGGAGGCGTCACGGCGTTGGATCCCAGCGTTGACGTAGTTTCGACCCTCTCAACGTCCGCGGCGTTGAATCCCAACGTCGCAACGTTATTTGCTCCCTCGAAGCGTGTGACGTTGAGCGGCGTCAGCGGCGTTGCCCTATTTATTGCTGAAGCCTCTCATTTTTGCCCTACCCTCACCTGCGCCACACCTGCCGGAATCCTCACATGCACGTTGGAGCCCAATGTTGTGACTTATGACCACCTTGCCGCCTCTGCCACCACCAGTCTTCCCCCACTCAAACCATTCCTTCGTCCCTGTCTAGCGCCTTCATCCCCACGCAGTGGTGCCCTCGCCCCTGCCTCTGTCGGCTCCCTGTGAGTTCGGCATCCTTGTGGCTCGACCCCGTCTAGTTCTCACCGTTAGGCCTGGTTCGAGCCTACAAGTCTTTTAGGTGGCCCTAGAGGTTGAGTTAGTCTTCCTGTCACCTCCTAGCCTGCGTTCCCATTGTGCACTCCAGGTGCTCGATCATTTGTCCAGGTCACCTAGACGTTGCCTTCTCTGTGCCATTTAGCCCTAGTGTGCCCCTTGGTGCTTAGCAGGTCTTGGCCAATCCTTATACACTGATGTCGGGCAAGTGTCAAAGTTGCTGCCTAAAAGGAATCACAGCCAGTGAGACGACTCCAAATTTAGTATCACGAATTTGTCAATGAAGGTGCCGCTGATCGGTTTGGTACCATATGTAAGAATAGGTCCTTTATAAAGGAAAAGGGCTTCCACCACCCCGGCGATTTATTCGCAAGACCTATTTGCGACTAAGGGATGGCGGGCGCTATGCTGACCACTTGTCAGTGCGGCGAGTGTGTGCAGTCGCCAACCTCGCCTCCCATGTCATCAAAGGTCAGGGTGCTTGGTGTATTTGGTAGACTTCCCGACGGAGTCTAACTCGCTTGATTCTATATCTGTGGCCGGTCCCGACGCACGATCGGCTCTATATTTGACGGACTACCAGGGTCATCTGGGTTTTGACCCGACGGGCGCGAGTGGAAGCTAAGCGATTGAAGAGCGTACCGTGCACTTCAAAGGCCCCAAACATTTGGCTATATTCTAGGTCAGCATCACGTAGCATCTCATTCCGACGACGAACGTGTGTGAAGTGATCGCCAAGTGTGCCCTGCTCAACTACGCCATCATCTAGGTTGCACTGCTTTGATGTGGGCGGGTTATCGAGGATGCATCCTCCATAGCAAGGGCAGCAAAAATAAACACAGGGCACCCCTTTCCTCATATCCCCGGGTTTATGCAAGCGGCGGGGTGCCATAGAGGATAATATGAAATGGATACCCATTAAGGCGTATATCGTCAGAGCGACAAGCTAGGGTTGTACCACGACACAGAGGGACCTCTGACCAGGGCAATGAGCCCTGGACCGAGGATGAGCTCCATGGGTATGGGCTCGTTTTGGACTCGAGTGATCCCGGGTGCGGGCGCCGGACTCACCAGCCGCCCCACCACAGCCAGCACCGGGCGCCCGTCAGTCCACGATCTAGGGACCGGTGCTCGCTCTCAACGTCGCTTTGATGCCTTTTGGGACGAGACCGGGGGCGCACAGAGTCCTCGCTACCGAGACATGGAGGCCCTCGGCGACATCGTAACCGATCTGGCTTGACCCGGTGACTATTCTCCAAAATCAGCGGGCCCTCCGAGGTCAGCTGCCCGACTTCTCCGGACTCCACCGACCAGCTGCGCCCGCAGCCACGGTGACACGCATTAGATCACCAGGGAAGTTTCCTTCACCCTCTCTTGGTCTTTTCTAGCCAGTGGGGATATTGGACACATCTGTTTGAAGTCAATGGTGAGTGATGTTTGTTAGATTAGTATAGTTTTTTTATATTTGTTAGATTAGGATGATAGTTTTGTGATGGGTTATTTCGTATTCTTTGCTTTAGTTTAGTTTAGTTTCACGTTTGTTTATTTTTAGTATGCCGAGTCACGTGTTTAGTTTTATGTGCATTTTTGGTAGGTCATTTCTCTGTTTAGTTGTTTTTAGAGTGTTTAGGTAGTGTGTGCGTGATGCCATGTTTGAGAGTCGAGGATAACTTTTGACCGAGTCCACTATCATCACGGAAAACAAAGTATAACTCAAGAAAGGATTCGTAGGGTGTTAGATGTTCGGGAATTAGGTTGAATAGGTAGGAGAAAAGTGAATCACCTCAGGGATATTCAAACTATTTACTCAACGAACTATCCTCCTTTGAGATGATGACCTTTAGGAGGGCATGCCTAGGCGCCGAGGCCAGGCTACTAACGTTGGTCAGCAGAAACCACAGGAGTCTCTAAACACCAAAGAGATGCAGGACCACTTAGTAAATAAAAAAAGGGGGAGGGAGAAGAGAAGAAAAATAGGAATAGAATAAGTGGGATCTTCAGTCGGAATCCCCGGGCACGATCCGAGGGCCTTTCAAAGCCCGATGCCACTGACGGTAGTAGAGTCATTGACTTCAACGCCGTTCTGAGGGGACGGAAGATGGAAGTTTCCTGACTTAGGACCCTTATGTTTAGTTAGTGTTCGGGGTGACGTTCGAGGGAGGCGAGATGCGGTGCCTTATGCTTGGTGGGAGTCTTAACTAATCCCACAGCTACATGAACACTTAGCGTAAACTTACGGGCTTGGTTTTTCTTTTATGTAGGTATTGTGAATAAAGTAGTGCGTTCCTATCCTTAGTGTGATTAGATTCGCCCAACCTGATGATTGAATTCAGTTTGGGGTGTCGAACAAGGTATACACTAGAGGTCATTTATTCAATACACATGGGTCCTTAAGGAAGGTTGTGAATACCTCTCGGAGGTTGAGGCGCAATCAACTAGAGTTCAAGCGACAGCGTGCGCACATGGCGTACATAATTTTACACCACACGCTTTCGGCTATCGTTGGTCGTCCACTGGTTTATTCCCACTAGCGTAAAGCAGCACGAGTTTTTACCTCATCCATGTAGGTACAAGAAGCAGAGGAACAGACCGATAGGATACTCCACATAAGCAACCAAGGCCAACACACTCCTAGGTGCCCACTAAAGACCTTTTGGTCTATTTTTGTATATGTTTTGTTTTGTAAACAATGTAAATTTTGTAAATATTAAACATTTCCATATATGGAGCTTGTATATATTTGTAATCCACTGCTATAAAATATAGTACAAGTTAAATGTTTAACATTATATGAATGAACAAGCTTAAAGTTTATAAGTTTATAGTAATTAAAAAAAAAAAAAAAGTGACACCTTCGCTTGACACCATGTGCCGAGTTGGGGGCGTCATAGTGAGGTTTCTTGGGCCCAAAGAGAATAATATCTACATGGTTGGGTTGGGTAATTACAAAATGGTATCATCCCCGATCACGATGTGGGGGTCCATTCAGTTTAGTCCTGCAATGCCATAAGACACAATGTGTTTGCATGAAAAGGGCGATGGGTGTTTATCACATCCAACATTGGATATAAGAGAGTTTCTGGCATTATATAAATATGTGCTCCTCTCAACCTATAATAGACACTTTTTAAATCCGTGAGGCCCCTTGGACCCAATGCAGATAATATCTACATGGTTGGGTCGAGGTTGTTACAAATGGTATTAGAGCTAATACCTGACTCTCATATGGGGGTTCGATCAGTTTGGCACCATAGGGTGTGTTTGTCCGTTCGGTTTCGCGATCCCAATTTAATATGGTTCGAACCCTAAACTATGAACTAGTAACTTTGCTGGTTCAATCACTAGTTCGGTTTTTAAAACATTGTTATTTTCTTTTCTTAGTACTTTCCGGGTTCGCCTAAGATTTTTTTTTATTGAAGAATAAATGTTATAAATTTAAATTTCTTAGTCCTTATATAATAGAGATAAACAAATAAAATGAGTTTGAATAAAAATATAGAATTAATTTATGAAGTTTAAACCCTTTTTTTTTCCTCTAATTTTTTTTTCCTTCCACTTTTACTCTCTATTTTCCATTGTTTTAAAAACCAGACTAAAACAGTTGGTCGGACTGTCGACTTGTGACCTTTCCGATCCCAGTTCAACCACGATTCGACCCCTAAACTGTGAACTAGTAACTTTTCTAGTTTAATCATCGATCCGGTTTTTAAAACATTGTTTTTTTCTTTTCTTAGGACTTTTGGGTTGTAGACCCTAAGATTTTAATTTGGAGAAAAGTAATTTACAAATTTAAATTTCTTAATCTTTATATAATAAGAGAGAAACAAAGTAAATGATTTTGAATAAACATATAGAATTAATTTATTAAGTTAAAACCTATTTTTTTATTTTCCTCCCTTTTTTATTTTCTTTCACTTTTCCTCTTTATTTTCCAAAATCGAAATTTATGAATCAGCCGGATTGGATCGTCGATCGAGTAACAACTAGATCCCGATTCAACTGCAAGTGAACAAGTAACTTTCGATTCAAAATTTTTATATATATTCTAGAAACAAATAAAATAATTATGAATAAAACATATAAAATTAATTTACTAAGTTTAAACATATTTGTATTCTCCTCGAATTCTCTTTTCTTTCCTAACTTCTTTCAGGGTTTTCATGGAGACTACATTCTTCTGGGAAAATCGTAGGAGCAGGGGTGCGGAAGTGCCTTCCCTTTTGCTGATGGCTGTGGTTGGAGCAGCTTCCAGAGATTTAATGGCGTATGCAGTTGCATATTCAGGATCATTACTCTGCTTGTGAATTGTCTCCGCACCCAGAAAAAAAAAGGTTTAAATTTAATAAATTAATTATATATGTTTATTTCAACTTATTTTATTTTTCTCGATTATATAAGATTAGGCTTTTGGAACAGCAATAGAAAAAGTGCAAGAAAAAATTGGAGAAAAATATTTAAATTTAATAAATTAATATTCTATATGTTTATTCAATTTTTGAAAAAATATGTTTATTCAAACTTATCTTGTGGTTTCTCGATATAAGACTAAGAGATGAAAATGTGTACAATTTTAAGGAATTTTGATTATATTTTATTTTCTTTTATATTTTCCAACTTTGAACCAAACATGCTAAGAAAATCATTTTCCTTAGCATTCGTTTCTTTCCTAATACTTTTGAGGTTCAAAATGAAGCCTAAGGAACCCAGGAAAAATCACAGGGAAAGGAATGCACCAAAAAAACCACCGGGATGAAAGAAAGAAAAGAAGGAACTAAAAGCTGTAATCTTTACAGTGTAAGCACAAGATTAAGAAATCTCTGGTATACACAGCCATACAGGATTGAACATAAGAATCGAAAATAAGTTTCGAAAACACCTCTTAATTTCATCGCAGTGGACAAACGATAGGAGGGGTGATTTCAGTCCTAGGAATGCCAAAAAAACCACCCGAGATGAAAAGAAAAAAGAAAAGGAACTCAGGTTTCCAGAGGAGAGAAATATAGAGACATGCACAGCAGCCATACAAATTGAACATAATCATCGAAAACAGTCCGCTAAATCAAGACTTACATGGTTTGCTTCAGCAGAAACTCCATTAAAACTCTGAGATCAGATCAGAGCAAGTCCAGAATTTGAGGTTGAAGAAGATGAATTTGCATCCATGGAAGGGTTAGGTGTTGTTTATTAGGAGAAAGGGAAGGAAAAGTGGAAGATTTGTGATGGGGGGAGATGCTTTGTATCAATGGATTGGTTTGTATACTTATTCCCCATTAGACGATCCCACAAGAGAGCACTGAGAAAAAAAGTCAAAAAAATTATTAGAATATGTATTAATTCAAAATTTCTAATTTGTAGTAATTATAATTCCTAGTGTGTATTAGTGTGATATTAGATTTCATATTGATTAAGAAAAGCTTTTAAGAATATTTATAAAAATATTCTAAGTATTGAGAAGAAAAAGTTATGAGAGATATGAGTTTCTAAAGGGTATTCGGTGTGTACAGAGATTTAGATAGGAGGTTTTGTGAGGTATTTTCACTGGATTTAGGCATGTATTTTAGGGTTTTATGATTTTATGATTTTTTCTAATCGTTACAAAACATCGATAAATTTTATTCAAGAATCTTCTTTATAAAGAGTAATTCATGAACATTTCATGAACTTTAATTTATGAGTTCATGAATGTCATTTTGTTGTGACTTCCTATCCTCTTCAATTAAAGAAGTACTATTCCCCCATTAGACGATCCACAACAGAGCTCTGAGAACAAAAGTCAAAAAAATTTGTTAGAATATGTCACCAATTTCTAAGTATTAATTTATTTTTGTAAATAATATTTTATAAGATAATTCATAGTTATTATATAATTATAATATTAGGTTTCTTTATAATATAAAAAAAGCTTTTATGGGTAAAGGAGAAAAAGTTATGAGAGATATGAGGTTGTAAAGGGTATTCCATCTATATGAGATACTTTATGATTTTGTAATTTTTTCGAATCGTCGTAAGATTTTGATACTTCAATCACGCCCTCTATGTTTCAAAATATGTGAAAATATTCTCTCTCATTCCTGGGTGCATTAAAGCTTCCGTGATTATAACAAAATAATACGAATAGATAAATTAATTTAAAAAATACAAGGTCTGTTTGTAAAATACAAGGCCTTCTGAAGAATTTCGTAAGAATGAGACTCTTCATGAACTTCATTTGTAAAGTTTATTCAAAATCTTATTTATAAAGAGTCGTTCATGAACTTTATACAAAATGAATCTCATTTGCTGTAGCACATATCAGAGAAAGAAATTCTCTTCTTTATTCTTTAAATTTAGTATTTTTTACGTTTTTTTTAAAATCAAATCGGAAACCATACATGTTTTCTCGATTTTTCTTGTTCTCCTTATTTTTTAGAACATAAAACAGTTTTCAAAAAAAGAAAACAAATATGCACATATTTTCCCCAGTGGTTTTATAAGTATCAATGTTAAAAGTTTTCAAATCATTTATGGTTTGATAAAACATCATTTCAATAAAATAAAATAAAAAGCAATTAGAAGGTGTTCCATAAACAGGGTTTATTTAAATGTTTAATTATGTTTCTATATATATGATAGATTAAAGATAGAAACTAATAATAATAATCAAGGATTAGAGTGAAAGTAGAGTATTAAGAGACCATAGTTTCCTCAATTAAAGATTGTCTACAGAAAACCTTGTGGTTGAAGGTTGCTGACATGCCCAGTTGATCCAAGTACCTACCTCACCTAAAATATTTTGTGTTAAAATACAATATTTCTCAATGCATACAATGGGATAAGGTGCAAAAAATGTCATCGATTTTTGTCCGTATGTCTCACTTTGCACTTCAATTTTTTTTTTCGATGTCAAAATACCTTTGACGTTTACTTCCTGCTTGATCGGTCGCTGGCATTGAAAGATCATAAATGGACAAGCGCGTGACATACACCTCACATGTGCGAGTTTTTTGAGTAAGTTTGTGACTTTTTTGCGTGATGGACATGGTATTTGTGAAATAAACGTTAAGGGGTATTTTCCCCAGGGATTGAAAAAGTTCGAGGCTACAAGTGAGATTATGACTTGGCCAATAATGTAGATTTGTCTGATTTGGGCTCAAAGGGTCTCACGGCTTTAAAACTTGTCTACTATGTTGATGCCAAAAACTTTTTTCCCTATTCGATGTGGGATATGACAAACCCTCATCTTGACATCTCGGCCTATCATAGGATTGTGAAACCGAGCGGACAAACACACCCTCTGGGGACCAAAGCGACTAAACCCTCACCTGAGAATCGAGATTATCAGCTGATGCCATTTGTATTAGATGCAAGGGACATACAGTTTAAAACGATGTCTACTAGGTTGAGAGGCTTTACTATTTATATAATGCCACAAACTTTCTTCTCATATCTAATGTTGGATGTGACAAACACCCCTCCCCTCTCTCATGCAGACACATTGCGTCCTATGGGATTGCGAATGGCTGAATGGACCCCCTTTGTGATCGGGGATGATGCCATTTGTAACTACCTTGACCATGTAAAGATATTATCCGCTTTTGGCCCAAGAGGCCTCACTATTTTAAGAATAAACGAAAACTAGAAATCAAACATGTTTCCGTGTTTTCCTTTTTTTAGAACAGAAGACAATTTTGAAAAACATATAGACTATCATATAGTTTTTTTTTTTTTTGAATTTTCATGAATAATATATATATATATATATATATATATATATATATATATATATATATATATATATATATATATATATATATATATATATATATATTACATTTTATAGGAATAAAACAAACCCTATATTTTTTGTCAAACCATTAGGCATCCTGAACGAGCCTATGTACACATAGAAAGCGTTTTTAAGTCATACCACATTCATATTAATCTCCATATAAGTCGGGAGGGATCACAAGGACGATAAAACTCTATCATAGAATAATATGACAAACATTAAGAAAATCTAAAAAAAAAGTCAATATAAATGAGTGTACTATGGTATTTTTAATACACTTTACTTTATGCCCTTGCTATTTGCAGATTTTGAAATATTTGTTATTTATTTTAATATTATGTGTGTAGTACTATGTTCTTGTTATTACAACGGGATCCACGATAGCCTCTTTCTATCCCTTTACCACTTGAGACGGATATCAATGGGGAATTACTTGGAAACTTAAGTATTTTTTTGAAGTTGTTTAGCGTTAAAATAAATAAAATTAGTTTGAAAATAGTAACTAAAAATGATGTATAAGAATTTATTTTATTTTTATTTTTTTCTTATGTTTTTCTTATTTATTTTATTTTATTTGTATTTTCCTTCATTTCACGAGAACCAAAGATAAGTAGTGCCTAAGGGAGGAGAGAATATTAAGTGTAGTTTGGTTCTTGATTTTAAATTGTTTTTTAATAACAATGTTTGAAAACACAAAAAACATTTTTTGAAAACTCTTATTTTTTATTTAAATTTAGTATTTTTTATGTTTTCATAAGGAAAAAAAAAATTGAAACCAAACATATTTTTCATATTTTCTGTTTATCCTTATTTACTAAAGCAAACTTAGATTTTTAAAAGAAACTGACAAATGGGAGCGTCCGGTTGATGAAATCACAAGAACCATGTGGAAGGCAATGGAGATTAGATGTGGAAATATCTTGTGGCTGAGATTAATCAACAACAACACGGACACAACACTTTGATGAACGCTTCTTCCTTCCTTCCTTCCTTCCCTACCTTATAAATCTACAGGGGAAAGTTAAGTCAAATCTCTTCTTCATTATTTGATCTATTTTTCTGCTAATTTTCTCCAGATTTTACTTCTTTCCAAACACCCATGGATCCATTTACCCACCACACTGTCACACCCTCACTCATGGAGAGCCCCTCTCTTGATCATATGGAAGCAAATGACTACCTATGGGGTTTGGGAGGTGGGAGAAGTGAGACTTGGAGAGACCTCCTTTGCTCGAAGAATGTGGAAGGTTCTAGAGGAATTCGGAGAAGTACCTACTTGTGTGGGAGCCTATGAGAGGAAGGAGGAATTATCTAAGAGGCCTATAGAGACCTCTTATAAATATACGTACATGGTAGAATTCTCTAGATTTGTAGAGAAACTTCAAGGGTTCTACACACTTCCATAGATGTGTATATAAGGAGGAGCTGACCTCATTTGCAAACCACCAAGTTGAGAGCTTCTCTAAGCATTGTAGAGAGTTTCTTTCTTCCAAGTATTCTCTTGAGTTCTATTCACTTCCAAGGCATGGGTAGAAGCCAAGCATAGCAAGTAAGGCGAGTGAGAGGTTGACTTAGCAACATTTGAGGGGCGAGTTGTCTAAGTGCTGCACGAGAGCTTAGCGAGAAGACTGAGTCCGTGATAGTTGGTATTAGAGCTTGGTTGCGGTGTGGGGGAGTAACTTGGAGGATACGATGGCGGGCTCTCATGTGGAGGAAGTTGTCGAGCAAGTTCGAGGAAGGGACCTTGACTCTTTCGCTAAGGGAAAGGGAAAGAAGGATAAGTCTCATGATCCTCTCATGAGCTTAGATGGTCAGGTGACCCGGTTGGGAGTCGCTATGGCGGACACTAAGGAGGGGATGGACCTTATGGAGTAAAGCATGGAGAGGCTAGTGGGAGGGATCTCAGGTGTAAATCAGGAACCCTTCAAGAGAGGGGAAGCAAGGCTCACCGGTCCCAATGGTGTCACATGAGGGAGTTGAGTCTAAACATGCCTAGCTTGAGTGAGGTGGAGGTCTTGACAAAGCATGAAAGATGAGAGCTAAGGCAAGAGGTGGCCATTTATAGTAGCAGCGGCTCGGCTCAGTTATGGCCGCTCATGAGGCACGAGGTGGAGGTGCCAAAGCCACACACTCTTGGAAATAAGGTTCGCAAGAGCTAGGCAGCTACTTGTGGCACATGGAAGTACTTTGAGGCGATAACCGCCGACCTGAGGCAACAAAGTGCATGGCGCTGCTACCTCACCCGATATGTCTGACTCCATGAGCGCATAGAAGGTTCATGGAGATAGAAAAAAGGACATGCACCATAGACATTTGGGCGGACTTCAAGAGAGAGATCAAGAAAAATTCTACCCAGAAGATGTGGAATACATGGCACCTAAGAAGATCAAGCATCTCAAGCACACGGGGTCGATTCTCGACTATGTGAAAGAGTTCTCTTCCCTAATGCTTGAGGCACCTGATATGAATGAGAAGGATCTTCTCTTCAACTTCATGGACAACCTACAGGGCTAGGTCGAGCAAGAGTTAAAGAGATGTGGTGTCCAGAGACACCCAGCCACGAGCCATGGTGGTAAATGGAGTCCCTTATGGATTTCGAGAAGGGAGACCCATCAGACAGAAGGCCCCATTCAAGGAATCATATATAGGTGGAAGCTGAAGGATACAGAACTATAATACTAATAGGAGAGAATCATGTGCCGCCTCTTCTGATAAGGGCAAGGGTTGGGATAAGTGCAAGGATTTCAAGCCAAAGACCAATTGTTTCTAATCAAATAGACACATTGGGCACATGAGATGTCTAAGAGGAAGGTCCTGATGCCGTGATCGGGGAGACCGAGCAAGGGTGACGATGCTCACATGGGGTAAATGCAGTTGTTGAATGCCCTCAAATTCAAGCAAGCTAAGGAGAAACCTCAAAGCAAGGGACTAATGTATGTGGAGGCCAAGGTTGATGGGATGACCACCAAGGCCATGATAGACACTGGTGCCACACATAACTTTGTCTTAGAGGAGAAGGCAAGGAGACTCAAGCTCCAAACATCCAAGGAGGCAGGGTGGCTCAAGGTAGTTAACTCCGCTGCCAAGCCATCACAAGGAGTAGCTCGTGGGGTGACAATGAAGATCGGGCCATGGGAAAGAAACGTTGACTTCACGGAATTGCAGCACCCTGGATGACTTTCTGAGATAGTGATGTGGGGATGGTTCGCCACCGCCGGGTAAAGGCGTGCCACCTTGCCTTTCTATGTTCAGTAGCTATCTTAGAAGAGGAGGCACCATGTATAGGCCCACAATCGAAGGGCAAAGCTAAGACCCTATGTTTGTATGATATGCAATTGGAGAAGGGTTGAATGGAGTAACCTACTTGGCAGCTCTTCAAGAAGACCAGGTTGATCCTTTGGGTGATCCTATGCCCATAGAAGTCAAGAAGGTGCTGGATGAGTTCAAAGATGTAATGCCACCGGAGCTACCTAAAAAGCTCCCACCTAGGAGAAAGGAAGATCACAAAATCGAGTTGGAACAGGGAGTAAAACCCCCTACCATAGGGCCCTACAGGATGGCACCCCGAGAGTTGGAGGAGTTGAGAAAACAACTAAAGGAGTTGTTGGATGCTAGATTCGTCTAATCATCTAAGGCTCCATATGGTGCACCGGTCTTGGCTTCAAAAAAAGCAACGATGGAGTCATTAACGGATGTCTTTGTAATACCCAATTATACCACTGCTGGTTTTTATAGCATGTTTGGGTATAATGAAGAAAAAATATATTTTCGAATAAAATAATGCTAAAAAATAAAAATAGAAAAATTTGGAATTAATACAAAGAGTTAAGGGTAAAATTAAGTAGTTTCTGGAAATTCAGGACCCTAGGGTCATAATAATGAAGATTATAGGCTAACATAGAAATAAGATAAGTTAGAAGGGCAAATAGAATGAAAATGAAGGATCAAAATGCAAAAAGGGAAAAATTAGGCAAAAAAGGGATAAGACCAAACAAGCCTTAAGAAAACTTCATTTTTGGCTTGAAGGTTAGGGTTCACGTTTGGGGGAGAAAGAGAGAAGATAAGAAGAAGAAGAAGAAGAAAGAAAAAGGACGAAGAGAAGTTCAAGAAAAGCCAAGGTATGGAACTTTGTATGGAATAGTATGGAACTTGTTGGAAAATACTTGTTTAAGTTGGGTTAGGAAAACCCTAACTCTTCAATACATGTGTATTTTGGCTGGTCTAAGTTAGTTTTGTAGTTTTGTTTTGAAATGGTTTGATTTGGTTAAAATTCAGGTGAAATGGCCAAAACTAGCCATTTTGTTCTTAACCGACACCTAATGCCTAGGCGCAGGGTCCGCGCTGAGGCGAGTAGAGTTTTGCCTAAGCGGAGGCTCCTTCGCCTGACGATTCCCATTTCAGGTTTCTGCACTTTGGTTAGCTGGGGCGTAGCATGCTTTGCTTAGGCGGAACCTCTGCAGCCTATGAGCGTGGCGGCAGCAGGCGTACTGTAGGCTCTGTTTTAGTTCCTCTCTTCCGTTAAGTCTAACAATCTTCCATTGGACTAATGAGGATTCTAATAAGTGAATGAAAGGGTTCGTACAAGTATAAAATTATATGAAAAATGTTTTATACCTCACAGCCTCGGCGATCCAATCGTTGGACAAACATTATTTCTTGCCCTCATTTGCTAATGTGTTTAAATGCAGTGTTATTCCTTGGTTAAGGGATGAAAAGATAAATGTGTAATGAAGTCATATAGAAAAATGTATAAATGTCTAAATAATACAAGAATAAAGATGCATGTGGAAATGATAAGAAAATATCGCATATGATTACCGGATAACAATAGTTATTATGGGATATGGGATATATATTGCAAATGAAATAAAAGAAACAGATTGTCTGCTTAGAACCTAGTAGAGGGATAGATGGGCATGCCTATTAGGGAGAAAAGACTGTAGCATTACTGATCAATTGGCCCTGTTTGGGTCATTACAGCGCCTTCGGGTCTTTATAGATGGTCATTGTCTCGTATAATGATAACAGCGCCTTCGAGCCCTTATAGATGGTCATTGTCTCGTACAATGATAACAGCACCTTCGGGTCCTTATAGTTCATTGTTTCGTACAATGACTATAGTACCTTCAGGTTCGTATCCACTTCTAAGGTATTTGCAGTCATGAAACATAAGATAAATGACAAGAATATGCAAATGGATATGAGAAGCATAACATTCCTATGTGATGATACGTATACGTGATAAGTACAAGAAGCAAAAATGTAAATGAAATATGATATGAAATGAAATATGATAAGTATGATATTTGAACAAGCATATGTATGACTACATAAATGTTAAAGTGATATGCAGTTGTGTAAAGTGTGATGACTTTGATTAGAGGTTGTCCATGAGTATTATTTCCCACTAAGCTATAAACACTTGCGGGTGTTTCATCGTAGTGAAAACAGACAAAGCTCGGACACTCCACATTATGACAGTGACAACACAACACTGGGCTTGAAGACCTTTGGTCTATTTTTGTATATGTTTTGCTTTGTAAGCAATGTAAAAATTTGTTTATATTGAACAGTCTCATTTATGAAGTTTTGAATATATTTTACAATCCACTGCTACAAAATATATTTCAAGTTAAATGTTTAACAATACATAAATAAAACAGATTAATGGTATGGTAAAAATTAAAGATAGTTACAAGTTAAGTGGTATCGAGATCTACCACAGTCGGGAGCACCGTAAGTAGATGGTAAAAGGCGTGACATGTGAAATGACTAGGGTGCTCAGCAAGGTGACGGTTAAAATTAAAGTATCCCACTCCTCTTATTCTTGGCCCTGTTGATCCAACTTGGTGAAGCGAATTACTTCACTAAGTTGGACTTGTGGTCGGGGTACTACCAAGTGAGGATAGCGGAAGGGGATGAGTCGAAGACTACTTGCGTGACGAGGTATGGCTCTTATGAGTTCCTAGTGATGCCCTTTGGTCTTACTAATGCACCTGCTACATTCTGCACTTTGATGAATAAGATATTCCATCCTTTCCTAGATAATTTTGTGGTGGTATATCTAGATGATATTGTTATATATAACAACACCTTGGAGGAGCATGTTGATCATCTACGGAAGGTGTTCCGGCTATTAAGGCAGAATGAGCTATATGTGAAAAGGAAGAACTGTTCCTTTGTTGTAGGGGAAGTGGGCTTCCAAGGACATTGCATCAAGGATGACAAGCTCATGATAGATGATAGCAAGATCAAAGCTATTCAGGAATGGGATCCCCCTACTAAGGTGCCACAACTAAGGTCTTTCTTGGGCCTAGTTAACTACTATCGACGGTTCATCAAGGGGTACTTAGCGAGAGCAGCTCCATTGACAGATCTTCTCAAGAAGAGTAAGGCATGGACATGGGATGAGAAGTGCTAGCAAGCCTTTGAAAGACAGAAGAGGTCGTATGGAGGGCGGTGTTGGCACTACCTGACCACACCAAGGTATTTGAGGTACATACTGATGCCTCTGACTTTGCTATTGGAAGGGTTCTTATGTAGGAGAGACACCCCATAGCTTTTGAAAGCCGCAAGCTCAGTGACACGAGAGAGGTGGTACATGGTCCAAGAGAAGGAGATGACGGAGATCATCCATTGCTTGCAGACGTTGAGACATAATCTGCTGGGGTCACATTTCATAGTGAAGACAGACAATGTTGCTACTAGCTACTTCCAAACCCAAAAGAAGCTACAGCCTCATGAGCGCCAACGCCAAAACTGGTTGAAGGAGTTTGACTGCTGAGTACAAACTGGGCATAGCTAATCACGTGGCGAATGCCTTAAGCCGTGGCGGGCTAGCATCCATGACTACTTGGCCTTAAGGAGAGATGGTGGATCTCATAAAGGGGGTTGCGGCATGATCAGTGGCGAGAGTCTCATCACATTGGCTCGCCAAGGGAAGATAAGGCGGTTTGGGTGGGGACGGTGCTCTCTCTACCATAAGGGAAGCAACTCTATGTGCCTAAGTGGGAAGCATAGAAGAGTCTCTGTCAAGAGGGTGTCACAACTCAAATGGGCTGGTCACTTGATGACGGCTGCGCTAGGGGCACTAAGAGTGCAGTCTACTATTGTGCATAGATATGGGATGATGTGGAGACTTATGTGAAGACTTGTCTTGTGTGTCAACAAGACAAAGTGGAGCAACATCAACCCAGGGGATTGTTGGAGCCACATCCTATAGTAGAGCGGCCTTGGGTGTCTATGGACTTCATCCGTGACCTGCCAAGTCAGGGATGGATCTATCATGAGTAGTGGATGTTGATTTTCTAGTATGCTACTTTCATAGCAGCCTAAGGATTTTATGGCATAGAGGAAGTGACAGACTATCCCTAAAACGTGGTGAAGTATTGGGGGCTACCAAAGTTCATCATCAATGATCGTGACTCATGCTTCACTAGGAAGTTTTGGATGGAGCTCTTCAAGCTCATGGGTACGGAGCTTCACTTCTCTGCTGGCTTTGCCTGTTGATGGGTAGACGGAATGGAGTGAATCACTATTTGCGGCATAATACTTGAGGCACTTTGAGTGCTAACCCGGACTGGCTTGGGCAAATTTGCTGGAGATGGCTCCTAGTTCTCCTACAATCTATAGAGAATTGAGACAGCGAGAGGATGGTTCGAGATAATCATGGGGGTATGAACAAGCCGATGACTCCTCACCTAGCCAGGAGATTTTGGGAAGAGTCCGTGACTACAAATTTGCAGATGGCATGAGTGGTGACATAAGTGCTCATACTTGGAGAAGGTTGCTAGGAAGATGAAGAAGTGGGCTGACAAGAAGAGGAGACATCGCGAGTTCAGGTTTGAGACTTGAGTGCTTGTTAAGCTCATCTGTAACAATTCAAGTCCTTTGAGGTGCACGGGACTTGTGAGGGAAGTATGAAAGTAGCTTTACGCGCCCCCAACTCGGCACCTAGTGTCAGGCGAGGGTGTCACTTTTTTTTTCTATTTACTATAAACTTATAAACTTTAAGCTTGTTCATTGCCTCAATATTAAACATTTGCTTGTACTATATTACATGCGACGGATTACAAAATATCTGATCTCCATACATGGAAGTGTTCAACATTTACAATATTTACATTAACTACAAAGAAAAAATACGTATGCAAATGGTTTTCCGGTGACACCTAGTGATGTGTGACTTTGGCTTCTTGATCTGGGATATACATCTCTGGTTTCTCTTCTATACCTACGATACCAACACTCATTATAAGCTTATAACTTAGTGGAAATAATACTCGTGGACGACCCCTAATAAGGATCATCTCACTTTAGACACATGCATATACTTATGACAATATAACATTTATATACTTATTCAATTCTCATCTATTTTTCATAGTATGTTTCATTTCTTATCATATTTCATACTTTTCCGTGTCATCTTACACTTTATAGCACATTCTTGTAACCTATCTTATCATCCTTTTTTTGTGCATGCTTCTCATATCATGTCATATATTATATACATCTCTGTGTATACTTGTGTATTTGCTTTTATGTTTCATATCCATAAACCTTAAGTGGACATAGAAAGAAGCTGTATGTACCGAAGGTACTATCCTTTGGACAAGGCGGTGATCTCTATCTGTATGATATTGACAGGTAGCTATAATGATCTGACCAGGACCTGATATCGTAAACTATATGCTGCAAGTAAAACTATATCCCTATAGGCTATGCCTATCTGTCCCGACTACCGTCACTTAAAGTAGGCAATTAGTTTTATTATGTTTCTTAACAATCACTTTCATGTATTGAAAATGATATCTCATATACATGATATAATCTCATGTATAGTTGAGATATTCGTTATCAAATAATCTCTTATAAACATTCTTGTACTTGCATTTCATATGACACAAATTATATGTGTATTCTCTTGCTTTCATATAACAAGCTACATTTTATATAACCTTTATACAATTTCCAGTTTCCTGCCTTAATTTACTGAAACAGTTCTAGGCGAACCGAGTCCATTTCGAGCTACAATTTGACCACAATAAGGTTATTAGAAAATGATCTTTTAACTCAATATACCGCTATGTCTTAAGTTTCTTATGGTTCAAACATCATGTCATTTGAACTTTTAATTTGGAAGATATGGTCTAAACATTCCGAACTGCTCCTAGACAATTTCCAGGAACATAATTTGGAATTGTGTCCTATATTTGAAATTTTTTTGAGAACATTAAAGACATAATTTGACCATACTTTCTTCATGAAAGTTGTTCTCCCAGATGTTTAGTGTGACACCCCTAACCCGCCACCCACGTGCGATGTAGGGCGAGGGTGTCATTGTTCATTTTACCTGTACACTATGACCTGTTCATTCACATACTGATAAGCATGTATCTTGAGATATATTCTGTAGCGGCATAATTTCAAAATATATTCAAACTCAACAAATAGGGGTGTTCGACTTATACAAAAAATTTACATTTGCTTACAAACAGCAAAAAGTTTATTACATCTACAAAATAGACTAAAAAGTCTTCCGGTGGGCATCTAACCATGTGTTGACCTTGGAGACTAATGAGGGTTGTCCGACCTTCTTGCCTACACTTCTATACTATGTGGGAATATTTCGTGGACGACCACTAACTTGGATCATCACACTTCATTACATACATATACATCTAACATATCATATCATTTAAACATGCTTATACAGATCTCATATTTACTTATCGTATCATGTTTCATTTCTTATCAACGTTCATATACATTTCATATGTCATATTCAAGTTATTTGTTTTATGTTTCATGTCTGCATAAACCTCAAAAGTGGATAGAGGAAAACTATAAGGGTCCGAAGGCGTTGTACTCATTGTACGAAACAGTGGTCTATAAGGGCCCAAAGGTGCTATTATCATTGTACGAGACAATGAGCATCTATATGGGCCCGAAGGCGTTGTTATCATTAATGCAGACAATGACCATCTATAAGAACTTAGAAGGAGTTCTGTGAACCTAAAGGGGCCTTTAGTCAATATGCTGTAGACTTGTTTTCCCTAATAGACATGCCATCTATCCTCCACTAGGTTCTAATAGGCTAATCCATGTGCCATTTGTTTGGATATTGATCGTTTCAGTATTATCATTACATTTTTCATATCTCATTATATGCATGAATAATTATGGTTACCATGTATGTTTATGAGTTATTTACTATCATTCCAATTTCCTCAAGCTATATCTGGATGAATTCTAGACTCCAAGGGCTTTCCATAGACAGTCAGACCAGTTATTCCCGAATGTTCAATGGGACTAACCCCCAGCTAGCCGGGTTGTTCCGCCGGAGGCCGAAACTTAAGCCCCGGGCCGGCCCGGTCGGGTGGCTAACCCGTCCTAAATGGACGGACCCGACCCGGACAGCCTAACCGGACGGACCAGTCGGGCCCAGCCCAACCTGGACAAACCGTACCGGATCGACCAGCCATAATCCCACTTCAATACCCTTCCACTTACTGTTTCGCAAACGATCAAAACTTAGGCTATAGAGGTTTGATTTGGGAAATTCAAAATCCCAACATCAAGTTCACTGATGTGGCTACAATTTGCTTGAAGGACACACTACCAAATTCCCTTTACTTCCCACCCAAAAATCAGTCCTAAAGTCTAGCTAATGCGTATGATCAAAATAGGGTAACTTCCCATGGTTCTGTAATGCAACCAAACGCCTCCTGGAAAACACCACCACACACCCCCAGGGTAGGCACACCGAAGGTAGGAGAAGACTCACCTTCGAATTTGTCGAAACTCCTCGTTTCTGGTCTCTACTGGAAACTATCTACATGGGGAAGCACTTTTCTTCTTAATCCACCGGGAACCGCCGGTCTGATCGCTGGGAAAACTAGAGAGAAAGTGGAGCTTCTCTCACTAAGCTTTCTTCTTCTCTCCCTTTTTCCTTTCCTTTCTCCCTTTCCTAGACCAAAATGAAAGACAAATTTTGGTCTTACCCATTTGATTTTTAAATCTTTCTTTTATTACTCTTTGGTCCTCAATTTCATTTTTATTCTCATCTAATCTTACTAAAATCCTACTTTTGGCCTACAGCAATCTTAATTTAACCTTGGTTTTTGCATACCCTGGTTTTTGCTTATTTTATTCCGAAAAAATATACTTGTACTTTTATTATACCCTAAACATGTTATAACACTGTCAAGTCAGGGTATAATTTAGGGTGTTACATATAGTTTGTACAGAAATTTGAATTATCTAATTTGGATGAGTATAACTCAAGTTATGATTTAAACAACCGGAATTACTCCAGTTCAGGGGACTATTATGAGACATATTTCAAGGACCAAATTGTTCCCATACTTTGACGAATTTTCTAGGTTCAATGGGGTCCAAATTTAGATATACTTATTTAAGGGATATTTGTTCTCCTAGAAGTCTAGTTTGCCCAGAAATTTAAATCACTCAATTTAGTTGAGTGAAACTCAACTTATGTCCTAAATACCAAAACTGTTCCGAAACCAAAAACTGTATCAAAACTCGAATCGACTGACCAAAACAAAGCTTCACTTAACAAATTCTTTTCAAGTCCAATGGGCTCTTAAATTTGATACACTTATTTCGCGGAGATTGTCTGGGAGCGTCTAGTTTACCTGTAATTTTGAATCACTTAATTTGGATGAGTGATGGCTAAGTTATGACAAAACAAAAACATGGGTTAAAAAAAAAAGAGCAAAGATCTCCTTAAACCCAACATTTTCTTTATACAATTTTTTCCATTGAGGGCCACAACCAAACCAAACAACCATTTCAAATAAGGATTCTACACAAAAAGAGGCATTCCAAACCTCCAAACAAGTATCTATACAAAATCCTAACAAGTTCCATACAAAATTCCATACACAAATTCATACCAAAATTCCTTACATATCCATACTTGATTTCTTCTTCTCCTTAAACTTCTCTTTTGTGACACTCTTTTACCTTTTAAAGATCTATTCATTTAAACACATTTCATATACTCATTTCTATGAATAATTACTATTCATTTAAAACATAATTATTTATGGGTATATGATATCAAGACCTAATCACATTCTTTTGACATAAAGAATATATATACATTCCATTCAAATAGGGCCTATAATCGTTTGAATAACGATTTATACAAATTAGCATTCCATGTCTTTCAAATACATTTACAAAATGATATTCTTAGAGTTCACCTTTCAAAACATATTCAAATATCCAAAACAAAATGAGTCAAAATATATTCTTCTCATGAAGACTTTTATATCATTGAATTCAACGCAAAATAGTTACTACAGTGGACGTTTTATCGGAATGATATGCATAGGACTCGGCATTTACTTATACTTACGTTGTTTGACAGTTGACTCCACGCTTTGACGATTCTGGCCCCGCTTACTTTCATTTGGTACCGCGCTGATAAAATAACAACACGCCTTAAGCATTTACATGCTTAGTGGTTCTATACAATTTCTCTTCACGTACTTTAAATCAAATCATGCAATTTCATAAGACAACAGCCAGATTTCTTAAATGACCAATGCAAGACAATACATACATAAAGATATATTTCCATTTAATCAATTACAATTATCATCTCAAACTATGCATTTTCATATGCAACAAATCATTCGGGATCATAAATCATGCACTTTTCATTCTCATTATCATTTTCGTGATTTTAGCCTTATCGAATTTTAACCTATGCTTCGATGCATACGATAACGAATCACCGACATGGTCCCGCTTAGGCCGCGGTGTCGGGTAAACACTAGCTTTATAAAAATAATATGTGTACCCTGGCTGGTGTACACTTACCGGGATATTGTCCCTGGCTCACACGGATCGGTATGCCACAATAGTCCGTTTGTTCGACTCTTATTGGTATACCAATCTATCCTTAACTAGAATTTAACGGTTGATATTCTATTAAGGGCATTCAAATCATTTATAGGAAATACAATATAGTATGTATTTTTATACAAACAACTCATTTCAATACTCATTCAATTTTTATGTCATTCATTTCACAATCAATCAATTTCTCAAATTTCTTAACTTAAATCAACTTGCAATTCATTTCACAATTTATTTGCATCAAATCAATTTAAAACAATTCAATATGCAATTCAAACATTTTGGAGAGATAGATTCAAATAATGAGAGAAAGTGTGTAGAACAAACCCCAAAAGCTTTGCACTTTGATCTCCCAATCCTCGGAATCTCGACCCGCCTGGCTTTCCTCCGTCGCCCCCTTTGAATCTCTTTGATTCCCAAGCCTAGCTCTCCTTTCTTTTCTTGCAAAGACTAACAAATGGGCTGGATTTCTTTGCACAAAATCTCACCTTTTCACACACAAAACCCTAGCTTCTCCTCTCCCCTGCTCTCCATTATGGTTTCCTGCCTAAATGGGCATTCTAATATTCAATGTGGTCTTAAGTCATTAAATCCTCATAAGGCTTTGTTTGGCCTACAAAATCCATTTTTGGACTTAAGTTCTCCCTAATTTACTATATAGCCTATAATTTTCTCTATTTACACTTCAATCCCCATATTTACACCTAGACATGTATTCTTTATAACTTATGACCCTTAGGTAATCTTTTTCACAAATTTCCATTTTGGTTCTTTCTCACTCAAGACCCTGGATCCCATCATTTGACATGCATTTAACACTCCAATCACATATACTCATTTTCGATCATATAACATTTTATGTATTCATTTTATCATTTATAAATTCCCGGAAAATCCCCATTTGGCTCGATTTATACACTAAACATATAATAAAAATTATTAAAAAATTCAGAGTATTTTTGGGGGCGTTACATCTTTCTTCCCTTCTTCTCCTCTTCTCTTTCTCTTCCTTATTCTCTTCTTTCTTCTCTCTTCTCCTCTTCACTAATTTTGCTCCTACTATTTTAGCCTAAACAGATATTTTGCCTTCACTAAGGGCACTCATGTTTTGCCTTATACAATTTTACCAATTTCTTCTTGCATTTTGAACTCAGCCTTTATTTATTCTCAATTTAACCTTATCAAACTCACTGGTAGCACATTCTCGTATTATGACCCTTTTAATCCTAACTAAATTAATAATCACTTCTTAACCTCTTTGCAATGAATTCTCGATTTTTTTATTTTATTTTTGCAGATTATTTTATTCTGGAAAATATGATTTACTTTATTATACCCAAACATGTTATAAACTGGTCATGGTATAATTTTGGTAAAAGTTATATTTTTTTCCCATACCGATCGGCTGGTAAGGTGTCCTACAAGGTCGAGTTACCACCAAGGCTAAAAATTCATCATGTCTTCCATGTCAGCAGTCTAAAGACTTATTATGAAGATAAGGAGGATTCAGGCCTATAATTTCAAGATATAACCCATGGTAGTGGTGATTAATCCCGGCGATAAGAGGACTACATCACGCGAATCGGTCGCGAGGAAGAATAACTTCAGCCTCATAACAATACTTAGTGAAGGAAACGGACTACCAAAGAGCCGGCCAACTGAGCCAACAAATACTTTATGGCGCCCCGTAAATGTAATGAGCAATGATGTGAGGATCAACTAGGCGTTGTTTGTGGCTTCAGCGGGGATAATGTCACACCTCACTCACGGAGGTTCCCTTGATCATGGAAGCAAATGACCCTATGGGGGTTTATATAAGGAGGGGTAAGATTCTAGGAGACTCTATAGACCTCCCTTTCGCTAGAGAATGTGGAAGGTTTTACAAGATTCAGAGAAGTCCACACTTATGTGGAAAGAGCATGGAAGGAAGGAGAGACATCCAGATTCTTCTTAGAGAATCTCTGCAAATATATGTACATGGTATAGAATTCCCTTCTTCAGATTTGTGGTATAGCAACCTTCAAAGGTTCTACACAATTCCATGATGTGTATATATGAGAGGTGGCCTCATTTGCAAACCATAAAGTTGAGAGCTTCTCTAAGCATTGTACAGAGTTTCTTTCTTCCAAGTGTTCTCTTGAGTTCTATTTGCTTTCAAGGCGTGGGTAGAAACCAAGCAAGGCAAGCGGGAGGCTGACTTAGCAACATCCGAGGGGCTACTTAGTCAGTTCGGCACGCGCGGTTTTAGCAGAGCGACGTCAGGATAACACGCCAGCTCAACTTCACAAGAAGCACCACCCGCCATCCACCAGCGATCTATTTAGAAGTGCTAAGGTTGTTGCAGATGAGGAAAGTGACCCTCCACCATGAATCGAAGAAGGTAGATAAATCTAGGCCACCGGTATGAAGGATTCTGCCGCCTCCGCTACGAAGTCGGAGGAGAAGAGCTGCGGAAGTATGTGGGGAAGGCTGAGACTTATCTCCACCGCACTCGCCTCATTCCACCACCTATGATGCCCCACTGAGGGTCTCGCTTCGACTCAGCCGTCAACTGCGATAATTTCTACCTTAGTCACATGCACCTAAGTCTCACCGACCACTAACTACTGACAAGGAGTTACTGCACCACTCCGACATCACCTTCACCGAGACTCCATTCATTCACATTTAAATTGAAAAATATGAAGATAATGCACTAAAATACACCCGTAAGAGCCTGCATCGCGACCTCATCTTACCATAATTATATATCCGACTATATTAGGCAATAACAAAAAGAATTTAATTACAATTCTTTTATACAAAATTTTATGCTAGGACTAGTTTGTCCCAAGCACTTTTACAAAAAGATTCATCAAGGCCACATGTCGGCCTTCTTCACAATCACTGCCTCGTCTGAGCGCCGTCCATCGGTGTCGTCTCGCACTATAAGTGGTCGGGCCCCCATAAAGGATGAGCCACGCCAGTGGTAGAATTACCCGCGCGGCTACTCCCACCTGGGCAGCGATGCAACGCTTCACTAACATTTTCATAATCACATTCCAACTGAGAACATGGCCACCATATGGAATCCTGCCATGTCATGCCATGAAATTAGATGTACCCATCAGCGCACCATGCGCCCGAGTCCTCACCGACTCCCTCACACAATGCCTAAGCCCATGTGTGATAAAATCGCCATTTCAAGACATCCAATGATCGCTTTTCAAAAACCAAAAAAACTTCATTTGTTTACTCAAACCAAAAACTTTTGGATGATACATCACAATGATCATTTTTATATCTAAAATCCATTTTTATATTCAAATCATGCGCCTTTATTGTGGTGGCAGTTTTGGTGGTACATCGCGAGGCTCGAAACTGAACATTTTCTGCATTTCACGGATTGGGGTATGTTTGACAATTGGCGGTCTCACACGAGGGAGGATCTATCCCGACATAATACCCAGTAGCATATTTTCTTTACCATTTCAACAGCCAGTGCGACCTCAGTTGAACATTGCCTTTATTGACCCAAATCAACATAATAGCGGTGCGGTTACCGACCATGCACTCACGCTGTTGTCTGATATTATGCATGTCTGTGCAATTATGTCATTACAAGTTATATCATGTCACATATATGATGAATATTATATGAACAATTTAATTCGATACATATCACTGCATCTTGGACAATTGTAACATGCTTATAATTTCCTGACATCGTGTATTAGTGTTAATATAATAAACTTACACATATATGAACATTCAATACAATAGCACACAAACATGATATCATAAATGACATGACACCCTTGAAAATAGTGCCATTCCGGGACTAAAATATGAATTGATTAATCAAGCCCACTAACATGGCTCATGCATCCGATCTAACTGCATGAAATGACCGGAAGGCTATTTACAGGAGGCTAAGCGGTCAAAGGCTAAACAAGAGGCTTCTGCGGGCAAAGGCGCAGGTGGAGACACAACCACAGCCCTACGACGATCTGCATCCCACATGACGAGACTGACCCTCAGAGTGGAAAATAAGCCAGATGGAAGAATTCCTACCTCTTAGATAAATGAAGCAGACAGGCCTTGTGAAGGTCTCTTAACCTACAACCTTGATTTCCCCGAGTTCCCTCACTTGGACATTGTGAAATCCTTTATTTTGGTATGTCTGTGAGAAGCCCTCGTCGGTGCGAGACGAACTTTAATTCTTGGTCCAAGCTGGATTGGGACCGACAGGATCTCAGTATATCCCCGAGGAAAGAAGTCTGAGAATTCTTTAACTCTTCTCCACTCTCTCTCTTCACATTTGTCACGACACAGGAAAAAATCCTTTCTTTTCTTCCTCTAAAAAGTCACCTCCCTTAAATTTGTTATAGTCCTAGAGGTGTGGCTTTCTAGCGTACCACATATCCCTCATAATTAAGTTTGGTCTGGTTTTACCCACGAAACAGCAGTTTCTTCAGGTTTGAAATTGAAATTATTTCATATGAACTTTGCCAATTTATTCTATTTTATTTCATTGGCACATCCAGGGGTTTTATACCAGTTCAGGCCCACTCAGCCACCACTCTCCTTTGGTCGCCCACCACAGTGACCACATTCCTCCTCCCACTCCGTTAACAAGGCGTGACCATTCCGGCGTGGGTATAAGCGATGCCAGAAGATAGCTCAAGGTTTCTTGAAAAATGCCATTGATTCTAAAATGTTCTTTATGGCTTGTTTGATGCTTTGTTTACGCTCTGTTTTATTTGATTTGGCAATTCCTGAACTCACGAAGCGGGATCTGACTACTGTGGAGTGTGCGTGTGTCGGACAAATCGGATCGTGTCAGATCACGCAGCAAGTATCGTTAACCAAACAGTAGGTGAAAGGATTTGGATACAGCTCGGACACTGTTGGACACGGTGGAGACACGGCTTAGACACGATGGACAGATTTTATGGGCTTTTTCCTTCTTTAGGCTTAAAAAAACCCTAATTTTTCTTTTCTTCTTCTTTCTCAATGAGTAAAAAACCGATTGTTCCTCTTCCTTAATGAGTCAATACCACAAAACCACGAAGAGTGGATTGACCGAGATGAGTGAATAACAACACAGATGTTCTATGATCATGACATGGAAGGGGTTGTGTGACGATAGTCTTTTCTTCTTTTAGACGGATCGTCCAGTTGTGTTTTTTTCACGGATTGCACTTTTTCTCATGATTCATGAAAACTGAAAATAAATCTTTGTGAACTCATTGGTTATCATCCAAGGAATCGTCCCATCTCATCACAAAAAAATGGAAAAAATAAATTGAGAATAATTAGGGCTATCAGATTAAAGAAGAAGAAAAAGAGAGAGAGGGAAGGGAATAAAAGAGGAAGGGGGAGATAGAGAGGGGTTAGTACACTTAGGCGGGGGGTAAATAGCGGCATCCGTTCTTTGCTAGGGCGTTCTCTTGTAGTGTTGTTATAACCATAACCTTGAGCAATTGAAGACCACATAGTGAAGAATGAAAAGAGGTGAGGGTTTGGACTTTGGAAGAACAAATTTCGGTCTGCAGAATTTGGAAAGAGAAGCGAGGTGAGGATGGGTTGTAGCACAGTAGGAGCTGGGGAGGAGGCTCCTTTAACGGTCGGTGGAGTCGACGACTGAAAGCCATCTCGAACTCAATGACAAGTTCAGTGCTTTCCACTGTTTTCCATTCATTTCAATTTATTTTTTTCAATTATGTTTCATTGTTTCTAGATTCTTCCTAAGATGACACACTTTAAATGCACAAATAAAAGGCCCAAAAACTTGCTTTAAATACTTTAAATAAAGGCCCGAAACACTTTAAATAAAAGGCTAGGCCTTTAAATAAAAGACCTAAAATAAAGGCCCGAAATAAAGCTTGAATGGCTTGTGTTGCATTTCTTTGCATTTGAGATTCCGAGCAACGGGAAGTTGAAAGTTGATAAAATAGTAAAGTTAGAAGATGAAATTTATTGCCAATGCGATTTATTTATTTTATTTATTCTTGACTTTGTCTAATTGCCTTTTAATAACTACTTGCTTTTTATAGTTTATTAAGGAGAAGTGAAAAGAATAATTAGATTAGGTGTTTATAATTTATTTGAATTTGATAGAATGCAAACAAAAGCAAAATTTTATGGAATTAGCTAATTCAATTAGGGTTTATGGATGGATCAAAAATTAGATTGATTGGGCTTTGAAATAATTTAGATTAATTAATCATGATTATTATTATTTTTATGATGCGGGGAGTATCTGATGAGTGGTAATTCCCGAGCCTAGTGATCAACAGTCTTGAAGATGACAATGCTCCGTTATGGAGGACCGTCTGAGAGAAAGCAGTGGGCAAGGGAGGAAATGTTGCTTTTCAATGCAATTTTGTAGACAAATATACAAGGGTCATATTATAGAGTCAAGGCTCTTTGTTGAAATTAAAGGGGTAGGGGTTGCATCTTGTACTAAAAAGTAACGAATGAAAATTTGGATTGAGATGCAAGGAGTGATGGAGGAAGAGCTGAACAAGGGTGAAACAACAATATAATCTTAAGCAAGTTCCTTGACCCACATCAAGCGCTGCAACATCTAATTTTGAGAATTCTTCTTCTAGTGCTAGTGCTAGTGCTATTGATCCAAAAAGGAGAAAAGGGTCTATTGGATCAATTGAGAAGGCATTAATATGGGTGCACGTGAAATAGTCGACAGTGAGATAGCTAGGATGTTTACACTGGGGGGTTGTCTTTTCACTTTGCTAAAAATCATATTATGTATTACTTTAAAGTGAACTTCTAGGTTATGTCCCTTGGCTATAATGCGTATTAAGAACTACATTGTGCGGAAGGAGAGAAGAGTATGTGAAATTTATTGGGACAATCGAGGCTTGGAATTAGAAATGAGTGAGCATTTGCGATGATGGATGGTCGGATGCTCAAAGACCCTTATTAACATCATGGCGGTTTCGAAGGGTGGACCCATGTTTTGAAAGTAATAAATTGTGAAGGGGAGACTAAGGACAAGCACTTTATAGCTGATTTGTTGATTAACACTATATAAGAGATTGGTCCTCAAAAAGTAGTTCAAGTTACAACTGATAATGCTGCAGCTTGCAAAGCAGCAGAACATATTGTGGAAGCAAAGTTTCGACATATCTTTTGGACCCCGTGTGTGGTTCATACTCTCAATCTTACTTTGAAGAACATATGTGCACCATCAACACACCCAAGATCTGATGATGTGATGGAACAATGTAGTTGGATCTCTCGGGTTCCAAGTGATGCCTCTTTCATCAAGAATTTCATTATGAATCATGCAATGGGATTGTCAATGTATAATAATCATTGCAAGTTGAAGTTACTTTCAGTGGTCGTTTTGCTTCAACTATTGTTATGCTTAAACGATTTAAGACAATAAAAAAGAGGCTTGGAAGCGATCGGTGATAAGTGAAGAATGGAGATGTATAAAGAAGATGATGTAGTGGCTAAAGAAGTAAAGGATAAAATCCTAAATGAAGACTTTGGATGGATGTGGATTATATCCTCGGTTTCTGACTCCCATGTATGAGACTCTTCAGTGCTTAACACTGACAAACCTAGCCTTCACAATATTTATGAGTGGTGGGATTCGATGATCGAAAAAGTGAAGGAAGCCATTTATAAGAAAGAACATAAAAGCTTCACATAAAATTTAAGGTATAATTAAGATTCATTAGTTAAATATTTGAGTTTTGATTGAAAGTTTTAATTATATTTGAACTTATATGAATCGTTTTTAATTATACTTATTAGGTTTTTATATTGTGAATGGAATCTTGGTGGAAAGATGGACTAAAAGCCACGCACCTTTACATTTCATAGCTCATTCCTTAAATCAGGTAATCTTAAGAGTTTAAATTGTGAGCTTTTGATAATTTAAATATAAATGATATTCTATGATGTTTTAACTTTTTATAAGTATGTCATAACTCAACTTGTAGATTATAGTCCTTGATGGCTTGATGAGTCTCATGATCGTGTTCCACCACATCAAGATATGGAAGTAGTAAGAGAAAGAAAAAAATGTTTTGAGAGATATTTTTCAAGTGGAGTTGAAAGGAGGCAAGCAAATGAGGAGTATGCTACTTATTCTGCATGCTTGGAAGATTTTTCTAGTAGTGATTCCATCAATGACAGGTGGTATAAGAGTCCTATTAAATGGTGGATTGTTCATGGAACTTCCGCACCAATGCTTCAATCTATAGCATTGAAATTGCTAGGACAACCTTGTTCATCCTCATGTTGTGAAAGAAATTTAAGCACATATAATTTCATTCACTCCCATGAAGAGAAACAAGTTGACACCCAGAAAGGCGAGGATTTGGTTTATGTCGCAGCAATCTTCAACCCACGTCGAGGTCTCGAGAAAACTATAATGAAGGCGAATCTAAAATGTGGGACATTGGAGGTGTTTATTTCGATGGATATAGAGAATCTTGAAATCTTGGTGCGGGATCTTTCTCTTGATGAACTGGTGGAAGCCATTTTATTTGATTTAGAAGGAAATGCTAGTCTTTAGTTTTAGTGTACTTATGTTTGTTTTGAATATTTGTAAAACAATGTTTGTTTGAGCACTTGTTTTATTTATCTAAATTGCTTTTAAGGACAACATTGTAAGAATAATTATTTTTATTTTATCTTATTATCTTAGTGTCCTTGCCACTTCTCAAGTATCCTGGTTTTTTGAAATTTATTAGATTCAGGTGTCTCGTAGATGTCGGTATCTCAGGTCAGCCCGTATCAATGTCCAGTCTTCTTAGATTCTAGATAGTGGTCGATTGGAATCAATTTGGTGTTTATATGTATGAAAATGGGGTTTAGTTGACACATACTAATTTGGACATCATTATCGTGTTAGAAATTAAATATTGTTGTTTGTTGTTCTTAGATTCTTAGCTGTTTCTGGGTTTGATGTTTTGTTTTATTTTTTTTGGTTCAATTCTGATTGTTTGGTTGCTAGGAAAACAAAAAGGGGGATAAAGCATAAGCAGAGGAAAGAATGAAGTGAAAGTGAAGAGAGGCCGTATCATCGAGACAATGAAATTCCCAAACATGTTCTTGTTCGATTGATTTACGGAATGTTAGAGCTTACTTTCATGATCTTAGCCATCTGGAGTCTTCTCCCGACCATCTATCTCTATTTCTACAATTGGTCTCCCCACTTTGAGTGCGAGCTTTTCGGGTTCTTGGCTCTTTGACCCGGTGCGGTGGCGACGGCGGCGAGCGGTGGTGGTGAGCTTGAGGAACAACAGCGAGGCTTTTCGTGGGTTCCGGGCGGAGGAGGAAGAGAGAAGAGGAATCTCTGCCTGATTTTGTGGTGCTTTCCTCTCTTGTACCTTGGTACATTAACGTTTCACACGAAAGAACATAATCCAAGGCAGTTCCATACGTTTTCCTTACGGGAAGATGCTTTTGGCTCGGTTTGGAACTCGAAAAAGAGTACTCAGAGAGGAAAGGAAAAAAAACGGATGTGGTTTCACCATAAAAAATATGAAGAGAATTAAATATAATCAAAAATTCTTTGGTTTGACATATTTTAAAATTTTGATCATTATATAATAGAAATAAACAAATAAAATAGGTTTGAATAAACATATAGGATTAATTTATTAAATTTAAACCTGTTTTTATTTTTTCTTCAAAACTTTTTTCTCACTTTCATCTTTCCTTATGCGCTTTCCAGGGTTCAGCCGGAACCTTAGGATGGTTGGAACTTAGAAAATACTAGGGAAAGAAAAAAATGGTAGAAAAATGATTTTCTTTGGTGTGATTCCTACATCAAAAAATATAAAGAAAATCAAATATTATAAAAAAATTTCAAAGGTTTACGTATTTTAAAACTTCTTAGTCATTTTATAATAGAGAAAAACATATAAAATAAGTTTGAATAAACATATAAGATTACCTTATTAAATCTAAACATATTTTTTATTTTTCATCAAATCTTTTCTCCACATGGAACTAGGCTCCTTTGGAACAGGAAGAATTACTAGGAAAAAGAAAAAAAACTTGGGAAAACGATTTTCTAGTGTTTGGTTCTACAATGAAAAATATAAAAGAAATCAAATATAATAAAAAAATTTCAAAATTTTATATGATATATGAAACAAATAAATAGTATGAATAAAACATGTAAAACTAATTTACTAAGTTTAGAAACATATTTTTATTCTCCTCTAATTCTCTTTTCTTTCTTTAACTACTTTAGGGTTTCAAATGGAGACTACATTCTTCTGGGAAAAATCGTAGGAGCAGAATTGCGGAGAAGTGCCTTTAAGATTTAATGGCATGCTTATTCTTTATAGTGCGGTTGCATATTCGGAGATCATTACTCTGTTGGTTCGTGCGCTTGTCAATTGTCTCCTAGAAAAAAATTAGAGAAAAAAAAAGGTTTAAATTTAATAAATTAATTATATATGTTTATTCAAACTTATTTTATTTGTTTTTCTCGGTTATATAAGTTAGGCTCTTTTTGGAACAATGAAAATATAGAGAAAAAGTGCAAGAAAAAAAATTGGAGAAAAATAAAAAAAAATGTTTAAATTTAATAAATTAATTTTATATGTTTATTCAAACTTTTTTTGAAAAATATATGTTTATTCAAACTTATTTTATTGGTTTCTCTCCATTATATAAGGACTAAGAAATTTGAAAATGTGTAAAATTTTGAGTGCTGTATATTTTATTTTATATTTTCAACTTTGAACCAAACGTACAAAAATCATTTTCCTTGCGACCGTTTCTTTCCTAATACTTTTTGAGTTCGAGAGTAAACTGGAGCAGAAAAATGCGAGTTCCGGAATTAAGATTTAAACATATTTTTATTTTCCTCTTTCACTTCCTTCCCCTGCGAGTGAAAATCTTGCCACAAGTAAAGTATCAAGATAAAACTTTCATTGGTTTTTTTTCGAAGAAATTTCATTTATTCAACTGACCAAACATTACATATATGAACCACAGAGAAAACCAAAGTGGTAAATGGCTGAAATACATACAACATATTGACAAACGGGGATTTGATGTGACTTGGCTTAATCTTGGCTATCTGATGAGAGCATGTGGATAATTGATGGTGGTGCTGCGCATGTTATAATGAAGGAGTTCTTCACATCTTACCTCGGATGATTTTGGGTTTGAAGTGGGTAATGATGGCGTGTCCAAGGTTGTGGGGTTGGTGATGTGCGTTTGCAAACCAACATGGAATACAGGTTGCACTCGCAGAGGAGTCAAACATGCTCCGGATGTCGCTAGGTGATCGTGCGGTGCCGATCTTGGTTATGATAACCACTAGTTCTGGAAGTGGAAACTCCTGAGTAACTTAGTTTGTGGCAAAGAGCGAATAGTTCAAAGTTGTATTAGGCGAGAAAGCTTTGGTTGCTAGTGGTTGTGTCAGATGCTATGGATATAGAGGCTTCTTTGTACGAAGACTTAGTCATGTCATTGAAGGGGCCTAAATTGTTTAACGAGGATATGCTTCCGAGTTTGAAGAATATAGATTTGGAGAAATGTTCTCATTGCATGATTGAGTAAGCAAACTAGAATATCCTTTAAACATCCTCCCTCGAAAATCGGCTGCTTGTATTGAACATTCGGATGTTTGGCGGCCCATGAAGGTAGAAATCCTTTTGTGGTACACTATTTTGTTACATTTATTATTGATTATTCCAAGCTTTGGATTACATGCTTTGAAGTCAAAGACCAGTGTTGGAAAAATTCAGAAAGAGTTTCGTGCCTCGGTTAGAGAGCGAGTCGAGCCAAACTAAAATGCAAATAAAGATGTGACAATGGTGGTGAGTGTGGACCTTTTTGATATCCATTATGCGACATGGCATCGCACATGAAGACTCCTCCTAAAATCTCGGCTGAATGTTTTAATGGAGAAGGATGGGAAGCAGAACATTGATTGAAAAGAGTGAGGTGTATGCTCTACGAAGCTACAGGTACCAAACACTTGGGGTGAGGCCTTATGCAAGCGGGTGCAGATAATCTTAGTCCTAACATTTGCTTTGAATAGTGAGGTGCCAAACAAATTTGGTTTGGCAAAATGTGAAATATCGTCAGCTAAGGGTTTTTGACTCTGAGTTTTGTGCATGTTCCAAAAGGATAGAAAGATCTAGTTGGATGCAAAGTCAAGGCAGTGCATATTCATTGGCTATGGTGAGGATGAGTTTGGTTACAAGTTCTATGATCCTATTGAGAAGAAGATTGTTAGAAGTCGTGATGTGAAATTCATGGAAGATCAAACCATTGAAGACATTGATAAGATGGAGAAGTCTACGCGAGGAGAGAGTATGATCGTGGGTGATTTTGAACACAATTGTGCCTGACCGGAGTCACGAATGCGATGTTCGAATGATGTCGGTGATCGGCAACACACGCCACCAGTGAATGTTCACATTGTGATGATGAAAGGAGAATGACATGTCACGAGATGAAAATACGAGTGATGCCTACTGAACCACCTCAAGTTCAACTCGAGTCCCAACGGGGAGACAACCTTAGGAGGTATTCTCACGATGGTATGTGATTCTAACAGGGATGATGAAGAACCCGAGTGCTACAGAGGCCATGAAGTGAAGAAAGAAAAAAGTGGCTGGATGCAATGAAGGGCCAGAGATTAAATCGCACATGATAATCACACTTTTGATTTAGTGAAGTTGCCCTAAAGTAGAGGGCCTTGGATAACGAGGTGGATCTATAAATTGAAGCATGAAAAGTAACACTATGTCTCAGGGTATAAAACTTGATTAGTGGTGAAGGGCTTTAGTCAAAGGAAGGGTGTTGATTTAATGATTTTTCTCTCACAATGGTAAAAATGTCATCCATTAGAATTGTGTTGAGTTTAGAACGCTACTCTTGATTTGGAGGTAGAGCAAATGTAGCTTTTCTTCATGGTGATTTGGAAGAAAGAGATCTGAAGCAACTGTGGGTTTCATGTTGAAGGAAAGAGTCTATGTGTGTAGAGCTTAGAAAGAGCCTATATGGTTTGACGGGCTCAGGCGGTGGTCTGAAGTTTGAGTCTATTGTGTGACGAACACATGAAGACTGCCGACCATTGTGTCTTTGTCTAAAGTTTTCTAATGATGACTTCATTATCCTGATGTATATATTGATGACATGCTTATTGTTGGGAAAAATGTTTCCAGGGTTGACAAGTTAAAGAGCAATTGGGGAAGGTGTTTTCCTGAAGACATGGGAGGCGCTATGATTCTTGAGTATGGAACTCATCAAGTGGCAGAAGGAGAAAAATTGTGGACATACAAGAACACTGATAAGAGTGTTGCAGATTCCCACATGGAAAGGGAGCCAAGGTGTTAAGCACCCTCTTGCTACTCATTTAAACTGAGTTAAAGCAAAGTCCATCAATAAGAAGATGAGAAATTATATATCTGATGGGTTGTATGCATGCGGTGAAGTTTTGATGCATGCAATGGTGTACACAAGACCGGATACTCTTTATGATGTTGAGTACGGTCATTAGATTTTTTGTCAAACCGGGTAGAAACATGGAATCTTTGTAAATGGATTTGAGGTATCT
Source organism: Tetrastigma voinierianum (assembly GCA_016808115.1). Lineage (NCBI taxonomy): Eukaryota > Viridiplantae > Streptophyta > Magnoliopsida > Vitales > Vitaceae > Tetrastigma > Tetrastigma voinierianum. The sequence continues at coordinate 104,278 of JAEQBH010006381.1, forward strand.
TGATGCATTAATACCAGTGCTGTTTTGGTGATGATAAGCCTCTTTGTGGTGGGATACCGGACTCGGATATGGTAGAACATTTATTCTAGAAGTCTTGGGTTATATGATTAAATTTGCGGGGGGAGTTGTGACTTAGCGATTCAGGTTGTAGGGTGTGCTTTGTCTACTAAGGCGAGGAATTTGTGCCATTACTAAGCAACATGCGAGAATTGCTATGGGTGAAAGTGCTTCACGGGAGCTTGGTGTTCAGATAAATATCTACTATTTGTGGATAGTCAGAGTGCTATTTATCTTGGTAAGAACTCAACCTTTCATTCAAGGTCTAAGCATTGACATGAGGTATCATTGGATACGGGATGCTTTGGATGCTAAGTTGTTGGAGCTGGCTAAAATTCATAGATGATAGTGGTCTTCGATATGATGACTAAGGCATTACCAAGAGAGTTTGAAGTTTGTTGTGAGATGCGCGGTTTGGCGGTCATCTCCACATAGTTGTGAGAGAGATTTGTTTGGTTTTGACCCTTCCTATGTGGAGTAAAGCCCAAATTGTGAGGGCCTGTCTCACTTATTTAAGATGGAGAGGTGTCGAGGATTAAGGGTAAAGTGAATGTGCTCATTTATTGAGAAATATAAGCGACCAAAGAAGAGGAGGAGAAGAAAAGCCTTTGTGATTTTCGCACATCCACCAAGGATCGTTTTTCAGATTACAACTGCAGATTCGTTCATCTTTGGATCGGGCTAATTTTTGGAAAGCAGGTTTGGCAAACATGATACTTCATTACCCAATAGGTTAGGATCGTCGATACGATGCTCTGACGAGGAGATAAATTGCCCGCCGGTTTATGTTACGCTTTTTAGGGTCTTCTTTTTCTTCTTATTTACCGCGTCGAGCATTGGTGTTAATTACGGATTCTTGGCTATAGTACGTTTTTGGTGCCTGGATTTGGAAACTCTCTTTGTACCTACATTGATCATAGTGGAGTATTTTCTTTAGTGCAGACGACCATTGGTTTTTACCCGCTTACTTTAAGGGTTTCCAGTTAAACAAATTGTCTCTTGTGTGCTATTGATTTTACGTTTTTGCTACATATTTTATTGGTCCATCTCATAAGTTCTTGCAAATGAGGAATTTAATTGCGCTACCTTTTGCTATGTTATTTATTTTGTTATTGTGTTGGCGGTTCCCATCAAAACCACCGGGATGAAAAGAAAAAGAGGAAGAACTCGGGTTTCCAGAGGAGAAATCTAGGGAACATACACAGCAACCATACAAGTGAACATAATCGCCGAAAACAGTCCAGCTAAATCAAGACTTACCTGGTTTGCTTCAGCAGAAACTCCATTAAACTACGAGATCGGATCAGAGCAAGTCCAGAATTTGAGGTTGAAGAAGATGGATTTGCATCCATGGAAGGGTTGGAATTGTTGTTTATTAGAAGAAGGGTAAAAGGGAAGGAAAAATTGGAAGATTTGTGATCGGGGAGATTGCTTTGCGTGAATGGATTGGTTTCTATATATTCCCCATTGAACGTTCACAGAAACACTGAGAAAAAAGTCATTGAAAAAGTCATTTAATACATGAAAGAGTTAGGAGATCGTTTTAAATTAAAAAAGGTTCAGGGGCCTTGATGACAATGTCTCCAAAACTGCTTCCAAATTTGTTTTTTAAGAAGTGTACCAACTCTGAAGCGTTTGTTTGGATTTATAGTTTCTTTTGAAAGCGAGGAGAATAAGAAAGAAAGCAGAGGATAAAATACGTTGGTTGCTTTAGTTTTTTGTTTTATGTTATATGTGTTTGAAAAACAGTATCGATAATAGTTTTCAAAGCATAAATAAACAAACCTTATTATTCTTATTATGAGAAACAAAAGACCTATTGGTTCTTGTTTTTGAAAACTATTCTTGAGCTGTTTTTTAAAACACGAAAAACACCATTTTAGGTTTCATTTGGTTTCAGTTTTTTTAAATTGTTTTATATTCTAAAAAATAACGAGAACAAAGAAAACATGAAGAACAAGTTTTGTTCAGAATTTTTTTTGTTCTCAAAAACACAAAAAATACTAAATTTAGAGAACAAAAACAATTTTCAGATAACACCAAAATTGTACTTTCTTTGTTTTGAAAATGAGGCCGTCGAGACTAGGGTATTCTCACGAAAACTATTATGTTCTTGTTATCTTAATTTAATGTTTTTTGAGTTTTTTTTAACAATTAAAAACCGTGTTTTCACTGTCTTTCTTATTATACTTATTTTTGAGAAAAAAAAACAGTTTTCAAAAACATAAACCACATAACCCAAAAATTTCGTTCAAAAACTCCGAGAAGAAAAAGAAAGAGTATAAAGAAAAGCCATGTTTTATTAGAGAAAGATCTAAAACTAGAGAATAAATTGCATGAACATCCATAAAAATAGCTAAAATTACTATTCTACCCCTCCTAAAAATAGGGAAAAAAAAACTCATATCTAGCTCATGTATGTAGGAGCCTTGAAATCCTTAGGAGGCAAACAGAAATGCTGAAGGGGAAACCACATTAGCACTAGAAGGATCAACATGCTTAGGCCTCATTTATTAAGAAGATCTACAAACAAGAAAATTGGGAAACATTTTTGGTTTCGGTTTTTTTCTTTACGAAAAATATAAAAAATGCAAAAAAGAAAGAAAAAGAAAACACTAAATTTAAATAACAAATAAAGTTTTCAAAAAAACATTTTTTGGTGTTTTGTGTTTTTCAAACACATGAATCAAACATGCCCCTAGATTACTATTTTGAAAAGCTGAGCACCATGTTCTAAAAAATAAGGAGAAAACAAAATAAGAGTTTTCAGAAAACACCTTTTTGGTGTTATCTATGTTTTTAAAAACCGTTCTCGAAACGATTTTCCAAAAATAAAACGAGCAAACCCTGATTCATATTTTTGAAAACTATTTTATATTTGTAAAATAGCAGTTTTTTTGTTATGAAAATAGTTTTAAAAGATAGGAAGCAGACATTAGTTCCTATTTTTGAACTAAAAAGAACAATTTGATTTCCTATTTTTTCTTGTTTTGAAAAACATAGAAAACGTTAAAAAATACTAAATCGAGAAAAATAAGAGCAGGTTTTGAATTGTGTGTTTCAAAAGCATTCTTTATACGAAGCAAACAGTTACCTATTCTTATTATGAGAAACAAAATTTCTTTCAAAACTCAAAGAAAACAAACAACATAAAGAAAAAGAAAACCATTTTATTAGAGAAAGATCTAAAAACTAGAGAAATAAATTACATGAAAATCAAAAGAGCTCAAATTACTATTCTACCCACTTTACAAAAATAGTAAAAAAACTCCATATCTAGATCATGCATTTGGGAATCATGAAGTCCCTTATGAGAGCAAACGAGAAATGGCGAGGAAATGACAATAATATCTCTGAAGGGATCAACAAGCTTAGGCCTAATTTGTTAAAAGAAGATCTAAAAACACAAGAAAATTTGGGAAAACATTTTTTTCCAGTTTTTTCTGAAAAAATATACTAAATTTAAAGAACAAATTAGAGTTTTGACAAAACATTTTTTGAATGTCTTCACTGTTTTCAAAAAACATGAATCAAGCAGGCCATAGTTCATATTTTAAAGCATTTTATCTTCACAAAAATGAGGAAAACCAAAGAACACGTTTGATTCTTTTATTTTCTTATTTTGAAAACATTAAAACAAAAAAAACGCTAAATTTAGAATGAAAACAGTTTTGAGAAAACACCAAAAGCGATTATCTTTGTGTTTTCAAAGCGTTCTCTAAGGCTGATAACCAAACATATTTGTTCAAAAACATAGGGAAGAAAAGAAAAAGACATAAAAAAAATACCCATGTTATATTAGAAAGATCTAAAATACTAGAGAAGGAAATTACATGAAAATCCATAAAGAGCTAAAATTAACATCCTGCCACTTACAAAAATAGTAAAAAAAAAAACTCCATATCTAATCATGCATGGGAGCCTTGAAATCCTTTAGGAAATAACGAGAAATATTGAGGAGGCGACAAGATATCACTAGAAGGATCAACAAGCTTAGGCCTCATTTATTAAAGAAGATCTAAAAAGAAGAAATATTGGGAAAACATTTTTTATTTCCAATTTTTTTTCCTGAAAAAAAAAACACTAAATTTAAAGAACAAATTAGGTTTCAAAAAACATTTTTTGAAATTGTTCTCCCATGTTTTCAAAACATAAATCAGCAGACCTAGTTCCTATTTTTTAAAACTATTTTATGTTATCAAAAACAAGGAGAAAAAAAAGAGCACATTTGATTTTTGATTTTTTTTTCTTATTTTGAAAAGCACAGAGAATACCAAAAAACACTAAATTCAGAAAACAAAAACCGTTTTCAAAAAACACCAAAACGATGTTCTTTGTGTTTTCAAAAAGCATTCTTTAAACGATGACCAAAGATTTGTTCAAAAAACATAGGAAGAAAATAAGAACATAAAAGAAAGAAAATACCCGTGTTTTATTAAATATCTAAAAAACTAGAAGGAAATTACATGAGAATCCATAAAAGGCAAAAATTACTATTCTCTCCTAAAAATAGTAAAAAAAAAAAAAAAACTCCATATCTAACTCATGCATGTGAGACCTTGAAGTCCCTTAGGAGAGCAAACGAGAAGTGAGATACCCTTCTCACTTTGGATATCTCCATCACCAGGAATCAGTAAGCAAGGAGAGTCATTTTGAGTGGCGGCAAGTACTTTATTCCCCATTAGACGATCCCGTAATAATCAGGATTAGGAGTGAAAGTAGAGGTAATAAGGAGACCATAGTTTCCTCCAATTAAAGATTGTCTACAGAAAACCTTGTGGTTGAAGGTTGGCGACATGCCGATTGATCCAGTACTGTATCACCTGAATATTTTTGTGTTAAAATACAATATTTCTCAAAAAATGCATACAATGGGATAAGGTCTTGAAAATGTCATCGATTTTTGTGGTAAATCTGTCTCCTTTGCACTTAAATTTTTTAGGTGTCAAAATACAGCACTACGTTTACTTTTGTAGCTGGAGTCATGTCATATCGTTTATAAAATGTCATAAATGGACAAGCATGTTATATACCTCACATGTGTCGAGTTTTCGGTCAGTTGTGACTTTTTAACGATGATGGACATGGGTATTTATGAAATAAACGTTAGAGTATTTTGGGTGGAGGAAAAAAGTTCAAGACAAAAATGAAGTTGTAATGACTGACAGATAATGTAGATTGTCCCTTTTTGGGTCGAGGGTCTCACGGCTTTAAACGTGTTTATAGGTTGATAGCCAAGGCTTTTTCCCTATCCAATGTAGGATATGACAAACCCTCATGCAAACATCCTCGACGTATCCCATGGGATTGCTAAACCGAACGGACAAACACACCCTACGGGGCCAAATTGATTGAACCCCTACACGGGTCGAATTATCGGCTCTAATACCATTTGTAGCAGCATTATTAATACATAAATATTATGCATTGGGTCCCGAGGGGCCTGCAGTTTAAGCGTGTCTACTATAGGTTGGAAGAAGCACATATTATATAATACCATAAGCTTTCTTCCCATATCTGATGTTGGATGTGACAAACACCCCTCCCCCCTCTCATACAAAAACATTATGTCCTATGGCATTGCAAGACTAAACTGAATGGACCCCCACATCATGATCGGGGATGATATCATTTTATAACTACCTTCTTGTAGATATTATCAGCTTTGAGCAGAGGCATATGATTTTAAACGCACATCTACTAGTTTAAAAGAGGACCACATTCTTATACAATGCCAGAAATATCCGATATGGGATATGACAAGGATATATTCACACAAAACTCGAGGGCATTTGTTCACATCATCCCTTTATAAAATGATTAAAATATTTCTTACAAAAAGCCATCGGCAAAGGTGTGGGACATGCATATTACTCGGGGGCATTCATTTTCTGGATGTTAAATAATGATTTCTTGATATTTTTTATAGTTTTATATCTCTTTGAAAAATATGAAATAAGATAGGAACATTTATTAAAGTACATTTGTAAAGAAAATTATAAAATGGATTTTTAGGGCTTGTTTGATTTCTATTTTCATTGTTTTGAAAATATAGAAAGAATATCATTTGTGTTCTTTGGAAACTATTTTGTACTTTGTATTTAGTGTTTTTTAAAGAATGTAGAAAACTAGAAATCAAACATGTTTCCGTGTTTTCCTTTTTTTAGAACATAAGACAGTTTTGAAAAACATGAACTAAATAAACCCTTAGTTTTTTTTTTGAAATTTTCATGAATAATCAAATAAGAGAATATATATATATATATATATATATATATATATATATATATATATATATATATATATATATATAATACATTTTATAAGAATCAAACAAATCCTATATTTTGGGTCAACCATTAGGCATCTGAGCGAGCCTATGCATACCGTTTCGTCATACCACATCCATATTAATGCCAGTATAAATTCGGAGGGATCCTTGAAACGATAAAAGCTATCGTAGAATAATATGACAAGCATTAAGAAAATCTTAAAAAAGTCAAAAATAAATAGAATTATTATTACTATTACTATTTTTTAATACACTTTACTTTTATATGGGGACTTGAATATGAGACCATGTCTTGATGCCCTTTGCTTATTTGAATTATTTGAATTTTTTTTTATTCATTTTTAATATTATGTGTGTAGCATTATGTTCTTGTTATTACAACGGGATCCACCATAGCCTCTTTCTATCCCTTTATCACTTGAGACGGATATCAATGGGGAATTACTTGGAAACTTAAGTATTCTTTTGAAGTTGTTTAAGCGTTAAAATAAATAAAATTAGTTTGAAAATAGTAAACCAAAAATGATATATCAAATTTATTTTATTTTATTTTCTTATGTTTTCTTATTTATTTTATTTTATTTGTATTCCTTCAAATTTTACGAGAAACAAAAATAGCCATTAATACCTAAGGGGACTAGAATATTAGGGTTTTAGTTCTTGATTTTTAAAGCTGTTTTTAATAACAATTTTTGAAAACACAAAGAACATTTTTTGAAAACTCTTATTTGTTATTTAAATTTAGTGTTTTTTGTGTTTTCATAAGGAAAAAAAAAATTGAAACCAAACATATTTTTCCTTATTTTTCTTGTTATCCTGCACCCAAAATAAACTTGAGTTTTAAAAACAAAACCAAGCAAATAGAACGTCGGTTGAGGAAATCAAGGAAGCAGGTGTGGAAACGATGGAATTAGATGTGGAATATCTTGTGGCTAGAATTAATCAACAACAACACGGTCTAACACTACGATGAGGCAGCTTCTTCCTTCAGCTGCTGCATATAAATCTCATAGGGAGAGTTAAGTCGAATCTCTTCTTCATTGGCTGATCTATTTTAACGAATTTTCTCGGATTTTCCTTCTTTCAAACACCCATGGATCCATTTTCCCACCTGCTTTGTCACCCTCACTCATGGAGAGCCCCTCTCTTGATCATATGGAAGCAAATGACCCTATGGGGGTTTATATAGGGAGCTGGGAAGATTCTAGAGACTTAGAGAGACCTCCCTTTGCTAGAAGAATGTGGAAGGTTCTAGAAGATTTCGGAGAAGTCCACACTTGTGTGGAAGAGTATGGAAGGAAGGAGATTATCCTAGATTCTTCACAGGGCCCTCTTTAATAAATATATGTACATGGTAGAATTCTACAGATTTGTAAACATGAGGTTCTAACGCTAAGCAGATGTGTATATAAGGAGGAGTGGCCTCATTTGCAAACCACCAAAAGTTGGAAGCTTACATGCATTGTGAGAGTTTCTTTCTTCCAGTATTCTCTTGAGTTCTATTAAACTTCCAAGGCTGGGTAGAAGCAAGCCCATAAACAAGAGCGACGAGGGTTGAATTAGCAACATCCGAGGGGCGAGTTGTCTAAGTGCTGCACGGGAGCATTAGTAGGAAGACTAAGTCTGTGATAGTTGGTATCAGAGCTTTGGTTGCGATGTGGGGGTGCTTGGAATCTGATGGTGGGCTCTCATGTGGAGGAAGTTGTCGAGCAAGTTCGGGGAAGGGACCTTAACCTTTCCGCTAAGGGAAGGGGAAAAAAGGACAAGTCTCATGATCCTCTCATGAGCTTGGACAGTTTGGATCATTATAGCGGCCTCGTTTGGGTCATACAGATAGAAATCAGCAAATAAATGCGGGTGATAATATCTCGAGTCTTATCACAGTTCTTTCTCGTATCCACTTCTACAGGTTTATCTGAGGGCATATTATAAGAAAATGACAAAGTATATACAAATGATATGTTTATAATATTTGACATGATATGAAGCATAACGATCTTTATGTAATGATAGTATACGATTCTGAATGATGAGTGTCGAAAACTCATTTGATTTTAATCCACATTTTACAGTATTTTGCAAGATAAGTATTGATTCATATGCGAAACATGGATATCTTACTCAAATTCAATTTCTGAAAATTACGACATAATCGAAGGTCCCCATCAAAAACCAGAAGCAGTCTCAAAGCGGATGTAAATTCGCGACTTAAAATTAGTGTAACAAAGCTTGTCATTTTACTTTATTTCAGGTCACGACATCACTAAGACTAGTCTTGAGAAATAGAAGGCACATCATGACTAATTAAGTGGCCCGGAAATTGAGGCTACGACCAGAAGTACCAAGGCAGCTAGTAATAGAAGTTGCTACCAAGAAATAGTGGTTGAGACGATAGAAATATTCAAGGTAGAATCTTAGGTCGCGACACCTGCGGGTCGCGGCCTTGATTGAAGACAAGCGAGGTCATGTATGATACGAGGTGTGATGTTGATCCGTTGATGAAGCAACAAATGAGGTCTCTACAAAAAAATTTGAAGTTGCAACTAGTTCTTAAATGAAGGACTCAACTTGAGGTCGAGACGTGTTGTTCAGGTCGCGACATGAAACTGGATTGAGAATCCTGACATAAGGTTTGAGGTTCTGACATGGCAGACGAAAGAAGTCCTGAGAAAATTTGAGTTCACGACCACTTATTTGGTCCAAAGGACCTCAAAGTGTGACCAATCATTGGTGCGACCTAAAAGCTGCTTGAGAAGTGAAAATCTAGGTCTAACTACGTTTGAGTGGCGGGACCATCTTGACGGAAGCAGGTAACCATGAGGTCGTGACATCATCTTGAGGTCGTGACCTGAAATGGAATCGTGGAATGAAAGCTGGTTTAACTGGCGAGGTTGCGACCCGAGGAAGAAAGTAGGAATATCAGCGGTCGACCAATTAATAAGATCGCAACTGTGAGACAAAGATTGCGACCAATCATTTCGTCGCGACACGAAGAAATCTGTACTGATCAAAATCAGGTCAAAACCATAAAAAGGAAGTCACGACCTAGAGTTAAGGCAGTAGAAACAAAAATATGGTCGTGACCTAAAACTGAGGTCGCGACGTATAATGCAACAAGGAAAGAAGTCTAACTTCAGGCAGAGTGGTGACAACAAAAAACGGGGTGCAGCAAGCTAAAGGCTGTAACACGAGTGCATTAGAGGAAGGAGGAACGAGGTCGCGACACATGGAACTATGGTCATGACATCGATTTGAAAATAACTAAGCTAACAAGTGCGTGACTATAATTGATGTACGACCACTATCAAGCGGTACCAAGAACCAAGTCACGACTAAAGTTATCTCAAGTCGCAATTGAGCGAGTGCAAATGTAGAAGGAGAAATCGGGCATCAGTTTGAGAATTACATGACATAGCAGGAACGATGGTAGGCTTTCTTTTAGTTAGTAAAATCCACCTGGAGTTTTTTTTTTTTTGGAATTAGGCCCATTTTCGCTTTTGGGTTATAAATAGAGCTTGGAGAATAGTAAAGTAGCTGTCTTGATGCAGGAAGCTGGGAGAGAGGAGAAGGACTCATTGTATATTTTAGAGTAGATTTTTCTTTTCTTTTATTTTCTTTTCTTTTCTTTTTTACGGATATGAACCGACCGTGTAGAAATCTTTGAAGGCTGGATTGGATTAAGTTTTTGCTGCCACCATCCTTGCAGAGTGTCGTTAGACCTGGAAATTCCTGCAGGTCTTTTTCTCTCAGTCTAATACAATTACAGGTGGGTGTATCGATCGATGATCTATTGTTGGTTGTAATGCCGTTATTTAGAATCTTTCCTTCTCTAGATTAGTTTACGTTAGTTATAGTCTTTCTACGTAATTTAGAGAAATACTTGGATTGGGATTTATTTGATTGATGTTGTTCTTGAACCTGCTCGGTTCCCGATAGTCGTTTTAGAGATACTAGTTCAAAGGAGGTGTTTCTTGCTCTGATTTCAGGGGAGGCCCTCTCGATCGAGTTGGAGATTCAGAGCTTGGAGCATTCACTTATGGGTATGTTAGACTACCGGTGATGAACTACTAAGCTACGGGGGTTCATTTGATAAATTCCTTTTCACTCATAATTGATGTTGGAGGAGCATTTATCAATATAAATAATTATTTCACCTTAATCTAAAGAGGAATTCGACCGTGTTGGGCGATAGAGGGAAGAACCATTAGAGTTAAAGGTAGTCATCAATTAGATGGTAGATCTTTTGCGTTAACCTACTGAGAAGAGGGAGCGAGATCTGCGATCTCAGAAGTGATGAAGTATTGAAAGAAATAGATCTTTTAAGAAGCTCAAAGAAATACAAATGCGGGGTTACAAATCCTTGTCTTTGAGAAGCGAGGAGATCTAACCGAGTGAACATGGAGAAATCAATTGCATTGTTAAGCGATCTTGGACAAATCGAGCCGTTGGTAGAGCAGTGATGCATATAGTGCGAGGAATTGGTTGTTTCACAGTGTTCTTTGATAGCAAGTGCCCATTTCTCACGGGAAGCTGATTCGAGTCGATGGTACATCTTGTTTTTGGTATTCAGCATTTTTAGCTGATTTACATAATTGTTTACAATCTAGACCAGACTATTAGTTCCTAGATTAAACTCTCATTTATCCATTTTAAGTTCAAATAGTAAGGACCTTAAATAGTTACAGGGTAGTTGATTTCAAATTATTGTCCAATCTACGTGGGAATGATATGCGGACTTACATCAATTTTTTACTACTTGTATGGCCATGCACTTGCGTGTCATAAGACTAGCTAATTTTGAATCCGGCACAAAGGAACTTTATTTCAGTTAAAGAAACAAGTTTATCGATTTTAACATAGATGCAAGATGAGTTTAGGCTCACATGAAATATTTTGGGGAGTTTTAGTCTATATAAGCAAAGGCAAACACAAAGAACAAGAAGTAAAAGTGTAAGATGACACGAAAATATATGAAAATATGATAAGAAATGAAACATTTCATGAAAAAGTAGATATGAGAAATGGATAAAATATGTAAATGTTATGTTTGTCATAAAATATATACATATATCTAAATTAGAATGATCATCATAACTGGTCGTTCAGTATTATTCCTACTAAGCTATAAGCTTATGCAGATTATTTCATCCATGTAGGTATAAAAGAGAGAAACAGGAGGGGCAGGACAATCCGCATCAATAGTCAAAGTCAACACATCAGTAGGTGCCCACTAGAAGACCATTTGGTATAATGTATATGTGTTTTTGTTTCTTTTATAAGTAATGTAAATATTGTAAATGTTGAAAACTTCCATATATAGAACTGTATATATTTATAATCATTCTTCTGAAATATAATACAAGTTAAGTGTGGCATTATGTAAGATAGACAAGCTTAAATGTTATAAGTTTATAGTAAACAAAAATGACTCGCTTGACCGCCGGGTGCCGAGGATTGGGGGGCGTCCACTGGTCAGGGCTTCTGGTTAGTCTTGTACCTACCACGGATGACACTCGTGCTGACATGGCTTGGTGGGAATAAATGCTAAGTGAATGACCACTGTAAGGATAAATCACACTTTAGACCCATTCATATACATTTAACATCGTATACTTATGCTCATGCTTATGCATATTTCATACATGTAGTATGTATACATACATATATTTACTTATCATTGTTCATATACATTTCGTTTCTTATTCTTGTCATAGTATACTTGTCATCACACCATGATGTTATGCTTCTCATATCATGTCATATAAATGTCATTTATCACATTGAATCCCATTTGCTTTTATGTTCATGCACATATACCTTAAAAGTGAATCACGGAAAAAGAAGCGTATGTACTCGAAGTCTATCCTTTGTCACAGACAGTGATTTTTATACGTATGACCTAAGCAGAGCCGCTATAATGATCGAAGCGGGATCTATGTCATCTACTGACGGGGCCTCGATATCATCATTTGTATTCTCGTATTTGTATCCACATAGGTATGTCTACCTATTCAGCTACCGTGTCGCGAGCTTGTCAGTTTTATTATGTTTTCTCGACAATCTTTCGAATTGCTCGAGGAAAAATATATCTCATATACGCGAATAACTCGATATCTAATGTATCTTATGAGATATTCATTATCAAATAATCTCTTATAAACATTTATTGCCTTTTCATATAACAAAATTATCGTGTATTCTCTTTACTTTCATAACACATGTTATCATGATCATCTTACTACTTGATGCATTATTTCATATTACAATATGTTATAACCTTTATCGATTTCGGTTTGTAACCAATTACACTCAGACGGTTGAGCGGAGTTCCCAAATCCATTTTCGACTACAATTTTGACCATGTAAACGGGATTGTTAGAGAAAGTGATCTTCTAACTTGATATACCCCTATGTCTTAAGTTTCTTATGGTTCAAACATCATGTCATTTGGACTTTTAATTTGGGAGATATGGTCTAAACATTCTGAACTGCTCCTGGACAATTTCCGGGAACAGAATCTGGAATTGTGTCCTATATTTGAAAATTTTCTGGGAATGTTAGAGACATGGTTGACCATCTTTCTTCATGAAACTTGTTCTCTGTACCATGTCTTTTTGTACAAGAAATTTGGATGTCTCATTTGGATGAGTATAACTCAAGTTATCATTTAAACAATAGAATTACTCCGGTTCGAATTTGTTTGAGGCAGTTTAGGACATAATTGTTCCCTTACTTTAGCCAATTTTAGGTCGATGGGTCCAGTGGATAATTTATTTTCAAGGGAGGGTGTTGTAACACCAAAAATACACCTAGTGGATTTTAAGCATAGTGGGTATATTATAAGTGCATTTTGAAATTTTTCGTAATTATTATTTCTTCAAGTGAGAAAATTTTGAAGCAGGAATTTGTGCGAATACAAGGTAAAAAGTGGAATTTGTCAAAGCAGGAACACAAAGTCATAATATAAGAGAAGATGATATGCTATTATAGAAATGGCATAAGTTGTGGTGCAAATAGAATGGAGTTTGAGAATGAGTGTAATTAGAAAAAAAAAAGTAAAATCAAATAGAGGATAAGACCACTTGGTCTTATGATTTGGGAGCAAAAAAAAATCACAAATTTGAGGAATGAGTGCTAGAGGTTTCTATGTGAAGAGAAAGAAGAAAGGAAGAAGATGAGGAGAAGGAATTCGGGTATGGATTTGTATGGATTTGTATGGGTTTGTATGGATTTTGGACTTTGTATGGATAGTTTGTTCCATTTCTAGGGTTTAGTTAGGAATTCATCACAACCTAAGATTTGTTGAAAGATTAGGTTAGTAAAACCTAGTTTGTATAAGATAAGTATGGAATCCTCCCTTTGGTAACTCGATTCTTGGTTTATGATGTATGGATACCTTGTTTGGGTGTTAGGAAGTTAACTAACTTATAAGTATTTGAGTTTGGGTTTGGAGAAGAGCAATTAATCTCTATGTTTGGTTTTGGTTGGAGTTAGTACACTTGGGAGATGTTTTTGGAGAGTATCTGAGTTTTCTTTTGATTTGGTTGGTTACGGAAAAATGGATGAAATCGGCCAAATCTTGTAAATTTCGAGGTCTACCAACTGGCACGGCGTGGGGATCCCACCATGGCGATCTATAGATCCATGCGAGTGTGGCATGTCAGCCATGGCCTTGATCGAAGGAGAGCTTGGATTAAGGCCTCGGAATCGCATGGCGTAGCACTATTCACAAACATGTGTTTTTGTCACGTTTTGCTATTCAGTTATTAAAGGACATCATTATTGGACTAATGAGGACCTATAAGTGCATGAAAGGGGTCCGTTCATATTTTGTAAGGTAAAAAGGAAAAATTAAGTAGTACCGTGAGTTTGATGTTGGCAAACTTAATGCCTATGATAAGATAGTAAGTTCACGAACACATATAATTGTAGGGTACTAAGGCCGGATATTGAATGACCACGACACCTTTGTGCGTAGAGCGAGACACGTCTAGTGCTGGCTCTTTGATTAGTGCAGCTGACACTCTACGGCCGTGCTTGGCACATTTAGTATAGGTACTCTCGATTAGTGCGACGACACTCTCACATCGAGTTCTTGGCACTCACCTTTGTGCTATGGCGCCTTAGTATTGTACCGTACCTTCGGGTACTTATTGTGATGTGTCCTACTCATTTCTTATTATTGGTCTAGGTAGTCAAACATTTATATGATAAGAGTTTGAATAACGAATAAGAGTAAAGTAATGTACATCGTTCTGCTCTGAGATATCTGCGAACCTGCGTACAAGAAGTATAAGCTCTTTGTAACTCCTACGGGAGATCTAAGCAAGTATAAAGTCTTGCTATAAGTACAAGTATGTGTATAAGTTTGTTATGCAGATTCATGAAAAATTCGATGCTCACTCTTTGTATGTCTATTCTTGTTACATGCTTACTATAAATGAGTCTTAGTGCATGTGTATACGTATAAGTCATATGTTTCCCACTAAGCGGTCTGAGCAGCACGAGGTTTTGTCAGGTGTAGGTGGTCTGGAGGAGGCGTCGCGATCTTCCGCATCACTCTTGGGCTCACACAAAAAATGGTAAAGGAGTCCATCCGCATGGGTTTTCTTTGCTCGATTATGTAAATGTAAATGTAGTTTTTGTATATGTATATGTAAAATGGGATACCAGTGTATGTATTGTACTTGTAAACACCACTACGTTGTGTTTTATTTTGTATCTTTGTATATAATATTGGATCAGTTGTAAGACTTGGGCCCACGATGTGAAAAAGCAATCACAGTGTCGATATAGTTTAGCGCCCCTTCATGCTGCCTAAAGCGAGGTTGGGGGTGTGACAATTGTCTTCTAGAAGTCTGGTTACCAAAATTTGAATCACTCGATTTGAATGAGTGAGCTTCGACTTATGGCCTAAATACAAGCGTACGAGGCAAACTATATCAAGCTGACAATTGACTGCAAAATAGTACTCACTTTGTGAATTCTACAGGTCAATGGGGTCAAATTTGGATACACTTATTTCAAGGATATTTTTCTGAAGTCTAGTTTACCCGGATTTTGAATCCACTCAATTTTGATGAATGATGGCAGGTGTAGGTAGCAAAACATGGGTTTCAAAAAAGCGGATCTTATCTACAAGGCCAACATTTCTTTCCTGCAATTTTCCTCCATTGAGGACCACAATGAACAAACAACCATTCCATAAAATATCCATGCCTTAAAAGATTTATTTCAAACAAGGATTCTACACGAAAAGGCATTCTGACCTCGAACAAGTATCCTTTAAATCTAACAAGTTCCATACAAAACTTCCATTTTGCTTGCTTTTCTTTTCTTCTTCTTAACCTCTTCTCCTCTTCTTCTTCTTCTTCTTCTTCTTCTTCTTTTCTTTTCTCTCACCAGGAAGCCCTAGATTTTCCCCAATTAAGACCAATTGTTGGTCTTATCCCATTTTTGGAGTTAAAGCCATGTTTGGCTAAAACCTTTTCGCATTCTTTTTCCATTCTTGCATTTAAGTCCTTTTATTTCATTCTATATGCAACTCTAATTTAACGTAATTCTACTTTATCATATAAGTTTCTCAACTTATGTCACTTGGGTCCTTAATTGACAAATTACTAATTATCCTTAGCTTTTGTATTAATTTCGGGTTTTGCTTATTTTATTTTTTTTAGCATTATTTTATTCCGAAAAAATATACATTTACTTTTATTATACCCTAAACATGATATAAAACTTTCAGGGTATAATTTGGGGTATTACAAACTTAGTAGAGCAAGGTACTTCACTAAGCTAGACTTGCAGTATGGGTACTACCAAGTAAGGATAGCTGAAGAGGATGAGCCAAAGATTACTTGCATGACGAGGTATGGCTCTTATGAGTTCCTAGTGATGCCCTTTGGTCTTCCTAATGCACCTGCTACATTCTGCACTTTGATGAACAAGATATTCCATCATTTCCTAGATAATTTTGTGGTGGTATATCTAGATGATATTGTTATATATAGCAACAACTTGGAGGAGCATGTTGATCATCTAAGGGAAGGTGTTAAGCTATTAGGCGAGAATGAGCTATGTGAAAAGGGAGAAATGTTCCTTTGCTCTAGGGGAAGTGGGCTTCCTAGGACATCGCATCAAGAATGGCAAGCTCATGATGGATGAGAGCTAGAATGACCATTTAGGAATGGGATCCCCCACACTAGATTCTAGCCAAAAGGTCTTTCTTAGGCCTAGTTAACTTCTCTTAGGCGGTTCGTCGAGGGGTACTCGTGAGGACTGACACCATTGACAGATCTTCTCAAGAAGAGTAAGGCATGGACATGGGATGAGAAGTGCCAGCAAGCCTTTGAAGACTTGAAGAAGGCCTTAACGAAGGAGCTGGCGTTGGCACTACCTGACCACACCAAGGTATTTAAGGTACACATTGATGCCTCTGACTTTGCTATTGGAGGGGTTCTTATGCAGGAGAGACACCCCATAGCTTTTAAAGCCCATGGTGAATGACAGGAAGGCGGTACATGGTCGAGAGAGGATGACGACGGTCATCCAATGCTTACGGACGTGGAGACACTATCTGCTGGGGTCAAACTTCATAGTGAGGAACCTTTAATGTTGCTCACCCAGCTGCTTCAGGACCCAGATGCTAGAAGTTTGAGCAAGCGAGGTGCGAAGAGACTTACGGCTGGGATTTGACTATCTTTGGAGTATAAGCGGCATAGCTAATCCTGGTCGATGCCTTGAGCCGTAAGGCGAGCATCATGGGAAGGAGGGGTTGCAACATGATCCAGTGGCCAAGAGTCTCATCACATTAGCTCATGAGGGAAAGACAAGGCAGTTTTGGGTAGAGGACGATCTACTCTACACAAAGAGGAAGCAACTCTATGTGCCTAAGTGGGGAAGCATCGGAAGGAATCTCATCAAGGAGTGTCACGACTCCAAATGGGCTGGTCACCTGGGGCAACGACGTACGAGGGCGCTACTAGAGTCTGTCTACTATTGGCCACAGATTCGGGATGATGTGGAGACCTATGTGAGGACTTGGCTTGTGTGCCAGAGAGACAAAGTGGAGACAACATCGACCTAAGGGTTTAGAGCCACTCCACATAGCGGAGCGACCTTGGGAGAGTGTCAGCATGGACTTAGTCGTCGGCTGCCCAGAGTCAGGGGATATGGATCATCGTAGTGGTGGTGGAATGGTTTCTAGAGTATCTTTGCTCGCCAGCGGCACCTAAGGATTGCACGGTAGAGGAGACGGCCAAGCTATTCCTTAAGAATGTGGTGAAGTATTGGGGGCTATCAAAGTTCATCATCAGTGATCGTGACTCACTCTTCACTGGGAAGTTTTGGATGGAGCTCTTCAAGCTCATGGGTATGGAGCTTCACTTCTCGACTACCTTTTACCCTTAGACTGATGGGCAGACAGAACGGGTGAATGCACTATTGGAGCTATACTTAAGGCACTATGTGAGTGCTAACCAGACTGACTAGGCGAAGTTGCTAGATGTGGCTTAATTCTCTTACAATCTCTGAAGGGTAGAGACGATTAGAGGAGTATGTTGAGATAGTCATGGGCAACAGCGTGACTCCACACACCTAGCCGGGGTACCGAGGAAGAGTTCAACGGCCCCAAAATTTTCGAGGATGGCGGCTAGACGGGGGTGACATAGGCGCGCTCATGCTTGGAGAATTGCTAGGAAGATGAAAGTGGGGTATGAAGAGGATACATGTAGGAGTTCAGAGTTGGAGACTGGTGTATCAGCTCATGCAGAAACAATTCAAGTCCTTTCGAGGGAAAGGTGCCTGAGGACTTGTGAGGAAGTATGAAGGCCCCTTTCCCATATTGGGACGGGTTGGTAAGGTGTCCTACAAGATCGAGTTACCACCAAGGCTAAAGATTCATCTTGTCTTCCATGTCAGCAATCTAAAGCCCTATCATGAAGATAAGGAGGTTCCAGGCTGAAGAATTTCTAAGAGGGAACCCACAGCACTGGTGACATCCTATGATAAGGAGGTGGACTACATCAATGCAGATCGAATCATGAGGAAGAATAACTTTTAGCCTTACACAGAATACTTAGTGAAATGGAGACGGACTCTTAGGAGAGTGAAATAACTAGGAACGGAAAATACTTTGTGTGAGTTCAATAGATCGGCCGGTTAGGGCGGGAGGATCGAGGTCATCTATAGATTTGGTGGGGGGAGGGAATGTCACCTCATAAATGGAGGCCCTGCTTGATCATGTGGAAGCGGAGGCCACATGGGGGTTTTATAGGGAGGTGGGAAGATTCTAGAGACTTTGAGGGCCTCCCTTTGCTAGAAGAATGGGGAAAGGTTAGAGATTCTGGAGGGTCCACTTGTGTGGAAGAGTATGGAAGGAAGGAGATTATCCTGATTCTTACAGTATTACCTCTTATAAATATATGTACATGGTAGAATTCTCTAGATTTGTAGAGAACCTTCAAAGGTTCTACACACTTCCATAGATGTGTATATAAGGAGAAGGTGGCCTCATTTGCAAACAACAAATTTGAGAGCTTCTCTAAGCATTGTAGAGAGTTTCTTTCTTCCAAGTGTTCTTTTGAGTTCTCTTCCGGCTGGGCGTGGGTAGAAGTCAAGCATAGCAAATGGCGACGGGAGGCTAACTTAGCAACATCCGAGGGTGGAGTTATCACAGTGCCTTGTACGGGGAGCTTAAGCGGGAAAGCTAAGTCAGTGACCATAATTGACTTTGACCCCCTGAGAAGCACCACCCGCCATCCACCAGCGATCTATTAGTCTTGAGTTGTTTATGGCGTGAAAGCAACCCTCCACCATGAATCGGAGAAGGTAGACAAATCCAGGGTCGCCAGTGCGACGGCTGATCTTCTAGGCGTTGCTTCCCATTACGGGAAGTTGGAGGAGAAGAGCTTTAGGAAGTATGTGGGGAAGGCTAAGACTTATCTCCACGGTACGATACGTCTCATTCCTGCACCACCACCGATTACGCCACTGCAACCACCACCACGCCACGACGAAGCATTCCTCCTCCTCCAGCGGCGGTGATGACCATTTCGGCGGTGGGTATGGCGTTTACTTGAGAGATGGCTCGAGTTTCATGAAAAATCTTGACCCCGATTCCACATTCTTTGTCAATGTTTGATGCTTTGTTTTCTTCTCTGTTTTATTTGATTTCAGCAGTTCTAGATAGTATATTAGTGAAATCAATTTGGTGTTTATCTATATGAAATGGTGTTTAGTTGTATACTAATGTTGAACCATCATTATCTTGTTAGAAAGTAAATATTGTTGTTTGTTGTTCTTAGATCCTCAGTTGTTCCTGGGTTTAGTGTTTTTTTTTTTTTTTTTTTTTTTTTTTGTTCAATTCTGATTGTTTGGTTGCTAGGAAAACAAAAATTTCCCCCCACCCAATGAATTTTCTCGGTACTTGATACAGAGAAATAGGATTTTGGATATGCGAAATGGGAAAAAATCCCATGGCACATGACAATCTTTATCTTTGATTCTCAGTTGTTTCCAGGATCTATAAGAAAGGGTAATGGAATTTGTTGATTTGTGACCCGAATTTGATTTTGGGCTTTTGTCCAACCCGAAAGCCCGTGGTGCGACTTTTTGTGGGTATTTTCGTCATATAAATATATTAGGGTTTATTCTCTATTCTCATATTCATAGTGAAGTTTTCTTCTCTATAGTTTTTTCCTACAAGGATTTCCTCGTAAATCTGGTGTTTTTCTTTGTTTTCGTATTTCATTATTGTGCCATTGATTTCAACCGAATTGTATGAATGAATGCTTTGATTGCTTGGAGTTCCCTAAAGTTACCCATCATTTTGGAATTAGGACTTGTTTTTGTTCAATTCTGATTGTTTGGATGCTAGGAAAACAAAATTGTCCCCCCACCCCATGAATTTTCTCCAATGAAGAAATAAAATCTTGAATAATAGCAAAATGACAAAATCCATAACTACTTTCTTTAGTCTTACTTTTTCTTATTTCAGAATTTCTCCCTTCCATTGATTTTTAAGAAAATAGGCCGAAACACCCACTTACCAACTTGAATAATCGAGTTAGACCATTTTTACATTGGTCTAAACTTTTTACATTATTAGGCTCCGATTACTGTGACACTTTAAATTATACCACGATAGTTTTATAACATGTTTAGGATATAATATAAGTTAATTTTGAATTTGTCAAAAATTAATATGGCTAAAGGTGAAAAATGATAAAAACCTGAAATTAATTCAAGAGTCAAGGGAAAATTAGTATTTTACCAATCCAGGACCTAAAGGTCATATGATAATAAGTTTATATGCCAATATAGAAATATTGATAAGTTGAATTGTAAATGAAAGAGAAAGGAAAGGCTTTAAATGCAAAAATGGGTTTTGCCAAACATGGCCTTGTGAAGAATGGGGATAAGACCAAATATTGGTCTTGTAAATGAGACATTTCTCTTTTGGGTTTTTGAGAGCTAGGGCATACGGGAGTGAGAGAGAAGGCAACTTTGGTTTGAATTACTCCATGTAATCAAGGGTTTATGTGATCAAGAAGAATAAGGAAGAAGAAAGAAGAGATTGCAAGAGATTTAAAGTATGAAAACTAAACCTAAAACCCTTTTTGATGATGTTTGGGTTTGGGAAAAACCCTAACTTTTTATAATAATGATGGATGTTGGTCTTAACTCGGTTTTATGGTTGTTTGAGTTGGTTGTGGTCCTCAATTGAGAAATGTTTGTATAAAGAAAATGTTGGGGTTTTAGGGGAGATGCTGTCAAAAATTTTTCAAAACCCACATTTTTGGTCTTGGCCATAACATGGCCATCACTCATCCAAATTGAGTTATTCAAATTTCTGGGTAAACTAGACTTCTAGAAGAATAAATCTCCTTGAAATAAGTATATTCAAATTTGGACCCCATTGGACCCAGAAAATTCGTCAAATTGAAGCTGTTTTAAAGCGGAGTTTTGGTCTATGTTGAAATTACGACTTTAGTGTTTAGGCCATAACTTGGCCCATCACTCATCAGAGTGAAGGCCAATTCAGGCCCCCACGAGTAAACTAGACTTCTATGAGAAAAATATCCTTGAAATAAGTGTATTCAAATTTGGACCCCATTGTACCCAGAAATTCGTCTAATGGGAGCTCTGTTTGTAGGAAATATTTCGATATAACGAGATTCAAGTGATAAATGAAATTGTAAAAGAATTATAAAAGTGATTGCTATATGAAATATGATTACATGAATAGAAATATGACGATATTGAGACTTGATATCTGAGGTTATGATAAAAGTAATAGTTATAGTATATGTATAAAGGATTCTTTATGCAGAAAGTTTATCTAGCGAGTACATGTGATTGACATTATCCATGTATACATGAGATGTCCATAGCTTGAGTATGAATGAAAATGTAATAGTTTGATTGTGCATATGTCACACCCGAGGTAAGAGGGATAGATAGGCATGGCTATAGAGATATAGTTGCTCTGACATACTGGGTTTATATATCGAGGCCGGTTGGGTCGATGACATGATCGTTTAGATCATTATACCAGCGACCCCAGTTTGGGTCATCTGAATAAATATCATATCGTCTGATGATGAAATACAATTGGTACATCTGATTATACGGATTATCCCGGCTTGGAATATGCAGGTAAGGCATAAGACATAAGATGTGATAAAACAAAAAAACAATTATTGAAATTGTTATAAGAAGCATATAACATGGAAACAATGATTCGAAATGAAAAAATGTGATAGACTGAACCTGATATGAAAAGTACTATGTATTGGCGATTGAGTGAGAACTACTAAATGATATAATATGCAAGAATATGTGATATATGAATAGATATTGTGCAAATGAACAATTTTGTAAAATTTGTATATGGGCGTCTTTGAGGACAATTACGGATGGTCATATATGTGCTATGTGTTTCCAACTAAGCTATAAACATACGGTGTTTCATCCATGTAGTGCGAAGAGGAGACATCACAGCTGTTCGGCACACAGGAGAGCCAACACAGCAATAGGAGTCAATATCTATAGGTCGCTACCTCTGATTTTGAATATGTACATGTAAAGTTTTTTTTTGTATATGTATAAGTCAATGAGACTCAAATATTTATACAGGACATTATGAACATCACTACAGTGGTTGTTTTATATGTATTTGTGATTATGGATATATTATCATTTAGAACTTACTTTTCATGATCTCGGCCGTCCGGTCTTCTCCCGAAGCATCTATCTACATTTCTCAGTTGGTCTCCCCCCTTTTGGTGCGAGGTTTCGGATTCTTTGAAGCGCCCTTGACCGGTGGTGGTGGTGATGGCGGCGGAAGCGGTGGTGGTGGTGGTGAAGCGGGGAACAGCGGCGGGCCTTTTCGGTGCTGGAGTTTTCGGGGTGGGGTCGAGGGGGCGGAGGTGGGGGCGCGACGGGAGGATGAAGAGTTTTACTAGGGCGAGAGGGGCGGGATGAAAGGTTTTTCCGAGGCGGAGAAGAAGAGAAAGAGGAATCTACGCTGATTTGGTGCTTTCAACCTTACGAGAATTTTTATTGACGTTCACTGAAAAGAACATAATCGAAACCAGGTTCCATGTTTGTTTTCATCTGAGGAAGATGCTTTTTAGCTCGGTTTGGAACTCGGAAAGTACTTCGAAATGAAAAAAAAAAACGGATGTGGTTTCACCATAAAAAATATAAAAGAAAATTAAATATAATCAAATTCTTCAAAGTTGACATATTTTAAAAATTTTTTTAATCATTATATATAATAGAAATAAGCGAATAAAATGGAGTTTTGAATAAACATATAAGTTAATTTATTAAATCTAAACATATTTTATTTTTCTTCAAATCTTTTCTCTGGAACCTTAGGCTCCTTTTGGAACAGAAAAGTACTAGGAAAAGAAAAAAATACTTAGGAAAAGCTTGAATTTTCTCGTGTTTGGTTTCTGATGAAAAATATAAAGAAAATCAAATATAATAAAAAAAATTTCAAAATTTTATATGATATATAGAAACAAATAAATGAGTATGAATAAAACATGTAAAATTAATTTACTAAGTTTAAACATATTTTTTATTCTCCTCCAATTTCTCTTTTCTTTCCTAACTACTTTAGGGTTTCAAATGGAGACTACATTCTTGCAGGAAAATCGTAGGAGCAGGAATTGCAAAGGGAAGTGTGCAGGAGATTTAATGGCGTGGCGATCTTTGCAGCTAACGGGTTGCATATTCGGGGATCATTACTCTGTTTACAGGACCGTGCAGCTTTGTCAGTGTCTCCTGAGGAGAAAAAAATTAGAAAAAAAAGGTTTAAATTTAATAAATTAATTATATATGTTTATTCAAGCTTGTACATTTGTTTTCTCGGTTATATAAGTTAAATGCTTTTGGAACAATATAAAGAAAAAGTGCAAAGAAAAAATTTGGAGAAAGAAAAATAAAAAAAAAAATGTTTAAATTTAATAAAATTAATTCTATATGTTATTCAAACTTTTTTTTTTTGAAAAATATATATGTTTATTCAAACTTATTTTGTTGGTTTCTCTCCATTATATAAGGACTAAGAAATTTGAAAATGTGTAAACTTTTAAGGAATTTTGTTATATTTTATTTTATTTTATATTTTCCAACTTTGAACCAAACATGCTAAAATCATTTTTGCTAGCATTCGTTTCTTTCTTTAATACTTTTGAGTTCGAATGAAGCCTAGGAACGAAAAATGCGAGTTCGAGTGAATTTAAACATATTTTTTAATTTTCACTCTTTACTTCCTTCCCCTGCAGTAGAAAATCTTGCCCTAACAAAATTGTCAGGATAAAACTTTCATGATGGTTTTTTTTTTTCGAAGAAATTTCATTTATTCAAACTGACAAAACATTACATGCTCCCATGAACCTGGAAAACCAAAGTGGTAAATGGCTTCAAAGGCTACCACCTGACATATTAATAACGAGGGATTTGATATATGACTTCACTTAATCTTGTATCTGATGAGAGCATGTGGATAATTGATAGTGGTGCTGCGCGCATGTGCAGCCAGGAAGAGTTCTTCGCATCTTACGCTCCGGGTGATTTTGGAGTTTTGAAGATGGGTAATGATAGGCGTGTCCCGAGGTTATTGGGGTTGGTGATAATACGTTTGCAAACCAACATGCAGAATCTGATTGCTCTTGAAGTGAACATACTCCCGGATAATAAAACTTTAATTTGATCTCACGATATAGTACTTGATGATGTTGGTTATGATAACCACTTTTAGTTAAGGGTGGAAACTCACAAAAGGTAACTTAGTTGTGGCAAAAGGGCAGAAGAGTTCAAAGTTGTATTGGACGAAAGCTTTGGTTACTAGTGACAGTGTGAATGCTATGGATATAGAGGCTTCTTTGTGTACTTAGAAGACTTAGTCATATTATATCGATTGAGAAGAGTGAATTGTTTAGCAAAGAAGAATATGCCTCCGGGTTTGAAGAATATAGATTTGGAGAAATGTTCTCATTGCATGATTGGTAAGCAAACCAGAGTATCCTTTAAGAAGCATCCTCCCTCGAGAAAATCTGACTTGCTTGTATTGGTGCATTCAGATGTTTGTGGCCCTTTGAAGGTGAAATCCTTTTGTGGTGCACTTTATTTTGTTACATTTATTGATGATTATTCCGAGAGAAAACTTTGGGTCTATGCTTTGAAGTCAAAAGACCCGAGTGTTGGAAAGAGTTTAAAGGTTTCATGCCTCGGTTGAGGTAGTCGAGACAAGAAGGCCCCAAAATGCATCGTCTTGACAATGGTGGTGAGTATTGTGGACCTTTTGATATCCATTGTAAGCAGCATGGCATCGCACATGAGAAGACTCCTCTAAAATCTCGAATTTGAATGGTTTGGCGAGAGGAGGGATGAAGCAGGGACATTGATTGAGAGGAGTGAGGTGTATGCTCTCTGAAGCTAAGTTACCCAGCATACGGGGTGGTATTTTATACACGGTGCACATGATCAATCTTGAATCCTCTTTGTTGCTTTGAATAGTGAGGTGCCAAACAAAATTTGGTTTGGCAAGAATGTGAAATATCATCACTTAAGGGTTTTGGCTACAGAGTTTTGTGCATGTTCCAAAGGATGAAGACCTAGTTGGATGCAAAGTCGAGGCGGTATATTCATTGGCTATGGTGAGGATGAATTGGTTATAGGTTCTATGATCTATTGAGAAGAAAGATTGTTAGAAGCTAGTGATGTGAAATTCATGGAAAGATCAAACCATTAGGAGCATTGATAAGATGGAGAATACACCCAAGGAAGACAATGGTGTGGCTGATTTTGAACTGTTGTGCTTATTGAGTACGAATACGTGTTCGAGAATGATGTTGGTGATCGGCAACACATATGAAGTAGATGTTCTGTTGATGTTGATGAAGAGGAGAATGACATGTCACAAGATGAAAATGCGGTACTGCAAACCACCTCAAGTTCAACTCAGGAGGTCCAACAGGGAGAGACAACCTTCTAGGAGATATTCTCCTGATGAGTATGTGATTCTAACAGATGATGAAGAACCTGAGTGCTTTACAGAGGCCATGGAGAGTGAAGAAAAGAAAAAGTGGCTGGATGCAATGAAGGACGAGATGAAATCCTTACATGATAATCGCACTTTTGATTTAGTGAAGTTGCCTAAAGGTAAGAGGGCCTTGGATAACAGGTGGATCTATAGGGTGAAGCATGAAAGTAACACTATGTCTCCGAGGTATAAAGCCAGATTAGTGGTGAAGGGCTTTAGTCAAAGGAAGGGTGTTGATTTTAATGAGATTTTCTCTCCTGTGGTAAAAATGTCATCCATTAGAACTGTGTTGAGTTTGGTTGCTACTCTTGATTTGGAGGTAGAGCAAATGGATGTGAAAACCGCTTTTCTTCATGGTGATTTGGAAGAAGAGATCTATATGAAGCAACTTTGATGGGTTTTTCATGTTGAAGGAAAAGACTATGTGTGTAGGCTTAGAAGAGCCTATATGGTTTGAAGGCAGGCTCAGAGGCGGTATTACGAAGTTTAGTCTGTTATGTGTGAGCAAGGCTACATGAACTACTTCTTACCATTATTGTGCTTTATCGAGAAAGTTTTCTAATGATGACTTCATTATCCTGTTATTATATGTTGATGACATGCTTATTGTTGGGCAATGTTTCGAGTTGGCCGAGTTAAAGGAAACGGTGGGAAAGTCATTTTCCATGAAGGACATGGGATTGCTAAGCAGTTCTTGGTATGGAAGATCATCGAGTGACGAGAAAGGAGAAAAGGTTGTGGTAATCACAAGAGACACTACATTAAGAGTGTTGCGGAGATTCCACGAGAAATGGAAAAGGCGAGGTGTTAAGCACTCCTCTTGCTACTCATTTTAAAAAGCTGAGTTCTAAACAAAAGTCCATCAAATGAAGATAGAAATTATATATGCAATGGTTCCTTATGCATCTACCGGTGGGAAGTTTGATGTATGCGATGGTGTGCCTGAGCCCGAGATATAGCACATCTTTGTTGAAGATACGGTCGGAGTAGATTTTGTCAAACCCAGGTAGAGAGCATTGGAATGCTGTAAAATGGATTTTGAGGTATCTTCGAGGTACTATTAATATGATGCTTTGTTTTGGTGATGATAAGCCTACTGTGGTGGGATACTCAGACTCAGATATGGTTGGAGACATTTATTCCAGGAAGTCCACT
Organism: Tetrastigma voinierianum; assembly: GCA_016808115.1. Taxonomy (NCBI): domain Eukaryota; kingdom Viridiplantae; phylum Streptophyta; class Magnoliopsida; order Vitales; family Vitaceae; genus Tetrastigma; species Tetrastigma voinierianum. Next base: position 131,340 of record JAEQBH010006381.1, read on the forward strand.
TCGGGTTATATGATTAAATTTGCAGGGGGAGTTGTGACTTGGCAGTTCAAGTTGTAGAGGTGTGTAGCTTTGTCTCTTACCCAGAGCGGAATTGTGCCATTGCGAAGCATGCGAGGAGTTGCTATGGGTGAAGGGATTCTTGCGGGAGCTTGGTGTTGTTCAAGTCAAATATCTACTATTTGTGGATGGTCAGTCTTTATTTATCTTGGTAGAACTCAACCTTTCATTCAAGGTCTAAGCACATTGACATGAGATATCATTGGATCACCAGGTAACTGGATGCTAAGTTGTTGGAGCGGCTAAAATTCATCGCAGATGATAATGGTGCTGATATGATGACTAAGGCATTACCAAGAGGGAAGTTTGAAGTTTGTTGTGAGATCGCCGATTTGGCGGTCATCTCCACATAGTTGTGAGGGGGAGTTTTGTTGGGTTTGGAGCCGCTACATGTGGAATTAAAGCCCCCAGTGTGAGGGCCCACTTGTCTCACTTATTTAAGTGGAGAGGTGTTAGATTAGGGTAAAGTGAATGTGCTCATTTCGTGAGAAATATAGCAGCAAAAAGAGAGAGAGAGGAGGAGAAGAAAAGCCTTTGTGAATTTCGCACATCCACCGAGGGATCGTTTTCGGATACAATGCGGTCGTTCATCGTTGGATCGGGCTAATTTTTGGAAAGCAGGTTTGGCAAACGTGATACTTCATTCTGTAAGGTTGGATCATCGATACGATATCTGAGCAAGGAGATAAGTGCTTCGCAGTTTATGTTCTACTTTTGGGGTCTTTCTTTTTTTTTTCTTCTTATTTCGCATTGGAAGCATTGGTGTTTAATTCTGGATTGCTAGCTATAGCACGTTTTTGGTGAATCGTTTGGAAACTCTCTTGTACCTCTATTGATCATAGTGGAGCTATTTCTTTGGGTTGGACGACCCGTGGTTTTTACCCTTACTTTAAGGGGTTTTCCACGTTAAACAAATTGTCTCTTGTGTGCTATTGATTTCTGTTTTTGCTCTATATTTTTATTGATCCTCCTCATAAGTTCTTGCAAGTAAAAGGGAATTTAGTGCGCATTACCCTTTTGCTATGTTATTTAGTTTGTTATTGTGTTGGCGGGTTTACGCACATCAAAAGCGCAGGGATGAAAGAAAAAAGAGAAGGAACTCGGGTTTCCAGAGGAGAGAAATCTAGAGACATACACAGCAGCCATACAAATTGAACATAATCATCGAAAACAGTCAGCTAAATCAAGACTTACCTGGTTTGCTTCAGCAGAAACTCCATTAAAACTCTGAGATCAGATCAGAGCAAGTCCAGAATTTGAGGTTGAAGAAGATGGTTGCATCCATGGAAGGGTTAGGTGTTGTTTACATTAGAAGGGTAAAGGAAGGAAAAGTGGAAGATTTGTGATGGGGAGATGCTTTGTGAAGATAGTTGGTTTCTATACTTATTCCTAATTAGACGATCCACAAGAGAGCACTGAGAAAAAAGTCATTGAAAAAGTCATTTAATACATGAAAAGTTAGGAATCTGTTTAAATTAAAAAAGGTTCAGGGCCTTGTCTGACAATGTCTCCAAAACTGCTTCCAGAATTTGTTTTTGGAAACAGTATTTTAACTCTAGGCTTGTTTGTTTTGGTTCCTACGATTTCTTTTTTTTTGAAAACGAGAGAATAAGAAAACGAGATAAAATACGTTGGTTCTTAGTTTTTGTTTATGTTATGCGTGTTTTTGAAAAAGCGTATCGATAATAGTTTTGAAACATCATCAAACAAACCTTATTCTTATTATGAGAAACAAAAGGCTGTTGGTTGCTTTGTTTTGAAAAGTGATAGCGAGAGCATTTTTAAACGCCCAAAAAAATACCATTTTGGGTTTGTTTGGTTTCGATTTTTAAAATTGTTTTTACATTCGAAAAACAGCGAGAGCGAAAGCGTGAAGAACAAGTTTTGTTCTGAATTTTTGTTCTCAAAAACATAAGGAAATACTAAATTCTGAATAATTGAAAACATAGAAAACACAAAAGAAAATTTGGTGTTTTCTTTGAAAACTACCAATTTTAGTTTTCTTTATTAAAGAATATCTAAAAACAAGAAAAATTGGGAAACATTTTTAGTTTTCGGTTTTTTTCTTCTGAAAATTATAAAAAATACAAAAAAAAAAAAGAAAAAGAAAACACTAAATTTAAATAACAAATAAGAGTTTTAAAAAAACATTTTTTGGTGTTTTTACGAACTTTTCAAAACATAAATCAACGTCTTGAATTCTTATTTTTTGAAAGCGTTTAAGTATTCACAAAAAATAAGGAAAACAAATAAGAGTTTTCAGAAAACACCTTTTTGGTGTTATCTTTGTTTTCAAAAACTGTTTTCAAGAACAATTTTCAAAAATAGGAATGAAACAGGCCATGGTTCATATTTTGAAAACTATTTTATGTTCTCAAAAAAAAAAACAGTTTTTTTTTTGTTATGAAAATAGTTTTAAAAGATAGGAAGCGAACTGAGGTTCCTGTTTGAACTAAAAGAGTCGATTTGATTTCCTATTTTTTCTTGTTTTGAAAAACATATAAAACACTAAAAAATACTAAATTCAGAAAATAAGAACAGTTTTTAGACTGTGTTTCAAAAACTATTCTTTATAACATGAGCCAAACAGTCCCTATTATTCTTATTATGAGAAACAAAATTTCTTTCAAAAACTCAAAGAAGAAAACAAACAACATAAAAGAAAAAAAAACCCATTTTTTATTAGAGAAAGATTTAAAAAACTAGAGAAATAAATTACATGAAAATCCATAAAAAGAGCTCAAATTACTATTCTACCCCTTCTAAAAATAGTAAAAAAAAACTCCATATCTAGATCATGCATGTGGGAGCCATGGGAGTCCCTTATGAGAGCGAGCTGAAATGAGGCGGGGGCGATATGTAACTCTAGAGAAGGATCAACAAGCTTAAACCTAATTTGTTAAAGAAGATCTAAAACAAAGAAAATGCAGGAGAAACATTTTTTTATTTCCGGTGAGCACTACGAAATAGACCTAGTTCTATTTTTAAAACTATTTTATGTTATCAAAAACAAGAAAAACAAAAAGAACATGTTTGATTTTTTATTTTTTCTTATTTTGAAAAATACAGAGAACACAAAAAAACACTAAATTCAGAAAATAAAAACCGTTTTTAGAAAACACCAAAACGATGTTCTTTGTGTTTTTAAAAATTGTTCTCTAGAACAATAACCAAACAAATTTCGTTCAAAAACATGGGGAAGAAAAGAAAGAACATAAAAGAAAAAAAAAAACCCATGTTTTATTAGAGAAAGATCTAGAAAACTAGATAAGGAAATTACATGAAAATCCATAAAAGGGCAAAAATTACTATTTTACCCTTCTAAAAATAGTAAAAAAAAAAAAAACTCCATATCTAACTCATGCATGTGGGAGCCTTGAAGTCCTTTAGGAGAGCAAACAGAAGTAATTGAGGAACCTTCTTTTATCAGTAGAAGGATCTACAAGCTTAGGCCTCATTTCTGGGATTTCTAATCCTTCTGTAACTGACAGTAGATGTCCATTGAGATACACCTTCTCACTTTGGATATCTCCATCACCAGGACTCAAATGGTACTCTTCTCTTCCCCCTTCTTCTTCATTAATATCTCTGCTTGGGTGCAGATTCATGTCATTCTTGACTTTGATTCGGAAACAAGTTGTGTTCGACATGTTGATTATAAGAATGCTGATGCCAGACTGTAAGAAAAAAAAAAAGAAAAAAAGATTAATCGATAATATATTTTAGAGTTTTGTCTAAACTAGTGTTTAATTAAAATCGTAGTTGGTGACTAATATTTTAATCTAAAGTTGTGTTTGACATGTTGATTATAAGAATGCTAATGCCGGACTGGAAGAAGAAAGAGAAAAAAATGTACCAAAGAATCATTAATCAATAATATATTTTAGAGTTTTGTCTTAATAATGCTTTTAAAATAAAAAGATACCATTCTAGTATAGATTTGAAAAAAAATGTTTAAATTAATGTTTAATTAAAATCATAATTAGTGATTACGGTTCTAACTTTAAATTTAAAATCATAGTGGTTACGGTAAATAACTTTAAATTAATGCTAATGACAGACTGGAAAAAAAAAAAGAAGAAAAAAAAATAGTCAAGAATGATTAATCAATAATTAATAACTTATTTCACCTTTTGCTTTGAGCAATGGGAATATACGCGTAAATAAGGAGAGTCATTTTGAGTGGTGGCAAGTACTTTATTCCCCATTAGACGATCCCACAAGAGAGCACTGAGAAAAAACTCAAAAAAATTATTAGAATATGTATTAATTCCGAAATTCCTAATTTGTATTAATTATAATTCCTAGTTATTGTATTAGTGTGATATTAGATTTTCGTTTAGATTAAGGAAAGATTTTAAGAATATTTATATATATGTTATAAGTAATGAGAGATAACAGTTTCTAAAGGGTATTTGGTGTGTACAGAGATTTAAATTTAAGGTTTTATGAGGTATTTTCACGGGATTTAGGCATGTATCTTAGGGTTTTATGATTTTATGATAACAAAACATTGATAATCAAAACATCGATAAAGTTTTTTCAAGAATCTTCTTTATAAAGAGTCATTCATGAATGTCATTTGTGAAGATTTATTCATGAACTTTTATTTATGAAGTTCATGAATGTCATTTTCCTGTGACACATGTCAGAAAAGGAAATTATCTTCTTTATTATTTAAATCTAGTGTTTTTTATGTTTTAAAAACAAAAAATGAACCTGGAAACCAAACATAATTTCTCTATTTTTCTTGTTCCCTTTGTTTTTTAAACAAAAAATAGTTTCAAAAAAAAAAAAACAAATATGCATATATTTTCCTGGGTGGTTTTAAAAGTATCAATGTTAAAAGTTTTCAAATAATTTATGGTTTAATAAAACATCATTTCAATAAAATAAAATAAAATAAGCAATTAGAAAGCTGTTCCATAAATGAGTCCTATTTATATCATTTTAATTATGTTTCTATTTCTATATATGATGATTGGGGCCAAAACTTAACCTGTAATAATCAGGATTAGGAGTGAAAGTAGAGGTATTAAGGAGACCATAATTTCCTCCAGTGGGTGTCTCTGAGAAGCCTTATTAAGGTTGAAGGTTGCTGACATGCCCAGTTGATCCAAAGTCTGCCTCACCTCAAATATTTTGTGTTAAAATACAATATTTCTCAATGCATAGAATGGGATAAGGTGCAAAAATGTCATCGATTTTTGTTCGTATGTCTCACTTTGCACTTCAATTTTTTTTTTCGATGTCAAAATACCTTTGACATTTATACGTAACCCGATCCATGTCTTTGCTGTTAGAAAATATCGTAGAATGAATGACGCGTGTTATACCTCGCTGTCTTCGAGGAGTTTTCAGTCACGGTTGTGACTTTTAACAATGATGGGCATGGGTATTTACGGAAATAAACGTTAAGGGTATTTTGGGATTGGAAAAAGAAGAATTAGTGCGAGATGGGATTATGAAACTGGCTTAATAATGTAGCTTTTAATACAATTGGGCGAAAGGGTCTCGTGGGCTTTAAAACTTGTCTACTACATTGATGCCAAAAACTTTTCGCATTCGGTGTGGGATATGACAAACCTCATTACAAGCATCAGCAGCGTATCCCGTAGGTTGTGAAACCCGAGCAGAACTTAAACACACCCCTACGGGGCTAAGAGTGTGGGACATCAACTCTAATTACCATTTGTAACAACCCTGAGCCAAACCGTATAAATATTATGCGCATTAGGTCAAGGGCCTCCACCAAATTTAAAAAACGTCTCTATTATAGGTTGAAAGACGCGCAATATTTATATAATCTCAAAAGCTTTACGATTCGCATATAATACGATAGGGTATCTTAGGAATCAACAAAATTTATAACCTAAATTCCTCCCTACTGCTTGAAGTAGCATGTCTCTTGCCGATATATTAGCCTCTAAATTAGAACATAGGGATGGGTTTTCTTCGTATAAATGATTTGTAGTTGGTTCAAAAAGGTGAATTTCACTTTGGATTCGGGGTTTTGATAAAAACAGGGGGTTTTGATGGTTGGAAACTGAAAATAAGGTGAAATTTAATATAAAAAGAACTCTTTGAAGCATTGGGCCACTGGTTTTGATGTCCTAGGGTAACTGAGAGGTCCTCGGGTCCTTTTCCTCGCGTTGGGGAGGATGACCTATAGTCATTTCTCGAACCGGATCTTCATTTGGCTATAAAAACCAAACCTTAATAATTTTCCTTTTGAAATATAGCATTTATTGGACATTGTGCTCCCACGACGGTGAGGTATATCCCCCAAACCTACCACCTACAGGTAACTAATAGAAGAGCGACTGGCTGAATCTCAGTGGATCTAGCAATAAGCATCCACTGAACCCTAAAAGCTTGCCAAATACAGGTTAATCAAGGTACATTTAAGAGATTTAAACCTAGAATGAGAGGTGGAAACATAAATGCCAATAAAAACTTACGTTAAAAACAGAGAACCAACAGTTACCTCAAGCCTAGTCCATGACCCACCTGGCACAAGGAGAAGCGAGTCTAGCCAACCATCCTCTGAGTTATCATTCTCAAAGGGGTGTTTAGCAGCCGGGAAAATGGAAGAAAAATAGGGAAAATGAAGCAGAAGAAGAAAAGCGGGAAAACTCCGCCAACCCAGTATGTATTCGGCAAAAGCGAAAATCAAGATCGTTCTCTGAGATTTCATTTGAGCTTATATTGTGCTGAAATAGCCAAGCCCTAAAAAGATACCCTCAATACCCATAATACATGAAGGGCAAAAATGGGAAAAATCACAAAAAAAAGGAAGCCAGACGGGAGGTCAATGGAGCAAAAACAAGAAATGCCTGAGCATTTTTAAGCACGATCTTAATTCGCCTTGGTGCGAAAATTACCGTACCCATACAACGAAGCTCTCGAATTTTCCGGCTTTTTTCTTGCTCCTCTTTCGCTCCCGGGTTTCTGTCACGCAATGTTGAGTTCGACTCGAATTCTACGTGCTTGGATCGACTCGACAAGTTTGGCATTAATAGCTTGTAAAAACTACAAAATTAGCCACAAAATGCGATTAGTAGAATAGTCGGGACCTTAATGCGCAAATCGGGTTAATTCGGTTGATTAGTACACAAAAAGTGTTCAAAACCTATAATAAATAGAACCCGAAATAGCACTTTGGGCCTTTAATCCTCCCCTAGCAGGCATTGCTTGCTGGTTCCTTGGCAATAAAGAAAGAAAGAGAGACCATCTAGCTTGATATCAAAACCAAGTTCCACCAAATGGAATTTTCAAAAAAGTATGTGGATGAGTAATGCCTAACCCTCAATGAGAATCACCGAAACCCTGCCCAATAACCATCACGAGAGAGTGGATGCCATACAAAATTCAGCATCAAAAGAGTTTCCTTCTCTAGAGAATCAACCTAAAATTTCCACCAAAATCTAAGTGTTTATATGATTAGTTTTCATGATAAGCTGTCAGCGCTACTCCCCGACGAAGCTACTGCCGCCACCTAGGACACTAACCAACCTAAATAAATCAGGACCCACTCTTATTCCACAATTCTTTTTGTGTTGTAGGGTGCAATGCTGAGAATCGACTCACCAAGTCCATGTAACGAGAATCCACCGATGACTCTGACAAATTAAGGCCCAGGGCATGAGTCATAAGGATTTTTCAACCACAAACTCTTCAGGTTTCACCCCGGACTTCGAATGACTTCGAGACTCCAGCACCTACAACTAGCCTAACTTCACCCATCCACTCATGTAGCGAGCACAAAGTCGGTGGCTCCCAACCAGTTGGATTAGGGCACCAGGCTTTAGAGACTTTCACCGTATACCCCTCGGACCGTGCTCGGGTTTCAAGGCAAAGCATAGCAATTTTCTTCCTTTTTCTTTTTCTTTTCTTTTTGTTTTTCTCTTCTTTTTATTTTGGAAGACTCATTGGCCTTCTTTTCTGGGGCCCTTAACTTATTGAAGGTAGTAAATGAAACTAAGGATGATAGGCTTTTGCAAGATTTAGGAGGGTGAGGCCGGTTTTCGACTACTTGTTGAAACCGTATGTGCACGGTGTGTGATTAGCTAGGAGTGGAAGAAAAAGGTTGAAAGCCCTTTGGGAATTTAGCGATCATCCACTTAATTAAGCATGAAATCAATCTAACATCAACAACATTGGACAATGTTCAATTTTTCAAGCTACTTGAGTTAGTAACAAAAAATGGGTGTAATTTTGCAAGTATAAGTGTGAAATTTGTATGGTATGTATAAAAAAGATATATGGCTATATTTTCGACTTTACAAAAGAAACTAACAACATCACAACTTCCAAAACAAACAACTACACAAACAAGGAAACTAAGCGACAGAGTAAGTGAAATCTTCTGAAACTTTGCTCGAAATATGACAAAGGCATAAATGTAAAAGCCACTTCCTTAGCTAACTCTCCCACACCAAATGTATCATTGTCTCAGTGGGGCTCGGATTGGAAAATTTAGAGAAAGGAAGGCTCACCCTCCTCAATGAGTAGCGGCTGGTGGTATCATCCTCTGCATGGAGCAAGGCGAAGCTGCGATAGTTGGAGCTACTACAACTGTAAACAGTTAAAAAATTATGAGTATAGACATAAGAAAGTAAGAAAATTTACAAAGAAAACAAATCTAAAATTAAGAAAATTATGTAAAACTACAAATTAAACTTAAAGTAAAGCAAATAAAAGTCTAAAAAAAATTGGAGTGGCTTTTATGTTCTTTGAAACACTCCTGCTCGGAGTGGCCCTTCGGGTTCATGGTGGATCGAGGAGGAGAAGTCCTCGTATGCTGAGGTGGCTGCAGCGACTTTAGAGCTTCTACCCTTTTGTTTAAGCACTGCGCATACAGTGGTGGTCTTTGGGGAATCGTGGTGCTAGAGAGGTGAGGCGGGCACTAGATTCTCCATCGAGCAGCTGTGTTCTTCATCGATCCCTCCACTGCTTGAGTTTGTGAGCATTGTGTTTTTCACATTACTAGGCTAATCGAGGCCGGACTTAAATCAGGCTCTTGCTCTTCCATTGATTTGTGCTTATTGCTTAAGTGGAAGATGTTGAGTTCCAATGTCATGTTGTCAAATGTGAGTTGCATGACTCCATTCTGGCAATTGATAATGGCATTTGATGTGGCCAAAAATGGCCTCCCAAGTATGATAGGTACATGATTAGTACCTTGCGCGCGACTCACGTATCCAGGGCGACGAAGTCTACCGAATAGTAAATTCCACCTTCACCAAACATCTTCGACTATGCCTTTGGGGAATTTTCAGCGATCTATGCGGCCCGAGGATAAGGTAATGGTAGTAGGCTTTAATTCCTAAGCCAGTTTGCTTGTGCACTGAGTATGGTAGCAGGTTAACACTGGTCCCCAAAACCAACAGTGCCTTGTCCACACAAGTGCCTCCGATATTCACCGAGATGGTAGGGTAACCCGGATCTTTGTACTTTACAGGAGTCTTGCACTGAATGATGCCACTGAGTTGTTCTGTCAGGAAGGCCTTCTTATCAATATTCAATCCACTCTTCACTGTGCACAGGTCCTTTAAAAATTTGGCATAAGTTAGAACCTGTTTAATCATGTCTAGTAGTGGGATATTAACCTTCACTTGCCTTCACACCTCTAAAATTTCAGTCTGATTGGAGGCATTTTTCTTACCTTTTAATGCTTGAGGAAATGGAGGGGGCATGCTCTTCTTCATTGAATCTTCTTTTATAATTATATGTTCTGGCTCCACTTCCTTTTCTTCCTTGGTCTCCTCAACAAGTATAGGCACTGGCTGATCAACCTGGTTACCACTTCTCAGTGTGATAATGTCCTTTACGTCATCCATCCTAGGAGCAGGTTCGGTAAGAAAGCGATTCGTGCAGCTCACAAGATTGGGTTGTGTGCGGAAGAGTTTCCCTTGTTCCTGCACCTGCTGCTGGTTGGTGAGCCTTGTGATGGGTATTACAGGGTTATCATTTTCTTATTAAGATCATTTGGGTCATCTATTTTTGTTCAGGAGCTTTCCACATTATCAATTCTCACGATTGGTACGCACATTGATGACCTTCTGCTCCCTCACAAAATTTCCTACCACCTTGCTTCCGGATTTAAGAATATCTTGCTCAGCGGAGATGAGGATGGTGGTGGCTGTGGTTGGGATGAGGACCCGTACTGTTGTTGTTCTTTGTGCGGCGGGAGGAATATGGAGAATTTGGCTCGGGAGGTTGGGATGGTTTCTCGATTGGGATTATATGTGTTGTATTGGGCATTGGTTGAGTGGCTTGTATTGGCTCCTGACATTGGCATGATCAGCCATGTCAAATCCTCGCGAAGAAGTAGTTTGGCAATGCTCTCACTTTGTGATCGAGTGGGCAGCAAATGGGCGTGTTGGATGTGTGTACGGGGGCGCAAATACGCCCGTACCTCATGTTGATGTCTCATTTCAATCTCTTCCAGCCTTCTAGCCAAGGTAGACAACTTTGCCTTCATCTCCATATCCTCTGGGAGTGAGTACATGCCTCCCCTTTGATTGGCTGCAGGCCTCACCCTTTCTGATTCCCTGGGGTTGGGTTCATCCCATGCCTTGGATGTCTCAGCCACGTAATTCAGGAAGTCCATGGCTTCTTCTGGATTTTTACTAATGAAGTCCCCTTCGCACATAGTTTCTAAAAATTGCTTCATAGCAGGGGACATTCCATTATAGAAGTGATTAACCAGCATCAGTATCAAAGCCATGGTAGGATGAGGCATTGATGGTCTCCCAGGTACCTTTCCCGACAACGGTAGAATTTCTCACATTTTCTTGAGAAACGCGAAAGGTGTAAATCTGCCTCTTCAAAGTATTGGTTTTATGGGTGCTGAAGAATTTCTTTAAAAACTCAGCCTACATATCTCCCAAATCCCTAATAGTTCTCAGCCTCAGAGAGTTGAGCAAGATTTTAGCCTTGTCCTTCAGAGTTAGAGGAAAGAACTTCGGTCTCATCAGATCCACATTGGAGATGTCCTCTGTGAAGGTATTGCATACTTCCTCGAATTCCCGGATGTGTGAGTATGGATTTTCACTCTCCATTCTATGGAAAGTAGGGGCTTGGGGCGCAGTGCGTAGGGCTTGATAATTGCTATATCCTACGAAGAGGCCTGTCTGAGGAGGTGCACTTACCCTTGAAGGATGTATATGATCCCTCATTGATCTAAATGCATTGGGATTTCTGTGAACCCCCTGTTGGCTTTGCTGCTCCTCAGGTGGAGGCTCCATCTGTTGACTGTTCAAGCTCACTTCACAGCTCTGTCTTGTGGAGCACTGCTCCTTTCTAATCTGCTTTGTGTTCCTATCCCAGTGGTACATAAACTCCTATTAAACAGCATAAGACACAGTAGGAAACAAAAACAAAACAGAATACCAAAAAGGTTAATGTTAGCTAGAAATAAAAATAAAAATTGTATATTGTCAGTATAAAAATTGAAGCAACCTAACAGTAAACTGCAAGGGGAAATAACAATAAAGACAAAAAGGGATGAAAATTCACCAACACTTATAATGTGGATCACATGTTCAACAATTCATCACTTGCGCAAGGCATATCCTACCCAGCGGCCATTTTGATTCGCATATAATGCGGTAGGGTATGCCGGAATCAACAAAATTTATAACCTAAATTCCTCCTATTGTCGTAGCATGGCTACTGCAGTATAGTGGCTCTAGGGTTGAACACAGGGATGAGTTTTCTTCGTGTAAATGATTTTCAGTTGGTTCAAGGTGAATTTCACTTTGGATTAGGAGTTTTGATAAAAACAGGGGGTTTTGATGGTTGGAAACTGAAAATAAGGTGAAATAAAATATAAAAAGAACTCCTTGAAGCATTGGGTTGCTTGGTTTTGAGGTCTGGGTGCTTCGAGAGGTCACCGGGTCCTTTCCTCACGTTGGGGAGGATAACATAGTCATTTCGAATCGGATCTTCGTTTGGCTATAAAGACCCAGAGACCTTAATAATTTTCCTTTGAAATATAGCATTTATTGGACATTTGTTGCTCCACGGTAGTGAGAACATATCCCACTAAACCTACCACTACAGGTAACTAATAATAGATGACTAATAAATGTAGTGGATCTAGCAATAAGCATCCACTAAACCACTAAAAAACTTGGCAAATACGGGTCATCGAGGTACATTTAAGGATTTAAACCTAGAATGAGAAAGTGGAAACATAAATGCCAATAAAAACTTACGTTAAAAACAGAGAACCAACAGTTACCTCAAACCCCTAGTCCAGCAGCCCTTCTCTTCAAGGAGAAAAGCGGTCTAGCCAACCATCCTCTAAGTTATCATCCTCAAAGGGGTGTTTGGTAGCCGAGAAAATGGAAGAAAAAGAGGAAAATGAAGCAGAAGAAGAAAAACAAGAAAACTCCCGCCCAGCAGCTGTGTATTCAGCAAAGCAAAAATCAAGATCGTTCTACAAGATTTCATTTGAGCTTATATAGTGCTCAAATAAGCAAAAATACAAAGATACCCTCAATACCCATAATACATGAAGGGCAAAATGGGAAAAATCACAAGGAAATAAGCAGGGAAGTCGATGGGTAAAAACAAGAAAATGCAGAGGCATTTTCGCACGGTGCGAAAATTTCGTACCCTTCTACGAAGCTCTCGATTTTCCAGCTTTTACTGCTCTTCTTTCCTTCTGGTTTTTTATCTGCAATACTGAGTTCGACTCGAATTCTACGTGCTTGGATTGACTCGACAAGTTTGGCATTAATAGCTTGCAAAAACTACAAAATTAGCCACAAAATGCGATCAGTAGAATAACCGGGATCTTAATGCGCAAATCGGGTTAATTCGGTTGATTAGTACACAAAAAGTGCTCAAAACCTACAATAAATAGGGCTCGAATATCACTTTTTGGGCACTGGTACTTTTCTCTCATATGTGTTGGATGTGACAAACACCATCCCCCTCTCCGCATGCTGAGACACATTGTGTCCTATGGCATTGCAGGACTAAACTGAATGGACCCCCACATCATGATCGGGGATGATATCATTTTGTAACTACCCAACCCAACCATGTAGATATTATCCGCTTTGAGCCCAAGAGGCCTCACGATTTTAAAACGCATCTACTAGTTTAAGAGGACCACATTCTTATACAATGCTAGAAATATCCGATATGGGATATGACAAGGATATATGCACACAAAACTCGAGGGCATTTGTTCACATCATCCCTTTATAAAATGATTAAAATATTTCTTACAAAAAGCCATCGGCAAAGGTGTGGGACATATTACTCGGGGGCATTCATTTTTTGGATGTTAAATAATGATTTCTTGATATTTTTTATAGTTTTATATCTCTTTGAAAAATATGAAAAGAGAGAGGAACATTTATTAGAGCTGTTGAAAAAAAGAAAATTATAAAATGGATTTCTTAGGGCTTGTTTGATTTTTAATTTTCAAAACTATTTTTTGAAAATATAGAAAATATCATTTTTGGTGTTCTTTTGAAAAATATTTCTATACTATGTATTCAATTGTTTTTTTAAGAATATAGCGAAAACTAGAAATCAAAAACATGCTTTAGTGTTTTCATTTTTAGAACATAAGGCAGGTTTTGAAAAACATGAAGCTAAATAAACCCTTAGTTTTTTTTTTTTTTTTTAATTTTTCATGAATAATCTATAAGAGAATACACACACACACACACACACACACACACATTTCATTTTATAGGAATTAAACAAACCCTATATTTTTTTTGTCAAACCATTAGACATCCTGAACGGGCCCCATGTACACACAGAAAGCGTTTTTAAGTCATACCACATCCATATTAATCCCCATATAAGTACGGTGGGATCCACGGGACGATAAAACTCTATCATAGAATAATATGACAAACGTTAGAAAATCTAAAAAAAATGTAAAAATATAAATATAGAATTTATTATTACTATTACTATTTTTAATACACCTTACTTTTATATGGGAACGAGATATGAGACCATGTCTTTTTATGCCCACTGCTTATTTGAATTATTTGAAATTGTTTATTCATTTTAATATTATGTGTGTAGTACTATGTTCTTGTTATTACATCGGGATTCATGATAACTCTTTCTATCCCTTTACCAATTGAGATGGATATCAATGAAGAATTACTTTGAAACTTAAGTATTCTTTTGAAGTTGTTTAGCGTTAAAATAAATAAAATTAGTTTGAAAATAGTAAGTAAAAATGATATATCAGAATTTATTTAATTTTATTTTTTTTCTTATGTTTTTCTTATTTATTTTATTTTATTTGTATTTTCCTTCAAATTTTACAAGAACCAAATATAGCCATGCCTAAGGGGGGAGATTATTAGGGTAGTTTGGTTCTTGATTTTTAAAGCTGTTTTTAATAACAATGTTTGAAAACACAAAAAATATTTTTTGAAAACTCTTATTTGTTATTTAAATTTAGTGTTTTTTGTGTTTTAAAGCAGGAAAAAAAATTGAAATAAACATGTTTTCCTTATTTTCTTGTTATCCTTATTTTCCAAAACAAAAAACAGTTTTAAAAAAACAAAACCAACGAAATAAGAGACGCCCGGTTGACAAAAACACAGAGCGGAGTGTGGAAGGCAGTAGGTGGAATGTGGAAATATCTTGTGGGTGAGATTAATCCTTAACAAGCAGCGGTCTAGCCGCTACGATGAAGCGCTTCTTCCTTCCTTCCTTATTACTACCTTATAAATTTCTGAGGAAAGTTAAGTCCAGATCTCTTCTTCATTATTGATCCTATTTTTTTCTGCAAATTTTCTCCAGATTTTCCTTCTTTCCAAACACCCATGGATCTATTTTCCACCACCTTTGACTCACCTCTCACTCATGGAGAGCCCTCTCTTGATCGTATGGAGTGAATGAGTATGGGGGTTTATATAGGGAGATGGGAAGATTAGGAAACAGAGAGGCTATACTTTCTTCAGAAAGAATGTGGAAGGTTTTAAGAAGATTTCGGAGAAGTCAAAATGCTTGTGTGGAAAATTTATGGAAGGAAGGAGATTATCTAGATTCACTCTAGAGATTCTTGTAAATATATGTACATGGTAGAATTCTCTAGATTTGTAGAGAACGAAAGGTTCTACATTTCCATAGATATTGTATATAAGGAGGAGGTGACTTCATTTGCAAACCACCAAGTTGAGAGCTTCTCTAAGCATTATAGAGAGTTTCTTTCTTCCAAGTGTTCTCTTAAGTTCTATTCGCTTCCCAGCGTGGGTAGAGGCGGCATGTAGTAAGAGCGAGCGGGAGGTTGAGCAGCGACATCCAGGGGCTAGTTGTCTAAGTCATACGGAGCTTAAGAGGAAGACTAAGTCTGTGACAATTAGAATCAGAGCTTGGTTGTGACATGGGGGAGTAACTTGGAGTATACGATGGCGGGCTCTCATGTGGAGGAAGTTGTCGAGTAAGTTCGGGAAGGGACCTTGACCCTTCCGCTAAGGGAAGGGGAAAGAAAGACAAGTCTCGTGATCCTCTCATGAGCTCGGACAGTTGGGTGACCCGGTTGGAGGTAGCTTTGGCGGACACCAAGGAGGGGATGGACCTTATGGAGTAAAGCATAGAGAAGGCCGTGGAGGATCTCAAGGTCCATATCTAAGACCTTGAGAGGGGATGCGGGGCTGGCCGGTCAGGTGGTGTCACATGAGAGTTTATAGAGGTCTGGTACATGCTTGCTAACAGAGTCAAGGGTGGAGGTCTTCACAAAGCATGAAGAAGGAGCCCTAAGGCAAGAGGGTGGCCATTTATAAGACATTGTTGTCGGCTCGAGTTATGGCCACTCATGAGGCCACGAGGTGGAAGTGCCAAAGTGATGAGTCTTAAACTCATCTATTTTAATCCATTTTCTAGCTCGTTTTTAGTATTTTCGAGATATTTTTAATGCTAGAGTGGATTATTTACAAACTTTGTGTTTCACATGAGTTGTTCAAAAGGAGAGATTTCCCGACAAGAAAGAGAAGAGAAAAACAGCGACACAGCAATCTACTGTGACAAGTTTTACAACGTCGCGACAACATCCCCTAGAATCAAATAAGAGAGATTGTGTGATATTTATAATAATCTATACGGGATCTAAAAATTGGCAGATGAGTTAGGTTACAACAAAAGACAGCATGTCGCGACAGGAAATGGGAAGAAGCCAAGCTGAGTTAAAGATCGGTTATGTTGCGACATAGGAAGATCGAGAAGGCGAGAATCTATGTCCATGACCGGAATCTGCTCGTCACGATAAGCGATTCTTACAACATGGAGGAAATTTGGTTGGGATAGAAGAGAGAAATGAAGAAGAGATCCAGTCACGACAAGAGAAAATTATGTTCACGACAAATGATGCTTATTTGTTGAGCTGGCTTAGTCCTGACAAAAGAAAGCAAGCGTTGCAACATGCTTCAATCTTTGAAGATAAATCGATATCGCGACATATGGATTTTTAATGTGGCTACAAAAATAAGCTAAATAAAGAGAAACAAGGTCGTGACGAGACTTTTCTATGTCGCGACAAAAAGATTTAACACAATCTGAAAGAGGATTACGTCGCGATAGAACAAAAGTAAGTTGAACAATAAGAGTCTTGTCGCGACATGAGAAAATTAGGTAGCGGCTTGACAAATTTGACAACACCCGAGTCATGTCGCGACATTAAGAATGAGCTCTGATAAGAGTCAAGCTCGATTGGCAGCGGCTTACGTTGTGACAAACTTTCAGATGGCGACAAAAATGCCGGATAATACAAGACAATGTTGCAACGCAACCTAAGCAGAGGTGGCGTCGCGACATGGAAACTTGAGTGCGTGACGCGCGACTTGCGAAGGCTGGCGAAGCGTGTTGCGACATGATTATCAATGTTGCGACATAAGCGACGAGGAATGCACGCAAAATATTATCGTGAAGGGAAACTACGTCATGAAGCGGAGTTATCATCTTGAAGAAAGAAAGAAGATTATCGCGAACTAAAATACGTTGTCCTTGGCCCGAAGCGAAGGAGCCTGATATGTTGAGTTGCGACAAGCGCATACACACCTTAGACCTACAACAGACACAAACTCTGTCGCGACCATGACTTCTGGGTCACGGCCAGAGAGAAGGCAAATACGGGCCAAATGCTTATGGATTCTACGTAGCCTAGAAGAATTTTAGAGATTTGAGCTTTTAGGGCTCTATAAATAGAAACAATTGCGAGGAAAGCAAAATGAGTCGATCGGCTGCTTAAAATGACCAGGAGTACTTGGAGCAGGGACTCTTTTGTATTATATTTTTCTTTTATTTTCTTTATTTATTTTATTTTATTTTATTTTTCTTTTCTTCGTAAATTAGATTTAGCGTGGGATTTTTTATTCGTTTAATGGATCTTAAACAGTAAATTATTCATATGTTTTGAAGTTGAAATTTAATCTTTGAAATTCATTTCGATTCTTGTTTAATTCAATGAACTCGGACAAAGTTGGAAATCATTTCTTCAGTTGATTCTGCGATTACGATGGAATTTTCACGTCGATATTCGGTGTATCTTGTAATCAGGTTACGAGAACACAACTTTCGTTAGGAAGATCGATGTTAGTTATGGTCTTTATGAATGAGAAAAGAAAATTTCACGAGTTGAATTTTGAATTTATTTGGATGGTGTTGATTTTGATATTAATTATTTCCCAATTTTAGTAAACATACCATGAAAGGACTTTTGTCGACTGATTTCGAGGGAGGCCCTCGAGGTGACACGAGAGATGAAGATTCACGAGAGCATAAACCGATTACTTGAGGGTATGCTAGACTAATATTGAAGAACTAATGAGCTACGAAGGTTACTTAGATAAATCCTCAATTTGCTCATGGTTTGAGCATAGGTTGAGTGATATATCAATTTAATCAATTAGAGATCTCTCCTTGGTTTGGAAGAATGATCTTGATCCCGTGTTAGCATGAGATCAAATCAAGGAAAGAGAAAACTCTTTCAGATCTTAAGGATGTGACATCATTCTTGTTGTAGAAATATAACAATTGCCTTGTCTTGGGAAGCAAGAAATCTGCAGTCATAAGAAATGGGTATGAAGTATTGGAAAAGAAAAATATCCAGATCTTACAGAGAAATCCTAATTACAAGTAATTGATTAGAATCATGTTTCATAAATGAACACGAATCTCTACTCAGTGAAAAGTATGGTTAGAGAAGGAATCCAAACTATACTACCTTGCCTCTTGACAAATTCATATTCCAACTCAAGGGAAAATAGAATGAAATTAGGATGCAGGAATTGATAATTTTAAAGCAGTGAAATACCAGTGTTTACTTCCAGCAATAATATGGTTAAGTCTAGTTTGCATTTAGGATTTAACTTTTTCCCTTGATAATAAATGTAGGATTCTAGTTATTAAAATTCTTATTAGGTTATTAAATTTTCATCTAAACTAGACGTTCAAATAGTGTAGAACTTGAGTAGTTGGGGCAGTTGAAATTTAAATTCCTTTCAATCTCTGTGGGAACGATATCCGGACTTATGGTCCACTTTATTATTTGTACGACTTGTGCACTTGCAGTGTTTAAGACCAAAGTAAATCTTTAATTGAGTTTAGTGACAAAAATTTTCTTCTTATGAGCATCTGAGGATTATATTTGGTTTTAGCAGAGTTTTGGGCGCCCTTCACGGGGATTAAGCGTAAGTGATACGGTGACAATGTCTTAAATTTGATCTATACACATCAGTTGAATCTGCAAATTTTGGCGCCAGATTGCGGGGATTAACTTATAATCTTCTTGTAATGGTTTCATAAATTTGAATATGCACATCATTTGGTCTTAAAAAGTTCGTAGCGTCGTTGTTGGGGATCGAAAGAATTTAAAAATCAATATTCTGACAAAAGAGAGAAATGCTAATTTAGACATTTTTCTTTGTTTTACAAAAATTTCAGAAAATCAACAAAAACAGTTTTAACAACCGGTGGGTGAATAAGCTGCGATCTTTTAAACTAATGAATATACAATTTTTGTTATCACTAACTCTATTTTGATCGCGAGTGTGTTTCCACTTTTACTAAAATATTAAATGCATAGAAAATCAAAAGCAAAGCTACTTTTTTTGCCTCTGATCTCTGAGAAATTGAAGGAACCACGAAAAAATTTGAGAAAACTACCGATCTTTGAAGATAAGTATGGTTGATCAAATAGAAAGATTGCCGAGACTATTACAAGAAGAAGAAGAAGCGAGGAGAGACCACAGAGGCTTAACCTGATAGGAGAATTTTTGGAGGCCCATCATCCAGAAAGAATATAATACTCTGTATGGGAACTGACCCCACTATTGACGAGCAACTTTGAGTTGAAGCCCCGGCTTTGATTCTGATGATTGAGCATCACGAGTTCGCTGCGCCACCCTTCAAAATATCAAATGAGCACTTAAGGAGGGTGCCCTTGAGGATGGCGAGAGCACTATGAAACTGAATGGAGTAGGGCTGTGTAAATCAAGCTTCAACTCTTCCCATTCTCATTGAGAGATGTGGCAGCCACATGGTTTGACTCACTGCCAGTGGGATCAGTGAATATTTGGGAAGAACTGGTGGAGGCATTCATGAGCAGATTTTTCCCTCCACCTCTCACTGCTGAGAGAAAAGGAATGTTGTGTTTTGTGAGGAGGGATGAGAGTCTCTACACTTTGCATGGGAGGGGTTCGAGATTCTTTGAAGACATGCCCAGTAAAGCAGGATAGATACGACAACTTCAGATGGACATTTTTTTTTTTTTTTTTTTTTTTTTTCTACCATGCCATTAACTATACACTCCAAGGTATAAATTGATGCATCTTGCTATGGAGGATTCAAAAAGAAAGAGAGGTGCAGAGGAGGCAAGGCAGTGATTGAAGACCTTGCGAATGCAACTCTGAGACTCCATCTGAATCTTCGAGGGCGACAACAGGGATGAGGAAATGGTGCAGATTGGATTGGACGGAACTACAGCCATAAAAGCGAGCACGGTAATAATGAACAAGCTAAGTAGCAATGAGAAAAGGATGCACCTTTGCACGCGTGAAGTTAGGCGAGTGAGAGAAGGAAGGAGAAATAGTCTTGAGATGTATGAGGAAGAGAAGAGCCTTATCGAGGTTGAGGAGGCCTGATACCTAAATGCAAACAAGAGTTATACTTTTAAGCCCGACCCGAACCTGCCTACCTGCTTTATGGTCAACACTAGAAACCATGAAAGCTTTTCATATGGTGGAAAAGCACAACAAGGAACCGGATATGAACGGAACCACCATTAGGCTTATACTCGAGCACGGGACCAGCTGCGGCGGCAAACAACGGAGAGCCCGGGAGCGGATTATTAGGGTCAGAAAAGGACTCCATTTCCTTTAAAGATCAGATGCTTAATTTCATGTCAGATAACAAAAGGATTTTATAGTTGCATGAGAAAAAATTTTATGACCTTGAAAATTTTCAAGCGAAACCTGGCTTGATATTTCGGAGCCGAAACACGATGCTTCTTTGAAGAATTTGGAGAGATGCGAGATTAAGCGAGCTCGAAGCTATACGAAAGTAAGAGTTGTATGGCAGTGACCCTTAGAAGTGGCAGGGAGTTAGATGAAAGGAGAGTAGAAAGGAAGAATACTGATGAAGAGAAACAAGCTGAGATTGGAGAAAAACATAAAGCGAGGAAACGGTTCGAAGCTACGAGAGAAAAGGGAAATCGACGGGGAACTAAATCCCGGCAACAGGGAAGGAAGGAAAGGGGTGAACGCCTATAATCCTCCAGTTCCCACACATTTCCTCAAAGGGTACGTAGAGAGCAAAAGCGGAAAGAACGGAGTTCTCTAAATTCTTAAACATGTTGAAAATAGAGATTAACATTCCCTTCTCGAGGAGGCATTAACTCAAATGCCTCATTATCTGAAAATTCATGAAAGATCTATTGAAAAAAGAGAAAGTTTACTAGGGAAGGGATAGTGAGCCTAAAGTACAGCTTTGTAGTGCGGTAATTGAGTCATTCGAGAAAAAGGCGGAGGATCCCGGAGCGGCTTTAATATACCTTGCATGATTGGGAATGCGACATGGAAAAGCATTATGTGATTCTTGAGCCGAGCCTTGACTTGGTGCACAATGCATTTGCTAAAGACTAAGTTTGGGAGCTTACTCCCCGCGCCATGGCGTTGCGGATGGAAAAGCAGGGACATTGACCATCTTGAGGGTATCCTTGAAGATATGCTGATCAAGGTGGGAAAATTTGTCTTTTCGATGAACCATTAGTCATAAATATAGAGGGAAAGCGAACAGGTCCCAGCGCTAGCTATTAGGAAGACCCTTCTTACTTGGCGAGGAGCAACATTAATTGATGTGAAAAAATGGGAACTGACTCTCAGGATTGGAGATGAAGCTTGGTGCATTTCTTAAATCTCGATGAAAGTCTAAAACAACCAAAACTTCCAAAAGTCATGATTGCTGAATTTGTAGAAACAAAATTCACATCAATTACGAGGCCCGACCATTGATTGTAATTTTGAAATTCTTGGCCAATGAATGAGAATGAGATGAATTTCCGATTATCTTGAGCATCTTGAGTTAATTTACGAACTTCTAATTTCAAACTTAAAGGTCGTGTGAAATATTATAGAGAACGTAATGCGAAAAGATCTAGCGATTATGAAGAGAAAAAGTGTTTCCAAAAGAAAATAAAAGTTTAGAAGGTTTAATACTAAAGGAATTGCCTGAACATTTTAAAAATATGTCTTCTTACAACGGAAAGGAAAGCCCGATAATCATTTTCGATTGGATTAACTAAATTTGGAAGAAGCGAAGCTCTTTGGAGACTCGAGAAAATATAAGGAAGCAATGGCCGTTGTCTGGAAAGATTTGAAAGGAATCAGTCCTTCAGTCTGTATGCACAAGATCCTGTTGGAGGAGAATGCTAGAACCATGAGAGGCATTAGAGAGAGAACAGAATCGATAATGAAAGAGTAGTTTAGAAAAAAAGAATCTTGAAATAGCTAAATGCGAGGCTTCCATATATGCAATTTGGACAGTCCTTAGATTGAGCCCAGTACACATGTGGTTCCCAGAAGGGAGGGGATTCATTGTGATTAGAAATGAGAAGAATAGATTGATTCCCTACGAGAACTGTGACAGGATGGAGAGTGTTGTAGACTACGGGGAAACTTAACACTGCTACCCCGAAGGACAAGTATCCCTTTACCTTTCATTGATCAAATGTTGGATAGGTTCTAGTAAGACATACCATTACATTGTTTCTTGATGGATATTCTGGTTATAACCAGATTGCAAAAAGCGAGGATCAGGAGAAATCAACATTTACATGTCCTTATGGTACCTTTGCCTTTAGAAGGATGCCATTTGGATTATGTAATGCTCCTGCCACCTTTCAAAGATGTATGATGTCTATATTTTCTAACTTGGTGGAAGAGGTTATGGAAATATTCATGGATGACTATTCAGTCTATGGATCCAGTTTTGAAGATTGTCGAGAATTACAAAGCGCTGCTTCATATGTCTGGAACAAGAAATCTAGCTTCATTGGGAAAAATGTCATTTCATGGTAACTGAAGGTATTGTCTTGGGGCACAGATTTTCTTCTTGAATTGGAAGTAGATCAAGCAAAGATTGTTGTTATAAAAACTCTCATGCCACCTACAACAGTGAAGGGCATAAGAAGCTTCCTGGGACATGCTGGATTTTATAGAAGATTCATTAAGAATTTTTCTAAAATCTCTAGATCATTGTGCAGACTGTTGGAAAAAGATGAAAATTTTGAATTTGATGAATCATGCAGATCTGCATTTGAAGTAAATCAGTTAGTATCGGCTCCATCATGCGACACGGCTGGAGCAATGAATTTGAAATTATGTGTGATGCAAGTGATTATGCAATGGGAGCTGTATTGGGACAAAGAATTGAAAAGATATTCAAGGTTATATACTATGCTAGCAAAACATTCAATGAGGCCTGAAAACTTCTCCCACCATAGAGAAGGAGATGCTGGCAATGGTTTTTGCTTGTGAAAAATCCAGGCCTTATAAATTAGGGTCCTATGTTGTGATACACACTGATCATGCTGCAATTAAATATTTAATGGAAAAAAAGGATGCAAAGCCAAGATTGATTAGATGGGTGCTACTGCTGCAAGAATTTGATCTTGAAATCAAAGACAAGAAGGGTAGTGACAATGTGATAGCAGATCACTTGTCTAGATTGGAAGCTTCTTTGGAATAGAAAAAGAGGCGAGAAATAGCATATTTTTTAAGATGAAAGAGCTATTGTGTTAATCGATACAAACACCCTGGTATGCTGATATTGTTAATTACTTAGCTTATGGAATTATGTCATGTGAATTCAACTACCAGCAAAAGAGGAAATTGAGAACTAATTGCAGATTATATATATGGGATGACGCACTGTTGTATAGAAGAGGAGCAGACATGATCATAAGGAGATGTGTCCTAGAAACAGCTTGAATAAGGTGGTATTATGGAAAAAGTAATCATGCATCTGGAGGGACACTGCGGGAAACAAAGACAACCCGGAAAATTCTTCAATCGGGATTTTGTGCTGCTCTATTCAGGCTATTTTGAATGGGTAAAAACATTGTGATACTTATGAGGAATGGACAACCTGTGAGGAAAGAGTAATGCTACGAGAATACAGTGATCGCAGTTACGATCAATACATGGGGAATAGACTTTATGGGACCTTTTCCACCATCATTTGGCAACATATACATTCTCCTAGTTGTGGATTATGTATCCAAATGGGTGGAGGCAACAACTTGTCCAAGAAATGATGCCACTACAGTTGTTGGGTTTATACAAAGAAACATTTTGAGCAGATTTGGGGCACCCAGAACAATCATCAGTGATGAGGGAAGCCATTTGGCAAATAAAGTCTTTGCAAAACTCATGAGCAGATATGGAATCAAACATATGATGGGATTGGCTTATCACCCTCAATCAAATGGGCAAGCAGGAATTTCCAATAGGGAGATAAAGAAAGTGCAGGAAGGCGAGTAAATACGACGAAAGGGCTGAATTACATAAAGCTAGTTGATCTTGTTGTGGGCTTATAGACGCCCTTATAAAACTCCCATTGGAATGTCCCCATACAGAATTGTATATGGAAAACCTTGTCATCTCCCTTTAAAATTGGAATACAAGGCTCTGTGCGCCATCAAGAAATTGAATTGTGATTTAAGCGCGAGGAAAGAAGACTACTCGAATGAATGGGCGGAAGGGTGAGAAATGAAGCTTATGACAATGAGAACTCAGAGGTGGCATGATCGGGAAAATCCTAAAGGGAGTTCAAGGCAAGAGAACAAGTTCTCTTATACAACTCTAGGCTCAAGCTCTTTCCAGGTAAATTGAAATCAAGATGGAGTGGTCCATATACAGTGTTAACAAGTACACCCTTTGGAGGCGGTAACATTAAATCGAATATGGAAATGAATTCAAAGTAAATGGTCAGGTTAAAGCATTATCTTGGAGGGAAGCATACAAAATTAGATCGATTTTGAAAGAAAAGAAAATGACTTAAATGAAACGCTACGTAGCTAGTGTCTAGCTAAGGACATTAAACTGAGCAACTTCTTGGGAAGCAACCTAAGCTGAATTTAATTTTTATTATTTTTCTTATTTGCTTAGATTGATGTTGGTTGTTTTTCTATGATTTTGGATTATTAAATTTTGATTTGGTTAGAAGTATTTGGAAGATTGAGGTAATTTACACTAAATTTTTTCTATTTGTTATGAACATAAAGAATGAGCTAGAATCGATTTTTATTGTAAAGCACCACGTCTCAGTATTTGAATTGTGCGAAAAAATGACACAAAGGGAGTATTTCTCATTCCCTAAACTTATTTGTAATAACAATACATATCTTAAGTTTGGGGGAGTTTGCTGCCAATTGCTTGAATTTTATGTTGATGTGTTAAGATAGTTGTTCATGATTGAATTGATGATTTTCTGTTGCTTGAATTGAAAATTTTGACTGAGTTGTGAGTGATTAACTGAATTGCAAGACAGTTTTAAGTTGTAGAAAGTTGGGGAAACAATTACTTTGTCGCGACAATAAAATCTGTATCGTGACACTATTTTATAAGTGAGGGAAAAGGGTTGTCGCAACAAGGAATTGATTGATTAAGACAATTTATAAGAAAATTAGGTAGCGACATTAAAAGTTCGGTTGCGATAGAACTCACTGAAATATGATGTCGTGACACTGTTTTTCCTATTGCGACAAAAATTTTCAAACTAAAGTAAATGGCAACAGAAACAGTGTCGCGACCACCTTCAAACACCGTCGTGACCCACTTTTCAATTTGAAAAACCGATCTCTGTCGTGATAGGAAAATTCTTGTCGCGACCCAGATTGTAACCTGTAGACATGCATTGGGTCAAATGACATGTGTCGCAACAAAATTTTCTACTGTCAGGATGAGTCATTGTTGCGACAAACCTAAAGTGTGTCGCGACATGGAATTTTAAAGTATGAGATGAAAATTTTCATTGTTTTTGGGGTCACAAAGTAAATTCCACAAGTAAATTCAAAAGATGTTGTTGTGACCTAATCATTAATTGTCATGACCCACGAAGAGAAACAGTCAATTATTGAGCCATAAGCTGAAGAAGTTCTCCAAAACTGAAAAGCCATTTCTCCCCATTGCTTCACACTCTCACCAAAATCTCACCTTCCTCTCTTCGACTTCTAAAAACCACCAGATTTCGAGAGACCTGCAAACCTGAATCCGGATCTTATCGATAGCGAACCCGAACCTGAAGTCACCCAAATATCAATGAGGCGATGGAAGAGTACCACATTGGCGGTGAAGAGGAGGTTCATCTGGAACCTCAGTTGAGCTTGACCCGGTGTGAGGCTGGAGGTGCGAGGAAGAGGAGGCACGGAACCACAGCTCGAGGAAAGAAAAAGGTAGAAAATAGCTAAAAAGTGAAATTTGAGCAAGATAAGGAATCAGAAGACAACGAAGCTTTCATTTTAGATGAAGCTTACTCCTTATGGGGAAAGAACTTGAGCGACAAAGGGTTTATTGGAGAAAGGGGGTTCGGTAAGTTCATCTCATCGTTTGCTGAGATAATCGAAAAAAGGGGCTGGAGTTTGTTCTGCAAGCACAAACCACCTGGGTTTGTTGTAGTGGTCATGGAGTTTTATTCAAACATAAACAAAGATATGAAGGAGGACTCAATCTATGTCGAGAGGGGAGTATGGGTCCCCATATGTCATGAAGGATAAATGAGGTTCTACAAATCAAAAAGATCATTGAATTGGATAAGTTCCATGAGAGCTGTAGAACCCCGATCATGACAAGATTGTCGACTTCTTGATGGGAGGAAAAGGAAATGGAACTCAACAAGGGAAAATCCTCATGAATCCATCCACGGGGGATCCCTAACAAAAGAAGCCAAGGTTTGGATTTATTTTAACATAAGCTTATGTTATTATTCTACTAAGCACCCCGAGCCTGATAAGGGGAGAATGAAAGGCGTTCTCTTGTATGCCCACTAAGGGGTACAAGTTTGGCCGATGGGGAAGATTATTGAAACATCTATTAGAACCTTCCGCAGATTGGGAGAAAAGGGGACTGATCCCCCATCAAGCAACTATCACCAGACTCTGTGTTTTAGCTAGAGTGAAAGGAATAAGGCGAGAGGAGAAGCATCTAGGTTTCTCCTTTGACAGGCCGGGTGATCAAGGGACGAAAGAAAGATGCGAGGAAAAGGAAGGAGGTGGAAATTATGGAAGTAGCAGAGGAACCCCAGGAAGAAGAAGATGAATCAGTAGGGATGGAACAAATCCTAGTTGGGGGCCAACTACCATCGGAGGATGAAATGCAAAACATAAGGAGTCCATTGATAAATTCTCCTCCTGATGTAAGAAACTTTCGAACCGACAAAATGTTCAAGGAGCAATGAAGGAAATGCAGAGATAATGAACATGCTAGTGTCAATAAAGAAAGAAATGGAGAAGAGAGAGAAAAGGTGGGAGAAGCAACAGAGGATCAGAGAAGAATTCCTGGAAGCTGAATTCAGAAGGAGAGAGCAAAGATGGGAACAATTACTCAAGCAGAGGGATGAATAGTGGAAGGAAGAAATGGAGAGGAGAGAAAGAGCATTAATGCAAAGGTTAGATTCGAAGATAAATACCTTCTACAATGAACAACTAAAAGGGATGAAGAAGATGTGCTTTGACCTTTTTAGAAAGAAAGAGAAAGAAAATATGGAAGGTAGTATGTTGCGGAAAGAATGGAGGAGATTCAGTATCTCTACAAGGGAACAATTGAGGAATTTGGGAAGCTTGTGGAGAGAAGAGGACAAAGGAGCTAGAGATGGATAACAATTATAGACAAAGAGATTGCGGAATGAAAAGTCTAGATTAGGTGAATTCAAATTTAGTGAACATGCACACTATACTGCGAACTTGAAGGAACCATGAATAACACATAAGTATGAGGCAAGATGAATTGATCGCTCGAGGTGGAATATACAGTGATCATTGCCTCTTCAACGAGGGGAAGAACCTCCCGGAAAAGAAGAAACCAAACATCTCAATACCCAAGTTTCCTCGATCTTTAGCTAGCTTCCACCTTGAACCTCCTAACCTAAAACTTCCCAAATCCTACAAAAGAATGCGATGAACCCCTGTAGCCTCTTTCTCTCGAGCGAAAATTGTAATCATCCCTCTTAATAAGATCAACATAAAAATTTCTTTAATGATTAATTTTACAGGTTCTTAATTGTATTAGATTATATTTTGTTTTGAATAATGACCAATTATGATGTGAAAAATGAGTTGGTCAATGATGGTGAATTGTCTGGATACATTGGATTGAGTGAATTAAGTTGTTGATGTCATTCCTGGTTTGTTTGCATGATAAAATGATGCTTTGAATTGGTATAACAACTATTGAATAATCCAACAACTTTTGCAATTGAAATTGTGGTAGGCCTCGAGTGATGAATTGTGGGGGCAAAGTGCATGTGTAAGCTAGAATGGAGTTTAAGGTTCATATTTAAGAAAATGTATTAATAGACTGCACAGATAAGACCTTTGAAACTGTTGTATAAACAACAAGGTCAGTGAAAGTCTTGAAAGACAATGCACATGGTCAAAATGTTCCTTAACAAATTGTGAAGGATTAGGGACATCTTAGGTTCATTCACGGTCGAAGCAGTCGAGGTCCTGAACTGTTAGATTTTTAGTCGAGAGAGGCGAAATCTAAGGCAATACCACTAATAGGAAGTGATATAGGCCATCCTTGGAAGTTTGAGCCTTTCAAGCCTACCCTCATGATATGCATAAGCATATACTCTAGTTCCAGATTTGAGCCAATTGCTTAGTTTCTTCATTTAAACAGCAAAATGAAAGCCTAAAAACCCTCCCTTTATTATAATCTTACAGTAAAGAACCCTTATTTGCCCCGAGTTTCGGGCGGGAACTTCAAAATAGAAAAGGACAAGTTTGGGGGAATGTTATTTTGATTGAAGGAAAGCAGAATGAAGGATGGAAAAAGAAAAGAGCAGGAAATGAAAAATGGGGAAAGAATGCGGAGATGGAGTGAAGAGTGGAGTGTCAAGTGGGATTAGGTTTTGCACGTGAGCAGTTTGCTCTTGAACAGCCAAGTTCTTGAAGGGTGTTTCAACACCTAGTACCTAATGTCGACTGGTATGGGGCGCTAGCTTGAAGTTCTCTAAAGAGTGGTAGAAAACCTAAGAAGACAAGACATTGCACTAATCTAAAAAAACATGTATAAGTAAAGAAAAGCAAGGGGACTTCTCTCTAAAAGATGCAGGCGAGAATAGGCGGTATGATACACATCGAGGACAGGTTTGGAATATATTTTCAAACATTAGTAGAAAGAAAAGGATGAAGAATAAGAAGCAAAGATACACACTTGAAGAGTGGAATGCGGGTAAATTTTAGCTTTAAATTCTCAACATCTACGATTACCCAGCCAAACTACAAGCCTAAAGACACAATTGATCTTGAAATTGGTACTTGCTTTTACATTGAAAGTGGAGACTAATATGAAAAACAAGCATATGGGACTTTGAAGAGTTAAAAGAAATTACAGCTACTGTGTAGATTCCCAGAATATTAGGTAATCCTGCTAAGGAGGAAGGAAAAGAAAACCATCACACACACAGATCATGATTAATTGACTGAATTGTTTACATTTCAGAATTCGTGTTTGTTTATTGATAATAATTGAAAAATCTTGCTTAAGTACGAACTTAAAACTAAATTTGAAGTGTTTTAATTGAGCTAATTTCAATTACTTGTTGTTCTTTGAATTTAGAAGAAAAAAATTGTAGTGCAAAACAGAAAAATGTCCTTAAAAATAAAGCTAAATTGTTTGAGGACAAACAAAGTCTTTTTTTTTTCTTTGCTTGGGGACAATCAAAACTTTAAGTTTTGGGGAATTTGATGAGTCTTAAACTCATCTATTTTTAATCCATTTTTCTAGCTTGTTTTTAGTATTTTCAGAGCTTTTTAATGCCAAATTATGGATTATTTACAAACTTTGTGTTTTGCAGGAGTTAATTAAAAAAGAAGAGATTTCCAGCAAGAAAGAAGAGAAAAATAGCAATTGCAGCAGTCTTTGTCGCGACAAGATTTATAGGTCGCGACAAACATCTAAGCAAATGACTAGAGAACTGTGTTGCAACAATATTTTTACGTGTCATAACCACGGGATCTAAAAAATTGGCAAATGAGTTAAGGTCGCGGCTCTTAAAGGCGACATGTCCGCAATGAGGAAATGGGAAGAAGCCCCGGCGAGGCAATCGGTTATGTTTGGCAAGGAAAGATCGAGGAAAGGCGGGAGAATCTATGTCGTGACAGAATCTACTGTCGCGACAACGGTCTTACACAACATGGAGGCTAGTTGAGACAAAAGGAAACCTTTGAAAGAAGGAGTTCAATCGCGACAAAGAAAATTATGTCCGCGACGAATGATGCTTATTTGTTGAGCCGGCACAGTCGCCAGCCAAAGAAACCAACGTTGCAACATACTTCAATCTTTGAGGAATAAATCGATGTTGTGACATGATTTAATGTCGTAACACATAAATAAGGCTGAATAGAAAGAAACAAGGTCGCGGCAGGACTTTTACATGTCACGGCGAGATTCCAAACACAATGTAAAGAAGTTATGTCGCGACGAACAAGCCCGGGTCGTGACGAGCAGTAAGTGAACGAAGAGTCTTGTCCGCGACATGAAAATTAGATTACGGCAATGAAATTTAATGACACAAAGAAGTAATGTCGCAACATCATAACAAAGCTGCAACAAGTCAAGCTCAGTGGCAACAAGCCTCTATTGCGATAGACTTTCTAGGTCGCGACAGAAATGCAGATAATACAAGACAATGTTGCAACAAAACCTGAATAGAGATCTTTGTCCGCGACATGTGGAAACTTGGTTCGCGACTTGACTTACGGAAGAACACTTTGAAACTAAGTGCGACACGTAATTATCCCGATGTTGCGACATAGCGTTGAGGAATGCACAAAATATTGTCGCGAAGAGTTATCATCTTGAAAGAAAGGAATTGTCGCAGCTAAAATGCTCTGTCGCAGGCGACGAAGGAGCCTGAGATCTTCAAGTCGCGACAAGCATTTGCATACACAAGCAAAGACACAAAACTCTGTCGCGACACAACTTCTAAGTCGTGATAGAGAAGGCAAATCTAGGCCAAAATGCTTAGGGATTCACACATAGCCTTAATTTTTGGGCCCAATCTTTTAGGGCTTTATAAATAGAAATGGCCCCGCGGAGAAGCAAGCCGGTCGATCCCGGCAATGGCGAACCCAGTACGGGAGGCGGGACTCTTTTGTATTATATTTTTCTTTTCTTTTCTTTTTTTTTTATTTTTTTCTTTTCTTTGTAGATTAGATTTAGCATGGGATTTTTGTCGTTCTTTGGATGCAAAAGCGATGGTGTTCAAAAGTTTTGAAGTTGAAATTTAATCTTTGAAATTCATTCGCGATTCTTGTTTGAATTCAATGAACTCCAGGACAAAAGCTGGAAATCATTTCTTGATTTGTATTGCGATTGCCGGTGGAATTTTTGCGTCCCGGTATTTCGGTGTATCTTGTAATCCGGTTCGAGAACCTGACTAGTTAGGAAAAGATCTGATGTTAGTTATGGTCTTTTATGTAACATGAGAAGAAAATTTCCTAAGTTGAATTTTGAATTTATTTGGATGGTTTTGATCTTGATATTAGTGTACACTTGATTTTAGTGGCTTACACTATGAAAGGACTTGTCGACTTTGATTTCAAGAGGCCCTCCCCAAGTGACACAGAGATGGAGATTCCTGAGATCATAAACCAGTTACTTGGGGGTATGCTAGACTAATATTGAAGAACTAATGAGCTCTGAAAGGTTACTTAGATAAATCCTCAATTTGCTCATGGTTTGAGAATGGGTTGAGTGATATATCAATTTAATCAATTAGAGATCTCTCCTTAGTATGGAAGAATGATCTTGATCCTGTGTTAGCATGGGGTCACATTCAGAGGAAGAAAAACTCTTCGGATCTTAAGGATGTGACATCATTCTTGTTGTAGAAAGCTAGTAATTGCCTTGTCTTGGGAAAGCAGAAATCTGCCCGATCTAGAAATGGGTGTGAAGTATTGGAAAAAATATCCGGATCTTACGAGATAAATCCTAGTACAAGTAATTATTTGATTATAATCATGTTTCAGAAATGAACATGAATCTCTACTTAGTGAAAAGTATGGTTAGAGGAGGAATCCAAACTATACTACCTTGCCTCTTGACAAATTCAGATTCCAACTCAGGGGAAAATAGAATGAGATTAGGATGCAGGAATTGACAATTTCACGATGGTGAAATCTCGGTGTTACTTCGACAATAATACGGTTGAGTCCGGGTTACATTTAGAAGTTAACTTTTTCATATAAAGCGTGGGGATACAGTTATTAAAATTCTTGACTAAGTTACTAAATTTTCATCTAAACTAGGCGTTCAAATAGTGTAAAACTTGAGTAGTTGGGGTATTGAAATTTAGAATTCATTTCAATCTACGTGAGGCGATATCAGGACTTATGGTCCACTTTTACATTATTTGTAGACACGTACTAACACACGAGTTTTTAAGACCAAAGTAAATCTTTAATTGAGTTTGGTGACAAAAATTATTCTTAACGAGCATCGGGTACATATTTGGTTTTAACGAGTTTTTTGGCGGCGCCTAGGGTTAGGCAATAGTCCTCTAGTGACAGTGTCTTAAATTTGATCTATACACGGTTTCGTCCTAACAGAAGTTTTTTGGCATCGTTCTTGAGGACTAATTATAATCTTAACTGTAATGGTTTCATAAATTTGAATATGTATATCATCTGGTCTTAACACAAAGCCACACACTTTCAGCAGAGCGGGATGCGGAGGTAGACAATACTTGTGTACGTAGGAGAGGTACTTTGAGCGATAACACTAGATGAGGCACCGAAAGGTGCGCAACGCTACTCTACACCTCCGCAGATAATACAACTCATGGTGGCATAGAAGGTTCATGGAGATAGAAAAAGGGACATGCACCATAGACATGGGACGGACTTAGAGAGAAGTCGAAGCAATTCTACCCGAAGATGTGGAATACATAGCGCGTGAAGATCAAGCATCTCTCGAGCACCACGAGATTCGATCGCGACTATGTGAAAGAGTTCTCTTCCCTAATGCTTGAGGCACCTGATTTGAATGAGAAGGATCTTCTCTTCAACTTCATGGACAACCTACGAGTGAAGTAGAGCAAGAGTTAAGGAGAGCGTGGTATCCGAGACTTAGCCATGGCCATGGGTATTAGTGAGAATCACTTATGTGGTTCAGAGGACCGTCCCTAAACGAGAGGCGCCCGTTGAGGGTAGTCATGCTAAAGGTGGGAGAGACAGAAGGATCTGAGAACTACTTATAGTGCTGTGGGGAAGGATCAAGTGCGGCCTCTACCGTGAGAGAGCGAGGGGTTGGGATAAGTATGTGAGGATTTTAAGAGTCGGGTGTCCACGGTGGGCACGTGAGATGTCCCAGAGGAAGGCCCTTAATGCCATGATCGGGAGGTACGAGAAGCAGGGGTGGCGATGCTCGCGTGGGGTGATACAACTTTGAATGCCCTTAAGGTCCAGCGAAGCTAGGAGAGCGACACCGAAGCGGGACTCGTATGCGTGGAGGCTAAGTTGAATGGGATGACCGCTAAGGCCATGATAGGCAGCGGTGTCACACAGAAACTTTGCCTCTCATAGGAGGCTAGGAGACTCGAGGCTCACAGACATCGAGGAGGCGGGGTGGCTCAAGGCGAGTTAACCTGGCTGCGAAGCCATCCTAGTAGTAGCTTGTGGGGTGGCCAATGAAAGATAGGATGGAGTGGGAATGAGTTGACTTCACAGTGGCACCCATAGATGACTTTAAGATAGTAATTGGGATGGATTTCCTTCGCCAGGTAAAAGATGTGCCTGTACCTTTTCTACGTTCGATGGCTATCTTAGAAGATGAGGCACCATGTATGGTTCCCGCGATCACCCAGAAACAGCTAAGACCTACATCTTTGGCGCTATACGGTAGAAAGGGTTGAAAAAAATGAGGTGACCTACTTGGCGGCTCTTAAGGAAGACCCAATTGACCCTATGGGAGATCCTATGCCCATAGAAGTCAAGAAGGTGTTGGATGAGTTCAAAGATGTAATGCCATTCGGAGGTACCCAAACAGCTCCCACCTAAGAGGGGAGGAGAAGATCACGAAGATTGAGTTGGAGGCGAGGGCTTGAAACTCCATGCCATGGGGCCTATGGGATGGCACCCAGGAGTTAGAGGAGTTGAAAAAGACAACTAAAGGAGTTCTTTGGGTGTCGGATCATCGACCATCTAAAAACCCATAGTGCGCGGTCTTATTCGAAAGAAACACGATGGGTCGTGTGGATGTGAATGTCATTCAGGGCACTTTCAACAATTGACGGTTAAAAACCAAGTATCCCATTCCTCTTATTGCTGACCTATTTGATCAACTTGGTAAAAGCGAGTACTTCACTAAAATTTGTACTTGCGAGTCGGTACTAAGTGAGGATAATTTGAAGGGATAGTAGAAGAGCGCGGCATTGACGAGGTATGGCTTTTATGAGTTCCTAGTGATGCCCTTTGGTCTTACTAATGCACCTGCTACATTCTACACTTTGATGAACAAGATATTCTATCCTTTCCTAGATAATTTTGTGGTGGTATATCTAGATGATATTGTTATATATAGCAACACCTTGGAGGAGCATGTTTATCATCTAAGGAAGGTGTTCCGGATATTAAGGCAGAATGAGCTATATGTGAAAAGGGAAAAATGTTCCTTTGCTCTAGGGGAAGTGGGCTTCCTAGGACATCGCATCAAGGATTGCAAGCTCATGATGGATGAGAGCAAGATCAAAGCCATTCAGGAATGGGATCCCCCTGCTGAGTGCCATAACTTCAAAGATTCTTTCTTGGGCTGATTAACTACTACTAGCGGTTCATCGAGGGTACTCGGCGAGGCGCACCATTAATGATTTTCGAAAGTGAGGCATGGACATGGGATGAGAAGTGTTAGCAAGCCTTTGAAGACTTGAAGAAGGTCGTAACGAAGGAGCTAGTGTTGGCACTACCTGACCACACCAAGGTATTTGAGGTACACATTGATGCCTCTGACTTTGCTATTAGAGGGGTTCTTATGCAGGAGAAGCACCCATGCGTTTTGAAGCGCAAGGCGAATGACACGGAGAGTCGGTACACGAGTCCCGAGAAGGAGATGGCGACGATCGTCCGTTTCTTTGCGGACATGGAACATATCTGATTGGGGTCATGCCGTAGTGAAGACCGGGGACAATGTTGCTACTAGCTACTTCAGGACCGGAAAAGTAAGCTGGCGGGCAAGGTGGCAAAGACTTCTGTTGTGAGTTTGACTACACTTATTTGGGTACGAGAGCGAGCATATGTAGGAAATCACGTGGCCAGATGCCTTAACTGTAAAGTAATTTAGCATCCATGACTAAGCCCATTGAGGAGATGGTGGATCTCATAGGGGGGTGTTATAGCATGATCCAATGGCCAAGAGTCTCCTCACATTAGCTCATTAGGGAAAGACAAGGCGGTTTTGGGTAGAGGACGGTCTACCACCTGAAAAGGGAAGCGACTATGTGCACGAGTGGGGAAGCATCAGAAGGAATCTCATCAAGGAGTGTCACGACTCCAAATGGGCTGGTCACCTAAGGCAACGACGCACAAGGGCACTGCTAGATTCTATCTACTACTGGCAATAGATACGAGATGATGTGGAGACTTATGTGAGGACTTGTCTTGTTTGCGGTGAGGCCGAAGTGGAGACGACACTCATTTATTTTTGGAGCCACTCCCTATAGCATAGCGGCCTTGGGAGAGTGTCACTATGGACTTCATCATCGACCTACCCAAGTCCGAGGGATATGGATCTATCATAGTGGTGGTGAACTGGTTTTCTAAGTATTCTACTTTCATAGTAGCCCACCCAAGGATTACCGCAATAAGGGAGACCCGATTCGGAGAATTTATTCCTTGAGAACGTGGTGAAGTATTGGGGGCTACCAAAGTTCATCATCAATGATCGTGACTCACGCTTTATTGGGAAGTTTTGGATGGTGCTCTTCAAGCTCATAGGTACAGAGCTTCACTTCTCTACTAGCTTTCACCCTCAGCCGAGTGGGCGGACATAGCGGGTGAATGCATTTACTAGAGCTAGCAGAGGCACTTTGTGAGTGCTAACCAAAAACGACGGAGGCGAAGTTGCTAGATGTTGCTTTCGGTTCTCCTACCGATCTGAGAGGAGTGAGGCAGGCGAAGAGTTCGTTCGAGATAGTGATGATGGGGCAGCAGCGATGACCCCTCACCACCCCAGCGAGGGGTACACGAGGAAGGGATCGACTACAAAATTTGCGAGGATGACTTGTGACGAGGCGACATAGCATGCTCAGCATACTTGGAGAAAATTTGCTCGGAAGATGAAGAAGTGGTGACAAAAAGAGAGGAGACATGTAGAGTTCTAGGTTAGGAGACTTGGGCCTTGTCAAGCTCATACCCTGGCCGATTCGAGTCACTTTTCGAAGGTGCCTGAGGCTTGTGAGGAAGCTTTCCCGTACAAAGACGGGTTGGTAAGGTGTCTACAAGATCAAGTTACCACGAGAGCTAAGGAATTCATCACATCTTCCAT
The DNA here is from genome assembly GCA_016808115.1 of Tetrastigma voinierianum. Taxonomy (NCBI): domain Eukaryota; kingdom Viridiplantae; phylum Streptophyta; class Magnoliopsida; order Vitales; family Vitaceae; genus Tetrastigma; species Tetrastigma voinierianum. Next base: position 167,651 of record JAEQBH010006381.1, read on the forward strand.
GTCATCAATCTAAAGCCCTATCATGAAGATAAGGAGGTTCCAGACTTAAGAATTTCTAAGAGGGCACCCACAGCACTGGTGACATCCTATGATAAGGAGGTGGACTACATCATGGCAGATCGGTTCATGAGGAAGAAGAATAAATTTCAGCCTACCGCAGAAATACTTAGTGAAATGGGACTGCGGAGAGTGAAGCAAATTTGGGAGCTAGCAAATACTTTGTGGCGGAGTTCCGAGAAACGGTCGGCTTGGAGTTTTGGGTAGGAAGATCGGCCGGTCGTCATGGCTTTGGTAGGGGAGAATGTCACACCCTCACTCATGGAAAGCCCCTCTCTTGATCATATGGAAGCAAATGACCCTATGGGGGTTTATAAAGGGAGGTGGAAAGATTCTAGAGACTTGGAGAGACCTCCCTTTGCTAGAAGAATGTGAAAGGTTCTAGAAGATTCTAGAGAAGTCCACACTTATGTGGAAGAGCATGGAAGGAAGGAGATTATCCTAGATTCTTAGAGACCTGCTAATAAATATATGTACATGGTGAATTCTCTGGGTTGTAGAGAACCTTCCAAAGGTTCTACACACTTCCATAGATGTGTATATAAGGAGGAGGTGGCCTCATTTACAAACCACCAAGTTGAGAGCTTCTCTAAGCATTGTAGAGAGTTTCTTTCTTCCAAGTGTTCTCTTGAGTTCTATTCGCTTCCAAGGCGTGGGTAGAAGCCAGGCATAGCAAGTAAGGCAAGTGGGAGGTTGACTTAGCAAAATCCGAGGGGTGAGTTTTCTAAGTACTGCACGGGAGCTTAGCGGAAAAGTCATGACAACACGCCCGGCTCGACCAACGAAGCACCGCGCCGTCCACCAACGATCTATTCGAAAGTGCTAAGGTTGTTGTAGAATTGGCTGGCGACCCTCATAACGGTCGAAGAAAGTAGACAAATCACGAATTACATGGCCGTGCGATGAAAATGCGGATCTTACGGAGTCTTTGCTTCCCATTCACGAGAAGGCTGGAGGAGAGAGCTTTAGAAGTATGTGGGGAGTAGCTAAGACTTATCTCCACCGGCCTGTCGTCTCATTCCCACCACCACCACCGCACCAGAGCTTTTTTGGCCACTCAACACACCACGCCACGCCATCGCCACGGAAACACATTCCTCCTCCCACTCCGGCGTAATGATGACCATTCGGCGGTGGGTATGGCCGATTAAAGATGGCTCGAGGTTTCATGAAAAAAGAGTACTAACCCGATTCTGTTCTTTGTCAATGCTTGATGCTTTGTTTTAACTCTGTTTTTATTTGATTTCAGAGTTCTAGATAGTAGATTAGTGGAATCAATTTGGTGTTTATACGTATGAAATGGTGTTTAGTTGTATACTAATGTTAAACCATCATTTATCTTGTTAGAGAAAGTAAATATTGTTGTTGTTGTTTCCTTAGATCCTGAAATTGTTTAAGGTTTGGTGTTTTTTTTTTTTTTTTTGTTCAATTCTGATTGTTTGGTTGCTAGGAAAAAAAAAAAAAAAATTCCCCCCACCCATTGGATTTTCTCAGTAGCAATGAAGAAATAGGATTTTGGATATGCCAAAATGGCAAAATCCCATAACATGGCTAGTTATATCTTTGATTCTCAACTGTTTCGAGGATCTATAGAAGTCTTGGAAATTTATTGATTTGTGACCCCGGGTGATTTAGGCTTTTGTCGACCTTTGAGGCCAGCGACGGTGTGACTTTTTGTGGGGTATTTATGTCATATCGATATATTAGGGGTTTATTCTCTATTCCCATATTCATAGTGAAGTTTTTTCTCCTCATGGTTTTCCTACAAGGATTTCCTAAATAAATACGGTGTTTTCCTTTGTTTTCATATTTTCATTATTGCCATTGATTTCAACGAATTGTAAAAATAGATACTTTGATTGCTTAGGTTCCCCCAGAAGTTACCAATCATTTTGGTATTAGGACTTGTTTGTTCAATTACGATTGTTTGGTTGCTAGGGAAAACTAAATTGTCCCCACCCCATGAATTTTCTCCAATGAAGAAATAAGATCTTGAATATGCCAAAATGACAAAATCCCATAACTACTTTCTTTCATTCTTACTTTCTTATTTCCCAGAATTCCTCCCTTCCATTGATTCGAAGAAAATGGCCAAACACTGAGAAGCACGATGAACAATCGGTTAGACCGTTTTTTTACATTGGTCACAGCTTTTTACATTATTAGGCTCGGTTACATGCCCTTTAGAATTATATCGCTATAGTTTTATAACATGTTTAGGGTATAATATATGTTAATTTTGAATTTGTCAAAAATTAATATGGCTAAAGGTGAAAATGATAAACAGAGATTAATTCAAGTGTCAGTAAGTAGTAATTTACCAATCCATGACCTAAAGGTCATATGATAATAAGTTTATAATACGATATAGAAATATTAAATGGGGGCTGAAGTGTAAATGAAAGAAAGGAATGAGCTTTACAAGCGAATGGGAAAAGAACGAAAATGGGTTTCTTGAACATGGCACTGTAAAGGATGGGGATAAGACCAAATATTGGGGTCTTGTAAATGGGAACATTTCTCCTTTGGGTTTTTGAGAGTACATTTAGAATCTGAGTTGAGAGAGGCAACTTTGGTTTGAGATTACTTCATGTAATCGGGGGCCGGCCCACTTACTTTATAAGGGGCCACTAGAAAATTTATTTTTTTTTGGGCCCTAATATAAATATATATATATATATATATATATATATATATATATATATATATAAGTTAAAAACCAAAATTTTATTGAACAAGCCTATTCAGCATTACATAAAAATTTCTTTGTAAGTTTATTCTGCAAGCATTTTTTAGATAAAAAAATCAATAGTGTATTAAAATCATTGTTCTAGCATATGTTTTTCAATAGGCAGTCTGACGAATCCATTCAATCTTCTTTGTGGCGTTGTTGATCGAAGGTATGATTTGATTAACTGACTTTGAGAAACTCTTTTCTGCGAGAGGCAGAAAAGCGTAAGCTGGTATAGTCAATAGTACGTAGCGATCAGTACATTTGGAAAGCAGAATCGTCGTTTGAATGATCTATGGCAAATTCTTCTTTTGGTCTCGCTGGTAGCGCTTCTACATGTCTTTAGCTCGAGAAATGCTTTCATCACGTCGATGTCGAGTCGTGTTATGTCTCGAAAAATTTCAAGCTTATCGCGACAAAGGCTTGAAACAATCATCATCTATGATATGTAACTTGTGTAAAATCAAATAAAAATCAAAAATATCTTCCGTATTTTGAAATTGTTAAAATCTCTTATTGGTGAAGAAATAAGCGATGCGAAACTATATATAAAGAAATAATCAAGCTACATAAGATTAACCCCGTCTGAATGTGTAATCTCTTCACTAGCATTTTCATGGCCTTGCTGCGTAAATAATCGCTTTTCACAATGTAGGTTCAATTTTCATACGAGACGGCGATTTCTTTTACTTAATAATCTTATCAGTTCAAATCAAAGTTTCTCTATAAGTCTCAAAGAAAGAAATAAGTGCTCAAATGACTAATAGCGACATCGAAATGTATGTCTTTACTTTGCAACATTTTGCTCACTCCCATTAATGGCGGATGATAAAATATTGTACCAAATAACCATGCCAAATAAGAATTCAAAATCCATGATATCGACAAATAAACTTTAGCATCCACTGAATGTCTTAGGATCATCACTTGTTTCCACCAAGTGAGTTAAGGCTAGCTTTTAATTTTAAGACTTGAAATCTTGCCTTGCGCATTGACTTGACTTTCCCAGCATTAATGCGTGATAGCGGCTTAGGGTGAGAGCTTTTACACATTATCTTGCAAAATTTTCCATCGCTTTATAGAAGATGAAAACAATATATATATGCATTGTACAATTCGAAAAAGATTTAGCCTTTAGACAGAATTTTTCCATATCACAAAGTGCGAATTAAGGCTATGACAACCGCATGGTGTGTAGAAAGCTCTTGGATTTACTTAATACTTTTTTTGTACACGCTATGCTTTCCTTTCATGTGGTAGATTATCATAACCTTGACCTCTTAAATCACCAAGATCAAGTTCAGGAAGTGTTCTTAAAGCATTTATTAATTCATCAAATAATCCTTGTCTGGTATCCTCGCTCGAGAAATCACAAGAACTCTTCTACGCCCAACTGGACTTGCTGGAGACATCCACACATCGTATTGTGAGAACATTTGTTCTTCATGAAGCTTATAATACGGTGTACAATCAAGAGTATAGCGAAAAATATTTTTGCTTCTCTAACTTTTTTTAATAATCTCGGAGTCTTTATTTCTAGACGTAGTATAAATTCATTTTGAATTTTGTGACTAAGATAATGATAATGAATTTCCTTTTCTAAATCCCTTTGAGTGTTAACCATTGGATCAAACTACGGCAATCATTTCAATTATACCCGAAATTTCCATTATTTTCTTCATAAATTTCTCGAGTACTCATGAAATCTTAAATTATTAACACCAAAGAAAGCTAACAACGAAACTATTCTCAAAAAACTTGTCTCGATGTTTTCTATCTTTGTTGATTTGATCTTGTAATGCTTTATCAATTGTCAAATTCTTTTGTAATCTCCTTTCTAGTTCAATCCATCTTCTCATGCATGTGCTCATTTACTAGTTTCGACTTTTGAGCCTATAATTGATATTTTAAATCATTAGTTAGCCATGCTAATTGAAAAGTATTTTCCTCTTGCTTAAATAATTTACAACAAAAGCAAAATATTTATCAATGAAATTGAGTAAACCAACCATTTTTAAATAGTCTTCTCACCATTTTGATAAATACTTGAGTGTAATGTGTAGAAAGAGAAATGCCTATTTTCTGAGTCTTTAGGAAAAGAAAATTATCCACTTTTACTTTAGAATGACCTCTTTTCACCAACATGTCTATTAAATTTTGATCAATAATTTTCCAATTTCACGGATGCATGTGTCTAAAGGCAAAGAAACAACATGTGTATCTAAATCATCTTGTTGTTCATTCATATTTTCCTCCAAATTATCATGCTGCTCATTTCTTGTTCACAATCATCCAAATCTTCTTTATTTACTAAATTCTCCCCCTCTTCATTAATATCTTTTTCATCTTGAACCTTCTCATATATTTCCTTGTCAACATTACTTGTATTACTAAGAAATTTGTCCATAACTCCCACTTGAGATTGTAAAAACTCCTCAGTTTTTCTTTTCTTCTTTCTTTTTTCATATCCAGACAAATACTTTCTAGTAGACATAATAACTCAATTCAATATCAATTCAAGATCAAACTTTAAATTAGATCAATAATGATAGAACCTGATGAGAGAATCTTGATAAATTTGATCAAACGAACATGTCTTCCTTTTCTTCGATTAAGGCGCATAATAAAAATACTTAAAACTAACAAAATTATTATTTGATAAAAATATAAAATAATCAAATAAAAATACGTTAAAAAATAAATAATAAATTATTTCATACCTATGATCAGATTACTAAAGATTTTTGTCTGTTTGTTTTTTTATCAGCAAAAAAATGAGGAACTCTAATTTTTTTCAGAAAGAGAAACCCTAATATTTTTGAACGGAGAGAAACTCAGATGTTGAAGAGTGTTTTAACTTTTTAACAAAAATAAAAAAAAACCATCGCATAAAATGTCGGCAATTTGAAGGAGTTTGCAAAAAGACATATCATTTAATGAAGTGAGGTCCATGTGAGACTTCCTTTATTGTATTTAAAGTGGGAGTCTTTTTTAGAGCTTTATTGCATTTAACGTGAGTTTTTTTGAGAGCTGTTAACAACCAAATTTTTTTATTATATTTAATTAATTATAAATTATAAATATATATAATATTTTATTATTTCAAAAAGGAGCCCACTATAAAGTGGGGCCCTGGCGGCCGACCTACCTGCTTTATGGCGGCCCATTATTTTATGTAATCAGGGTTTACGTGATCAAGACGAAGAAAAAGAAAGAAAAAGAGATTCTGAGAGATTTAAAAGGTATAGAAAACTAAACCTAAAACCCTTTTGATGATGTTTGGGTTTTGGGAAAACCTAAGTTTGTATAATAATGATGGATGTTAGTCTTAACTGATTTTATGGTTGTTTGAGTTGGTTGTGGTCTCGATTGAGAATGTTTGTATCACAAAGAAAATGTTGGGGTTTAGGGAGATCTTGTCAAAATTTTCAAAACCCACGTTTTGTATCTTGGCCATAACATGACCATCACTCATCCAAATTGAGTGATTCAAATTTCTGGGTAAACTAGACTTTTAGGAAAACAAATCTCCTTGAAATAAGTATATTCAAATTTGGACCCTATTGGATCCAAAAAATTCGTCAAAGTGAAGCTGTTTCGAAGGTTTCTGGTATGTTGGTCTGACTTTAGTGTTTAGGTCATAACTTGGCCATCACTCATCCAAATTGAGTGATTCAAATTTTTAAGTAAACTAGACTTCTATGAGAACAAATATCCTTGAAATAAGTATATTCAAATTTAGACCCCATTATACCCATAAATTTGTCTAATGGGGGCTCTGTTTGTAGGAAATATTTCGGGGTAATGAGATTCAAGTGAATAAATGAAATTATAAAAGTGATTGCTATATGAAATATGATTACATGAATAGAAATACGAGCAATATTGAGAACATGATCATACAGGTTATGATAAAAGTAACAGTTATAATATATGTATAAAGGAATATTGTCTGAAAGTATCTCATGTGGATACATGTGATTGACATTATCCATGTATATGAGATGTCCATAGCTTGAACATGAATGAAAATGTAATAAGTTTGATTGTTTGCATATGTCACCAGGTAGAGGGATAGATAGGTATGCCTATAGGGATACAGTTGCTGCGACATACAGTTTATAATTATCGAGGCCCCGTTTGGGTCGATGTCATAGGTCCCGTTTGGATCATTATAGTAGCCCCGTTTGGGTCATACAAATAGATATCATTGTCTCGTACAGTGATAAAGAAAATGTTGGGGTTTTAGGGGAGATATTGTCAAAAATTTTCCAAAACCCACATTTTTTGTCTTGGCCATAACATGGTCATCACTCATCCAAATTGAGTGATTCAAATTTCTAGGTAAACTATACTTTTAGGAAAACAAATCTCCTTGAAATAAGGATATTCAAATTTGAACCCCATTGGACCCAAAAAATTCGTCAAAATGAAGCTCTGTTTTCTAGCAGTTTCTGGTCTATGTTGGCACAACTTTATTGTTTAGGCCATAATTTGGTCATCACTCATCCAAGTGAGTTGTTAAATTTACCCAGGAGTAAACTAGACTTCTATGAGAACAAATATCCTTGAAATAAGTGTATTCAAATTTTAACCCCATAGTACCTAGAAATTCTTCTAATGGGAGCTCTGTTTGTAGGAAATATTTCGGTATAACGAGATTCAAGTGAATAAATGAAATTATAAAAGTGATTGCTATATGAAATATGATTACATGAATAGAAATACGAGAAATATTGAGAACCTGATCATACAGGTTATGATAAAAGTAACAGTTATAGTATATGTATAAAGGAATACTATTTGGAAGTATCTCATGTGGATACATTTGATTGACATTATCCATGTATATGAGATGTCCATAGCTTGAACATGAATGAAAATGTAACCAAGTTTGACTGTTTGCATATGTCACCAGGTAGAGGGATAGATAGGCATGCCTATAGAATCTGATTCTTTGCCGGCATACGAGTTTATAGATATCGATGCCCCGGATTTGGGTCGATGTCGCAGATCCGTTTGGATCATTATAAGCTCTGTTTTGGTCATCTGAATAGAGATCAACATCTCGTACGTGTCGTACCTTAGTGCATACAAATTATACCCGTTATCCACTTCTTGGAATATGCAGGCAAGACATAAGACATAAGATGTGATAAAACAAAAAAATTGATTGAAATTGTTATAAGAAGCATGTAACATGGAAACGGTTATAAGAAGCATGTAATATGAAAACAATGATTCGAAATGAAAAAATGTGACAAAGCTATAATGATATGAAAAGTACTATATATTATGACAATTGAGAGTGAGAACTCTACTAAATGGTATAATATGCAAGTATAATGATATATGAATAGATATTGTGCAAATAGACAATTTTGTAAATTGTATATCGTCTTTAAGGACCACTACGGGTGGTCATATATGTTATATGTGTTTCCCACTAAAGTATAAGCTTAGCACGAGTGTTTCATCCATGTAGGTACTAAAGAGGGACATCACGGTAGAGTAGGCACATGCGAGCCAACACGCGATAGGAGTCAATATGTCGGGTGCTACCTCGATTTTGAATAGGCACATGTAAAGTTTTTTTTTGGCTTGTATGTATAAGTCAATGGGACTCGAGATATTGTCTGTGAGGACATTATGAATACCACTATGTTGGTTGTTTTATATGTATTTGTGATTATGAATTAATTACATGTTATGGGCTCACCAATATCAGAAAAACAAGTTAAAGAGTCTTAGTCCCATGCCGTGTCCCCCTCTTCCGCTTAGGCGAGGGTTAGGGCGCGACAAGTTTGGAATCCGAAAAAGTACTAAGGAAAGAAAACATAAAGGGAAACAAAAATTTAGAGGAAAATATAAAAGTATGTTTAAACTTAATAAATTAATTACATATGTTTAATTGAAACTCATTTTATTTGTTCTACATATTATATAAGGGCTAGCAGAAATTTGAAAAATATGTCAAATTTTGAAGAATTGGAACAAAACATGAAATATTTTTAGTTTTTTTTCCTGATATTTTCTCATAATTTAGTTCTGATGGGAAAATATAAAAAAAATATCAAACATCATAAAAATTCCTCAAAGTTTTATATATTTTTAAATTTCTTAATCCTTATATAACATAGATAAACAATTAAAATGGATTTTAGTAAACATATAGAATTAATTTGTTAAGTTTGAACATATTTTCTATTTTCTTTTCGTAGTACTTTTCGGGTTCCGAATATAGCCTTATTCGATAAGACAAACTAACAAACACTTCCTCCTCTAACATTAAGAAATTTCAGGCATGACAAGGTGATTAGCGGGTGTCTCCAGGGGCTGACAAGAAGAATAAAGCCAAGAGCAAGCAGGATAAAACAGAGGTTTTTGTTCTGTTTTTGCCCTGTTTTCACTGTTTTTGTCTGTTTTTTAGTTTCTGATAATCTAAAAATTATACTGAGGAATTGACAACAAACAAATCTGAGTAAGAGGGAGCATTGGATCAGAAAAGGGCGAAAGCTATGCGTCGGTACCGGACTGAATACAAAACATCGATTATGTAGCAAACGGGGCTAAAGCAAAAGCAGAGGAAAAGAGGAGAAATGAAGAGCTGAAAGTGAAAGAGAAGGCAAATATCATCAGACAGACAGTGGAATTCCCCCAAACATGTTCTTGTTTCTGATTGATTTCTGGAATATTAGAGCTTACTTTTCCTTGATCTTAACCATCTCAGTCTTCTCCCAAACATCTATCTCTATTTCTCCAATTGGTCTCCCCCATTTGGTCCGAGCTTTTCGGGTTGCTGGCTCTTTGACCGGTGATGGTGGTGGTGGCGGCGGCGGCGGCGGCGGTGAAGCAGGAGCAACGGCAGGCTTTTCTGATGGAGTTTTCCGGGGCAGAGGAAGAAGTGAAAGAGGAATCTCTGCAGATTTTATTGGTGCTTTCCTCTCTGTACCTTCGGAAATTTTTATTGCCGTTTCACCTGAAAAGAACATAATCAAGACAGTTCCATCTGTTTTCATACAGGAAGATGCTTTCTGCTCGGTTTGGAACCCGGAAAGTATTTCGACGGTAAGGAAAATGATTTTCTCGAGTGTGGTTTCACCATGAAAAATGTAAAAAAAAATTAAATATAATCAAAAATTATTCAAGTTTTACGTATTTTAAAATTTCTTTAGTCGTTATATAATAGAAATAATGAAATAAATTTATTTGAATTTAAGCACTATTTTTATTTTAACTACAGATCTTTTTTCTCCCCACTTTTTCCTTTTCCTTATACCCACTTTTCAAACATATTTTTATTCACCTCAAATTCTCTTTTTTCCTAACTACTTTCCGGGTTTCAAGCGGAGCACATTCTTACCGGAAAATCGGCCCGGAAGCGGGAGTGCGAGAGGGAAGTGGCTTCCCTTTTGCTGATGACTGTGGTTGGAGCAGGTTGAGAGGGTTCAGCCGTCTTCTTCTTCTTCTGATCTGAGATTATTGTTTTCTTTCCAGAGATTTAATGGCGTAAAACATGCTGTACGACTGCAGTTGCATATTCAGGATCATTACTCTGCTGCTTCATTCTGTTTGTGAATTGTCTCCACACCCACCTCAACCCTTTCCTCTCTGTAAATTCCACTATCAACATACTAAGGTCATTCCATTTTCCAGAAAAATTAGAAGTTTAAATTTAATAAATTAATTATATATGTTTATTCAAACGTATTTTATTTGTTTATCTATGTTATATAAATTAGGCTACGTTTGGAACCCAAAAAAAAATTAGAGAAAAAAAAAGGTTTAAATTTAATAAATTAATTATATATATTTATTCAAACTTATTTTATTTGTTTTTCTCGGTTATATAAGTTAGGCTCTTTTGGGTTCAGAGAGGCAGAGAGAAAAAGTACGAGAAAAATTGGAGAAAAATAAAAATGTTTAAATTTAATAAATTAATTATATGTTTTATTGGCTATTTTATTTGTTTTTCTCGGTTATATAAGATTAAGGCTCTTTTTGGAACAGAAAATAGAGAGAGAAAGTGCAAGAAAAATTGGAGAAAAAAAGTTTAAAATTTAATAAATTAATTACATATGTTTATTCAAACTTTTTTGAAAATATGTTTATTCAAAGTTATTTTGTGGTTTCTCTCCATTATATTAGGACTAAGAATTTGAAAATGTGTAAAATTTTAAAGGAATTTTATTTATATTTTATTTTCTTTTATATTTTCAACTTTGAACCAAAACATGCTAAGGAAATCATTTTCTTAGCATTCATTCTTCCTAATGCTTTTGAGTTCGAGTGAAAGCCTAAGGAACGGGAAAAATCGAGTTCGAGAATTAAATTTAAACGTATTTTTATTTTCGCCGAATTTCTTTTCGTTTCGCTTTTCCTCTTTATTTTCTTTTCTTAGTACTTCTGGGTTCTAGGGTACCTCCTTTGAAAACGAGTTTTCCAGTGGAATTTTCCTCTTTACTTCTTCCCACACTGGCCAAAATCTTGCCTAACAAAATTGTCGGGATAAAACTTTCATGAATGCTTTTTTTTTTTTTTTTGGAAAGAAATTTCATTTATTCTAAATGACAAATATTACATATGAACGCTAGAAAACCAAAGTGGTAAAAGCGGCTCAAGGCCTACACAACATATTAATGGCTTGAGGGGTTGATATATGACTTCTCTGTCTCATCGAAACAACTCTGTCATCTAAATCACCCACATGAAAACCAACGAATAAATCAACCGTTGTACGACGATACAATCACATACCGCAACAAGTCGACGACAAAAACACATAAAAAAAAAGAAAGGAAAACCGAGTGAACACTCATATCTAACCACTTTATTAAGAGAGAAAGCTCATATATGAGTGGACAAACAATGAAATGGGTGATGTCAATCCAAGGAAGACAAAAAAAAACCACCCCTCTTTTTCAATGGGATGAAAAGAAAGAACATAAAGAAGTATCTTTACGTAAACAACGGATTAAAAAATCTACCTGAACATACCACGGCTAGACAAGTTGAACATAAGCATCGAAAGTAGTTTCAAGCGTCTACTAATTCATCTGAATTGGACAAGCGATGGGAAGGTGATTTCAATCTTAGGAATGCCAAAAAACCACTCGGGATGAAAAGAAAGAAGAAAATGAACTAAGACTCCGTTTAGTTCACGAAAATTTTCAACTCTATCCAAAATTCAGAATATGAAAATTTTCAATGTATTCTAATCTTTAGTTTTCATTTTCAGAAAATACGTTTCGTACTTGAATCTGGTTGAAAATACGTTTTCATTTTTCAACCTGTTTGGTTGAATTTGGTTGAATTTAATTAACAAGGAAAGCGAGCACTGTTTCGTTTATATATAAAATGTTGAAAATAGTGAATTTATTTTCTTTGTTTTGAAAATTTGTTTCGTGCTGATAAATGTAAGCAGCGTTTTCATTTGTTTTTCGAAAAGTTTGAATAAGAAAACGAGAAAATTTACTACACTTTACTAAAAAGCAGAGGGCTGGGTTTCGAGGAGGAGAGGAGAGGAATTTAGGCTTCTTAAATACGTAATGTAAACACGCATTAAGAAATCTACAAACACACACAACCATACAAGTTAAGCACTTAAGCAAGCGAGAAAATAGTTTCGAAAACCGTCTACTAATTCATTTGGGTGGACAAGCGACAGGAGAAGGTGGAGTTTTGGTCACGAGAATCTTGAAAAAAACCCACTTTGAGATGAAAGAAAAAGAAGGAACTCGGGTTTCGGAGAAATCTAGAGACATACACAGCAGCCATACAAATTGAACATAATCATCGAAAACAGTCAGCTAAATCAAGACTTACCTGGTTTGCTTCAGCAGAAACTCCATTAAAACTCTGAGATCAGGATGAAGTCAGAATTTGAGGTTGAAGAAGATGGATTTTGCATCCATGGAAGGGTTAGGTGTTGCTTATTAGAAGGAGAAAGGGAAGGAAAAGTGGAAGATTTGTGATGGGGGGAGATGCTTTGCATCAATGGATTGGTTTGTATACTTATTCCCCATTAGACGATCCCACAACAGAGCACTGAGAAAAAAAGTCATTTAATACATGAAAAGTTAGGAATCGTTTTAAATTAGAAAAGGTTCAGGGGCCTTGTCTGACAATGTCTCCCAAACTGCTTCCAAAAATTTGTTTTTTGGAAACAGTATTTTAACTGTAGGCTTGTTTGTTTGGTTCCTCTTGTTTCTTTTTTGAAAAACAAGGAGAATAAGAAAAACATATAAAATATGTTGGTTTTTAGTTTTTTTGTTTATGTTATCTGTGTTTTGAAAAACTATTATCAATAACAATTTTCAAAAACATAATCCAAACAAGCTTTATTATTCTTATTATGAGAAACAAAAGGCCTATTTGGTTCTTGTTTTTAAAAACTATTCTTGAGAACTATTTTTAAAACACAAAAAACATCATTTTGGGTTTGTTTTTGAGGTTTCAGTTTTTAAAATTGTTTTATATTCTAAAAGAACAAGGAAAACATGAAGAACAAGTTTTGTTCACAATTTTTTTTTTGTTCTCAAAAACACTAAATTCAGATAACAAAGCAGTTTTCAGATAACACAAAAATTATGTTTTCTATGTTTTCAAAAATAGGAACCAATCAGACCCTTGGTATTTTCTGAAAACTATTATGTTCTTGTTATCTTAATTTAGTGTTTTTTGGGTTTTTTTGAACAATAAAAAATTGTGTTCTCACTGTCTTTCTTATTATCCTTATTTAAATTAGTTTTTAGCATGCAAATACGATCAAAATTTTGTTCAAACACTCGAGAAGAAAAGAAGAACATAAAAGAAAAAAATCCATGTTTCATTAGAGAAAGATCTAGAAAACTAGAGAAATAAATTACATGAACATCCATAAAAATAGCTAAAATTACTATTCTACCCCTCCTAAAAATAGGAAAAAAAAAAACTCCAGCTCATGCATGTGGGAGCTAGGAGAGCAAACACAACGATCACCTCATTTATTAAAGAAGATCTAAAAACAAGAAAAATTGGGAAAACATTTTTGGTTTTCGGTTTATTTTTATTTTTTTGAAAAATATAAAAAATACAAAAAAAAAAACACACTAAATTTAAAGAACAAATAAGAGTTTTCAAAAAAACATTTTATTGGTGTTCTTTGTGTTTTCAAAAACATGAATCAAACATGGTCTAGTTACTATTTTTGAAAATTGTTCATGTTTAAAAAATAATGAAAACGAATAAGGTTTTCGCAACACACTTTGATGTTATATGTGTTTTCAAAAGCGTTCTCAAAAAACGATTATAAAAAATAGGTACAAAATAGGTCGTAGTTGCTAACACACACAAGCATTGTTTATGTTCTCACGAGCAAAAATAATAGATTACATATTACAGCAACTGCTATAAAAATATAAGTGATTCGTTCATTTTGTTTCTTTTATATTCTAAAAATAAGGAAAACAAAAAAAACATGTTTGATTATATTTTTATTGCTTTTAAAACAGCGAAGAACTTAAAAGCATACAAATTTTAAAAACAAGAGCACGTTTTCAAAAGGAGCAGAAAGCGATTGTTATACATGTTTCAAAAACTATTTATACTAGAGCGAGGAACCAAAATTGTCCCTATTCTTATTATGAGAAACAAGATTTCTTTCAAAAACTTATAGAAAGAAAACAAAAGAACATAAAAGAAAAAAACCAATGTTTATTAGAAGATCTAAAAACTAGAGAAAGAAATTACATGAAAATCCATAAAAATAGCTAAATTTACTACTCTACCCCTTCTAAAAACAGTAAAAAAAAAAAAAAACTCAATATTTGTGTTTTCTTCTATGTCCATGTCCCTTAGGCCTCATTTATTAGAGAAGATCTAAAAACAAGGAAAACAAATAAGAGTTTTTAGAGGTTATCTGTATTTTAAAAGCTGATACCAATTCTGAATTTTGAAAAATATGAACGGCCTGTGGATTTCATATTTTGAAAAGCTGTTTGCTCTTCTCAAAAAAATGAACAGTTTTTTTTTTTTTTGTTATAAAAATAGTTTTAAAAAATAGGAAGCAGACCCTAGTTCCTATTTTTGAAAATTGTTTTATGTTATCAAAAACAAAGGAGAAAATAAAAACATGGAGAACAAAAAAATGTTTTATGTTAATAAAACAAAGAGGAAAATAAAAAAAAAAAAAAGCATGTTTTATTCCCTATTTTTTCTTGTTTTGAAAAGCGTAGGCTTATTTAAAAACAACCTAGTCGAGAGAAAACAAGAACCATTTTACATAATAGAAACCAAAGTCCCTATTATTCTTATTATGAGAAACAAAATTTCTTTCAAAAACTCATAGAAAAAAACAAACAACATAAAAGAAAAGAAAAAAACCCATGTTTTATTAGAGAAAGATCTAAAAAACTAGGAAAATACATGAAAATCATAAAAATAGCTAAAGTACTATTCTACCCCTTAAAAATAGTAAAAAAAAACTCCATATCTAACTCATGCATGTAGGAGCCATAAAAGTCACTTATGAGAGCAAACAGAAATGACTGAGGGCAACAACAAAACTGAATATTTATTAGAGAAGATCTAAAACAGGAAAATAAATAGAGTTTTACAGAAAAACACTTTTTTTGGTATTGTGTTTTTAAAAGCTGTTTTGAAACGATTTTTAAAAATATGAGCAGAAAGCAGGCCACGGTTCTTATTTTTGCTTAGTTTTATGTTCTCAAAAAAAAGAGTAGTTCTCTTTTGTTCTAAAAAACATGAAACCTTGAAGAATAGTTTCAAATGGGAAACGACTACAGTTCCTATTTTTGAAAACTGTTTTTTGTTATCAAAAACAAGGAAAACAAAAAAAAAACACGTTTGATTCCCTTTTTTTTTTTGTTTTGAAAAACACAAAAAACACTAAATTCAGAAAATAAGAACACTTTTCAGATAACACCGTTTATAGTGTTCTCTATGTTTTCAAAAACATTACAAAAAACGGTAGCGAAAACAAATAAAATTTTAAGTTTCAAAAACATGGGGAAAACAAAGAACATAAAGAAAAAACCCATGTTTTGATAGAGAAAGTCTGGGTGGCGTTTTGTTTTTGACTTCTTTGAAAGGCCCCGAATAGGCTTTCGGCGTTAAAACTGTTTGTTTTTTAAATTTTTCATGACTTTATTCTTTGAAATTTTTTAAAAAAAATTAGAATAGAAAAAGTGAAAATATTTTCTTATTCGAGAAAAAGTCATTTTCCTAAAAATAAGAAAAGGCTGGAAGTGTTCTTTCGACAAAAGAATAGCCCAGCAATACTCTGGCCTGCAGGGATGACAATGAGAGGGTTTGGGACGGAGGTGATCCGAAATCTCGGGAGAGGGGGGGGGCCGGGAGCTCAGTTTGTTTTTCAATTCTCAAACTTGTCCTCGTTTAAAATTAAACAAGATGGGGCGGGTGGGAAAAATTCTAGTCGCCCCGTTTACATTTTATTTTGTTTTTATTTTTATTTTTATTTTTATATTTGCTTTTTATTTTATTATATTAAAAATTAATATTTTTCATAAAAATAAAATATTATGAACTTATATATTATTTATTAAAAAACATTATAATAATAATTATTATTTATATTAAAGTATAAAAATAAAATAATAAAAAATTATTTTTTAAATATAATCGAGGCGGAGCTTATTATTATTATTTTATATATATGGTTCATATTGCTTCGTCGGGTTCGTTTATACCCGAAACAATTTATTTCTTTTCGAGTTCACTTTGTACTAAAATTAACAGCCCCGAACCATTTCCACGACTTTCAAGATTTACCGTGAAATGCTAATAAGAAGTCGTAACGAAACATCGACCGAGAAAATCGAAAAAAAATTTCCGCTTATCTTAAGTCGACGAAACTTTTTGGTGTGAATTTTCCGCGAGACAAATTTAGCGGCGCAATCGTTTTAGATCCATCGAGTCTGAAAATTTATAAAACACTGAACGCATATTGATTTAGTATTTTTATTAACATTTTCACGAATTTTGAAAATTCCCAATTTTTATAGGGTTTCACGTAAAGTAACATTTTTGAACTCGTGGCGGATTTGAAAAAATAGCTCAAATCGGGTTAAGCCGAATTAAAATTAAATTAACATGTGACATTAAGAGCGAGAGACGGGATGAGAGCCACGAAAATAATGCATGGATTGTCATCCTGCTACCGGCTACTGTGTTAAAAAACAAAACGACTTATCTTGTCTTTATTAAGTCTTGTCGAGCGTGTATCAAAAAAAGTTTTATTCAGCATTAAGTAAAAAAAAAACAAACACCACCCTAGAAAACTAGATAAGGAAATTACATGAAAATCCATAAAGGGCAAAAATTACTATTCTACCCCTCCTAAAAATAGTAAAAAAAAAAAACCATATCTAACTCATGCATGTGGGAGCCTTGAAGTCCTTTAGGAGAGCAAACATAAATGAGTGAGGGGCAACAACAATATCAGTAGAAGGATCTACAAGCTTAGGCCTCATTTCTGGGATTTCTAATCCTTCTGTAACTGACAGTAGATGTCCATTGAGATACACCTTCTCACTTTGGATATCTCCATCCTGGAACTCAAATGGTACTCTTCTCTTCCCCCTTCTTCTTCATTAATATCATCTCTGCTTGGGTGCAGATTCATGTCATTCTTGACTTTGATTCGGAAACAAGTTGTGTTCGACATGTTGATTATAAGAATGCTGATGCCAGACTGTAAGAAAAAAAAAAGAAAAAAAGATTAATCGATAATATATTTTAGAGTTTTGTCTAAACTAGTGTTTAATTAAAACCGAAGTTAATGACTGATGTTTTAACCTAAAGTTGTGTTTGACATGTTGATTATAAGTAGCTCCACCAGACTGGAAGATAAAAAGGAAAAAATGTACTAAAGAATGATTAATCGATAATATATTTTAGAGTTTTGTCTTAGATCAATGCTTTTAAAATAAAAAAATATCAATCTAATATAGATTTAAAAAAAGTACTCAAATTAGTACTTAAAACCGGAGTTGATGACAACAGTATTATCTTCAAGCTTAAAATCATAGTGGCTACGGTTTTAACATCAAGTTGTGTTTGACATGTCGATTATAAGAATGCTAATGCCGGACTGGAAGAAAAAAGAAAAAAGAAAAAAAAAATAGTCAAGAATGATTAATCAATAATTAATAACTTATTTCACCTTTTGCTTTGAGCAGTGAGAATATACGCACATCAGGAGAATCATTTTTGAGTGGCTGCAAGTACTTTATTCCCATTAGACGATCCCACAAAGAGCACTGAGAAAAAAGTCAAACAAAATTATTAGAATATGTATTAATTCCGAAATTCTAATTTGTATTAATTATAATTCTAGTTATTGTATTAGTGTGATACGTATGAATCGAAGGAAAGCTTTTAAGAATATTTATATATATGTTATAAGTAATGAGAGATAACAGTTTCTAAAGGATATTTGGTGTGTATAGAAATTTAAA
>JAEQBH010006382.1:0-231723 GCA_016808115.1 Tetrastigma voinierianum
TACGTCTTAATTTAGTTAATTTAGTTAGTTTGATTATTTTTAGAAAATTTTTAACTTAGCATTTTCATTTTTCTAGTAAGTTAGTTTGTATAGTATAGTAGTGTGTTTTAAATTTTAATTACGTACATATAGAAAATTTTATAATAATTCTTATTTTATATTTTATTAATTAATTAAAAATTTTTTGAAGAGTACGAGGTAGTCAATACTCGGTTTGAGCCAAGTCGCTAAAAATAACGAAAATTAGCGAGTAGACCTGCATTTGCCCATGTTGGTTCTATATAAACACGGGGAGGATAGCGAATAGTCAAATTCATGTTTCCCACCTCACCGGCGAAGCTCTCTCCAGCCCAGCCTTGAGTCCATCCAACTGCCTTGGCGAGTGGTCTTTGCCCTACGCCCTTCATTGGTTGCGCCACCTTACGATGAGCGCGATCTGCGTTTGCCCTTATGCATGCCCAGTCACGGGTGTTTAGGAGCCCGATCCGCGTCGCCATCGTGGACACTTCTTGGCCCGCCCGCTAAGCGTGCGTGATGTTGAGAGCAGGCCATCGCCCGGTAGCCATGCACCTGGCCTTTCACATTGCCTCGGGTCTCGGCCTCAGCGAGCCACGACTACCCCGGCTGAGCCACCTGTCGGAGCCTTGGTGAGCCTCCTTGCCCGATACGGGACCCGGTAGTGCGCCCTCGGTTATTTTGGTGCCTGCCTTAGCATCTGGTCTTTCTGAGCCCTTATTTGCGGTTCGAGGCGATTCGGTGTTGCCGGTGAGCCTGGTTGATACGCTGTTTTCGAAGTGCCTCGATCGTCTTGGAGCTTGAGTTTAGTTAGTGCATCGGTGCGTGCTGTAGTCGAGCTTTCTTCGGGAGTTTTATTCATATATGTAGGATATGGTTCGTGCACTGGGGTGGATCCGTGTTGACCCAAGTGAGATTCGGTACACCAGAGGCCCGGCTGTCAAACTGGTGCCATCACCTGGAATCCCCAGGCGCCCTTTGGGGCCTCGGGGTTCTTAGGCGTATCGGACACGGATGGGACCCGTCTTAAATCTATAGTACCTCGAGAGGGAGAGTTGGAGGCGGGCCCTCGGCGGGCCAGCAGCCCGGGGCTTGAGGGCGAGTCATCATCCTCGGCCGCGTGCGTCTGATCCTATCTGCTGGATGGCTTCGCCGCCTCAGTTGTCTGCACGCCTCGAGAGTTCAGGCGAGTCATTTTGTGAGGGCCCCAGATTCAGGGAATATCACGACTCCATCGGTAAGGCCGTTCCATCGGGGAGTGCGTACTGGCGTCCGGCGGTTGAGGGTGATCCTGGGCATCTTGCGGGGAGTCCGCGGATTGATTGAGGATTATTGTGTGCCTTTCCTTGGCCCAGGCGGCATTCTTGCCCACGAGTGGTGTTGCGGTTTACGCTCGATGACCTCTGGAAGGATCCGGCTAGTGTTAGTGAGCTTGATTCCGGTGATGATCGCGAGTCAGTACCGAGGCGGCGATATTTAGGCGACTCTTGGCTGCGTATACCTGCCGACCCGTCTGAAGAGATTCTGAGAGATTGAATTTGCTTCCAGCCGCTGGGTGGTTGGCAATGGCGAACACCGCTTCTTGGACGGTATTTGCGAGGAGCGACTCGCCTCGGATCTTTGTTTGTCGACCATCTGGCCCAAATGCGAGCTTATTCCTCTGGCATTATGTCTGGGAGGAGGCGCCCGTCTTGGAGGCGCTGGGATCTCAGGGGGATTTTGAGTTCGGTCCTCTGAAGTGGTGATGACTGGTTGGAGAAGTCCATCGGGGGCTGTGAGTGACGAAGGCATTCACCGCTATGCAGGACTCCTCGCCATGTTCTCGAGCATGTAGGATTTGAGGAGGGCCGGGATGAGATAGAGATCCGTGCTGATCATGTCGATGGAGCGGGTGATGACTATGCCGTCTTTCCGCTTCACATTACGGGACCGGGGGAGGAGTGCCGGGTCGGGGCGAGGACCACCATACGGATGATATACATGCCCACCCCAGGCAGGGATCCCAGGCGAGTCAGATTCCACGGATGTCACCTCCATCCCCTCCTCCACACTTTGCATGTTAGTGCGTGGTCTCTGGCCCGTCTGACCGGCCCTGGGTCGGATGCGGTCGTACCCATTTCGAGGAGATAGGCGGATGTGATGGATCTTTATCGCTCACTAAGCGACTCGCGGGCATCCCGAGAGGATCGGCCAATGGAGTGCCGTTCATGGCGACACGGTTATGACCCTGGGTCTTCTATAAATGTTCTGGTAGTGAGACCCGCCCACAGTGCTTCTTTGGATGTGTTGCGTGACGACCGGATCTTACCGTGCGGCGTGAGGTTAAGTTTCTTACATTTTTGTAGTTATCATTTGTCCAGTACCTCACGATTTTGATTAGGATTTTTGTATTAGCCGTAGTAGGCGGTGATACTTTTGTATGTTTGAAGCGTGTTCGTATTCATGTATTGTATTTTAGCTGTCTCCAAAACTATTCGATTTATATATTCGGCTTTTTGTATATCATGTTTTATTGCCTTTACCATGTGTAAATGTTTTTTTCAATTGAACAATTGAATTGCCCAAGTAGACCGATTGAATTGCTTCATGTTGGAAAAATTGAATCATTATTTGTCCCTTATATCGCTGGGAACAAATTCAATACTTGAAATAATTTTTTGGTCAGTTGGAGATTCAGCGTCACTTCAGCAGACATTTCTCCCTTATGCTAATTCACACCGCACTCCAGTTATTTCAATAAGTGTGAATTTGTTTGCTTCCTTTCGCTTTGCATGTGACCTTAAGCATGTTGTGACTGGGATAGTTTTGTGTTACCGTACTTGAGGATTGATGTTTATTAACCGAAAAGGAAAGAAAAGAAAAAGCGAGAAAAGAAAAAGAAAAGAAGAAAACGAAAAATAAAAATTCGTGGTTTTGCCTTAAAACGAAACACGGTCAAGGGGTGTATAAGCGGCTTAACTGAGCTTAGATGCCCTAAGCCTTAATTGGTTGGGTCGTCGATTTTGTGTTCGTTCGCCGTGGATAGGTAGAGTTTAGCGATTTGTAGGTGCTTGATTTTGAAGTCATTCGAGGAAGTGGGGGGTGAAATCTTTGAGTTTGGTGGGTGAATGCTTTTGACGATGCCACTAAGCCTTAATTGGTTGGGAGTCATCGGTGGACCCAGATTACGGACTTTGATGAAATTAATTTTAAGCATATTGCATCTACGGTGTAGTTGAATAAAGAAGAAGTGCGTAACTATCCTTATCTAGGTTGTTCAACAGCTTAAGGCCATGTCAGTGCTAGGTTGGGGGGAGGGGACAAATTTTGCAATTTATTAAATGTCAGTTATATAAAGAGAACCATTAACATAGGTGGAAATTCAAGTTGAATAAATTTGGATCGAGATTGTTTAGATTCTTGTATGGATTTAGTTCTTTAAGTATCGGTTTACAATTTTGATGTCAATTTTTCGGTTCAGGCAGTATTTATATGTTTATATACCTTTTGAATCATAACCTTTTGAAAATCACTACATCATCTCATACTGTTTTTTTACATTCTTTGAGGACTAGCAGCGTTTCGGTTGCTTGAAGTGTGATTAGTGCAAAGAAGTCTGATTTGAACCATATTAGATAGGTTTGAGTGCTTTTTGTAATCATGTCGGTATCAAATTGAAGTGTTCAGTCAACTAACAAATATACTTATCTTGTTTAGAAGTTATTTTTTGGCTGTTTCAGGTTCGCTTTTTGCGAGTTAAATATCGGGATGTATGATGAATCATGAAGTTTTGAACTCAAGTGTCGGCCATCGACCGACCCGAAGAATCAAGAAAAGCGAAGGCAAAGTGAAGAAAAATTGATAAGTTGAAGACGGGATAAATGCGTGGAAGTCGTAAAGCACAGGTTACACCATTGGAAGTTGTAGGTACCCAGCTAGGATGAAAATTTATAAAGCAATAAATCTCCATTAAGCCCAGGCCAAACCAGTTTAGCTGAGCTACTTGGCTAAATTTCATGATTTAGCTATACGAAAGATTTCGCTAAGCTAACGAATTTAGCTATTGCGAAATTGCAAGCTTTGAAGAATTTCTGTTTTCCGGCTATGCACAGTGATTTAATGAAATTATTTGTCTAAACGAAATTCAACTACCTCGATCATGCTTTGTATTTATTAGACTCAGATTTGGTATATTGCACTCTGTGTCCTTTAACTTAGCCAAATTTGTGGTTTTTTGTTATTTTCATGCATTGAGGGTGGCTATATAAACCTGCTCTCTTTGTAATAGGGAAGATTTGGGGAAGCGAGAATTTGGGGTGAGAGAGGAAGAATTTATGAAGTTTTCATTTTTATAAATAAAGTCTCGTGATTTTAGTGGAAGTTTCTTTTCTCTCTTCTCTCTCCCTCTTTCTCTTACTTTCTTGAGCATGGCCTTACCCTCTTGGGGATGACAACTCAGATGCTTGGCCCAGCCTCGCTTTCTTTGAAGAGGAAGGAAGAATTTGGCCAGTGGTGGGGCATATGCATGTTGTCCTCTTGTCTTTGAAGCCATGATGCTGTGTTTATGGCCCTCATGTCTTCTCAAATTAGGAGTTGAATAGCATTGAATGTTATTGGTTGGCCAATACTCTCCATGCTTTTAGAGGATCTGATGCATACCCAATGCTAGATACTGCTGTGGTTCTTTAGATGGTCTTCTGAACACCAAAGTGATATTTAATGCTAGGGTTTCAAACCTTAATAAGGGCACTTGCATTTGCATGTTACTGTGGTACTCAAATAAGTTGTTTTTAGGGTTAGGTTGCTAGTTAAACATAGATCAGGTTATGCCTTGGACTATAGGTTGCATGTCATAGCAGCGAGGGATAAACGGGACACTTGTTTGCCCAACACAAGTTAGTGACTTTAAATCTTAAGTTAACTTTTCACACTTCATTTTTCGGTTTACAATTTCTCGGCTTACCCAGCTCATCTGCTTGTTTTTTAGAAGCAATCAAAGTCGAATAAAGCTGCAGCCGTTGCACTTATGCAAATCATTCCCTAGGATGAAAACCCATCCGTGTTCGACCACTGGAGCCACTATCTTTGCGATGGCTTGACTACGACGATGGTAACAAGTGTATATATAAATTTTGTTGATTTTAGCTGACTGCGGTGGCACGAATCAAACACATCAACATACATTTCCACATAAATGCACAAACTAAGGAACCAAATCGCCCATGGACGATCACGAATTTGTCCACGCATCATAGGTTTCTAAATTTTCCCATATCAGTTCCAAGCTCAAGGCGATCAAAAACGACCCCTCACGGCCTCATTCAACTCAAACATTTGCAAAGTATTTAAAAGAGGGGAATAAGCGCAAGTAGGAAACCACTCTTATCTCGGAGTTCGAAACTCCTAAATCTGGTACCCACCTTGAAGCCCTAAGCGTAAATGAGTTCTCCTTCTTGTCGAAAACTGCCGTGTGAGGTCGAATCGCGTATTTCTAGAAGTTTTCTACTACTACCTGAACTCTCAAAGCGCGACTCCTTGTAAATTACTTTGCATCTCACGTTTTTGGCTTCTTTTTAACATTGGAGAAAGAAGAGCATGTACCTTTATTTGTCCTTATCTAACTAAATCAATTTCTAAAAGACCATTCGAATCCTTCTTTTCCCGGTTTTGACATTCGGCCTTTATCTCGTAGTCCATTTTATTATTTCTCTACTCCTTACCACTTATATGGCACATGAGTACGTGTTATATGTGACTTTTCATCGCCCATGTCGAATCGTTTCACGATGCAAGCGCGATGCCTCGTAAAGTGCCAACTCAGGCTATCTCGGAATTCGACAGTACGTGCTAGCGCTAGATTATGAGCGATTCAATGGAGTAATCCGTTTAAATCATCTGGCGGTTGCAACAAATAAAGAGATTGCGATCATGAGTAATCAAGACAAAGTCCATGTCGGCGACATCAACTTGGTCGCGACATAGGACGATGTTGGGCTTTTTCTTTGGATTTCCACCTGGAGCATTTTGGGGATTCGGCCCAGATTCTTTTTTACAGTATAAATAGATAGCTTTAGAATAGTAAAGCATCTTAAGTCTTAAGCTCTCCAGAGCAAATGGAAAAGAAAGAAGACTCAGTGTATATTTTAAGAGTAGAATTTTATTTTATTTTTTTTATTTTTAGTTTAATTTTCGGGTTTGAATACACTGTGCGAGACAGTAGAAATTTACAGATTTTAGTTATGTTATTTTTCTTAAGTATTCTTTGAAAATTTATGAAATCTATAGACAAATTTCTAGAATTAATTTCTTCTCGGTTTTATTGCAATTACACATAATTGGTTATGCGTGATCGGTGCTCCATTTCTTAATTCGCAATCTGCGATAATCGAACCACCGGCTGTTTGGATTTGATTACATTTGTTCTGATCTTTCTACACAATTTACGGAGGTAATTTGGGTTGGTTTTACTTAATCGGTGTCGTTTTTAATGGATAAGTTCCCGATAGTAATTGCCTGGTACCGAGTTGAGGGAATGTATCTTACTACGATATCGAGGATGCCTGCAGGCACGAGAGACGGAGTTCACGAGTTGAGCACATTCTTTTCTGGGTATGTTCGACCTGCCATTGTGAGAAGCTGGCGAGCTCACGAGTTCATTTTGATAAATCCACATTCGCTCATAATTGAAGTTGGAGGGTGTATTTAACAATATAAATGTCGGAAAGTTCACCTTGGTACTTAGGTAGTTCCGATCCAGTGTTAGCTCGGATCTAATCGAGGAAAGGGATGAACCCGTAGATGCGAAGGTTGAGCCGCGATTGAGTAGTAGAAATTTTGAAAATCCTTAGAAGGTAAAGCAAAGTTCTGGCATCGACAAAGAAGGAAATGGGTGTGAAGTATTGATAAAGAAAAGCACGGATCTTGCAAAGAAAAATTGGAATACAGGCCAAATTTGGTTGAATCTTGTCTTAAGAGAGAAAGTATCTAATCGATGAATATGGGAAAATCGATTCCGATAATTGGAAATCTTGGACAAAAATCGTTGGATCATACATGCAGAAGCAATGGATTTTAGTCTTTTGGAATGGAGCCCATTCCATTATGTATTTCTTTGATGGTTTCGTTTCTCACGAAGCCGATTCAATCCATTCTTTTATAGACAATTTATTTTTTTATTCATTTACTTTTGTTTTAGCTTAATTTGAATATATTCAATAGTATGGGATTTTAATTTGTCTTTAATTTTGACAAAACCTTCATTATGAGTTTTGAGTCGAAATAGTATGAAATTTTAGTAGTTGGGGTAGTTGATCTGTAATTCACTATCAATCTCTGTGGGAATGATACCTGGACTTACATTCAGATTTTACTACTTGTATGACTTGTGCACTTGCAGTGTCATAGACTTGACCCTTATTTTTAAATCATGAGCAATTAGAGAAAACTATTTTATCGAGCAAAATTATCCAAAGTAACATGTATCACGAAAGTGTAAGGCTCTTGTAACTATGTTAATTTGAGGGGGTTTAGTACATATAGAAAAAGCCAATGATACGTTGGGGAGTTTAAGTAGCTGATCTCTATTGAAGCGAGTGATCGAGTCTGGGGACGGGACAGCGGAGATAGTGTCCATCAGGGATCGGGTATAGTCGAGTATAGGTGGCCAGTGTTTGGACCATCCATGCGGATGGTAGTCTTTGAAATAAGAGGATGGGTGAGCAGTTTCCCCGAGTTGATCGATTTGGGACTGGAATTCTCGGGGAGTTTCCTTGCTCTGGGTTGTGCATCCGGGTGGAGCAGATGTACGAGGATCTTCACGCCCGGTACTGCGGAGCGGGATGAGAAGAGACGTGGGGGACTTTGTTCGACGATGTCTCCATTAGCGAGGTTAAGAGTGAGCACCGGGAAGCCCGGCGGGGGCTGCTTTAGCCATTGGAGGTGGTTGAGGTGGAAGTGGGAGCACGTCATGATGGATTTGTGATCCACGCACGGTTGCATGAGATATGATGCGATATGGGTGATAGTGGTAGGCTCACGAAGTCGGCACATTTCTAGCCGTGGAGATGACTTTTCACATTGGAGAGATGCAACGGTTTGTCACATTAGAATGGTCATTTACATGGAGTACCGGTATCCATAGTGTCGGATAGAGACTGAGTTCTGACCCACTTTTGGAAGAGTTTCCAGCGTATGGGCACAGATGACCATGGTACGGGGGCTTCCTGGCGTCTGAGATGGTACATGAGAGGACCATACAAGTGTTAGAGGACATGCTGCAAGCATGCATCCTAAATCATAAGGGTAGCTAGGAAGAGCATTTGCCCTTAGTGGAGTCGCCTCGACAGCGGTTCATCGAGGGCGAGTATACAAATGGCACCATATGAGGCATTGTATGGAGGCCGTACGGATCACGCCGATATGTTGTTAGATCGAGGTGGGAGAGAGCTCGAAAATCAACGGTCACGATCGGTGGAGACACCTCAGAAGGTGAGCTTGATGCGACGATCTTCGTAGCTCGGAGGCGACGAGGAATAGCTATGTTGATGTCTGACGTCGACCACTTTATAGTGCGAGGTTGGAGATCCGCGTCTTCTTGAAGGTGATGCAGGAGAGAACAGTGGGTTCGTGGCGTGGGAAGCTATCGGCGAGGGTTCATTAGACCTTGAGATGCTCGAGGAGGTGAGCCTTGCATAACGTCTTAGGTTGGCTTTATCGCGACATGTCGGTGTCGTGAGGTATTCCACGTCTCCATGCTCCGGAGGTACACTCCAGATCCAGCTCATATAGTGGATTGGGGAGAGATTAATGTTGACACGGATGAGACCTTCGAGGAGGGACCAGTGTGCATTATGAATAGCCGGGATCAGGTTTAGCGGCCAGCAGGCCAGAGTGAGGAAGTGAGGGTGCTATGGGCGACCTTGAGTGGAGTAAGAGAGGAGTCGGCGTGGAGCGTGTAGGGGATGCGATCACGGGCCACCTATCCCTCTTGTTTAGGGATGAAGGTATGTGGTTTAGTCGTTTAATGCCAAATGACTGGATTTACACATCACGCATGGCATATTGTCGTTGCATATGCATGTGATTTTTGTGATTATCTTTGAATTTGGGATGAAATTCTTTTTAAGAGAGGAGAATGTAAACACAAGAAAATCATAATTTTGAAAAGGAGTAAAATGGTAATTTGGTCAAAATCGAAATTTTCTAGATCTCGGATGACGAAAGCGGACTTCACTTAGTTAGGTCGTCTCGTAATCTAGCTATCACATCGAATTTCGTCGAATTAAGAGACGATCAAAATTTCCGTTTTCTGAGCGCCGGTGTGACACCTGGCCGAAGTCAGTTGAATCTGCGTCGGCCGCGGAGTCTGAATGGATGTCGGGTTACGGCTTCCGCCAGTCGAGGCGAGTCTCCTTTGTAGTGAGAGCCTTTACCCAGTACAATACACATATCACATCCCGAAACGGTCTGATATAATCCCGACATGGCAGCGGCCACTTGGGCCCACGTAAACAATACTAAATCATATATACCAACTATGAATCAACTATATCCAATAATTCTGAGGTTAATATTTTTACTCTTATCTGATATATATACTAAAATTAGAAGTTTCAATACATGTATACATCATAAACGACATGACAGGCTTCTTCTAATCCTCGATCCTGCAGGACGGCGGAGTCCTCCTCATGCCGCTCCTGCCCACACACCGTAAAATAGTATCCCTCGACGGGGTGAGCTAATGCTCGATGTTGGAATCGTCCCAAGTGGGCTGCACTCTCCACCTAAGAATGCGGTCTGATGTTCTAAAATAAACACACACATTCAAGCAAATGCATGATCTACTTGGATATCAACTCGTATCGTGCAGGGTCTCGTGGAGCTCATCACACTCGCCTAAGCCTCGTATGAGGAATTATTATTTTGTTTGTGGACAACCCTCGAATGTATATATATCAGTGGTTGATCTCAGATGATTGATATTGTTGTGGACTACCCTCGATGTATATCAATTGGGCCGTCTCAGAGCGATTGATATTTTAGTGTGGACTACCCTCAGATAATTATTATTTTAGACTACACTCAGAAATCATTCTCTCGAAAATTACCTCATGCACTCCTCCTACTTTAGTCGGTGTCCCCGGTGCATATGGAATGCATGATGCGATTCCATTACGATGCATAACACATGCGAATATATAAACATGCATATTCACATAAAATTAAATCACCACCAATCATGTTATGTAATTTCTCATTTCATCACACCAAAATTAGCTCCACGTGGGCTAATGATCAAACCGCAGAGCAATTCTGCTTGAATTACTCGACCTTCAAAGCAATTAATTCACAAAAATTATTTTTTGAGAACACTTTGTTTGAGGAATAGTGAAGCCTAAGTTACTATTCTGAAAATCCTGAATCATCGGTTCACTTAGTGAACCGGGTTTCTTGTGCATTCTGGAAATTACTATACATACCCAGCACCATTTTAATCCATAAATCAACACACGATTAGCAGACAGCCTACCCGAGGATTGTGTAGAAGCGGGCTAAAAAAATTACAACGGTCGGTCCGAGTTTGGGGCCGTCGAGCTCAATAGATTGAGACATCAAATCAGCAAAACATTGAAAACACTTAAATAAAAATTATAAAAACCCAAGTGGGGAGAAACCCCTACCTCACGGAGTTTGATGAAACTCCACAAAAATGGGAGGTACCAGAAGCCCTCTGCAAGTAAGCAAACTTTAAGCCTTTGTCTAAGAAGGCTGGAGTGGTGGATGCCAGATATTCTGAGAGTGGCTCTCTCCCTCACAGGTAAAATTTGGAGCTCACTTTGCATTTTCACATTTTTTTGGCTCTTTTTCAATTGGAGAAGGTCACTGTTCACAATTTTGTCACTTAGCTCATTTAAAAAAAATTTCAAAATGACCATTATGTCCCTTCTTTTCGCAGTTTTGACATTCGGCACTATCTCGTGATCCGTTTCTTATCATTCTCTACTCATTCACTTAGGGGCTGTAGTGCGTTATATGTGACTTTCGTGCATCAAAAATCGTTTCACGGCACCTGAGAGCATGATCACTCGAGCGTGTCCTTTCCGGCCCCATCTGAATTACGAGAAGTCGGCGTGCTGGCCTGATTTAGCTATGAGCAGGTCCAGCGGTAAAATCGGGTTTGTCATCCAGAGATCAGAATAAATTCAAATTTTTAAGCAGAAATAACAATTTTGTAGCGAAATTATGATTTTGGCCATTTTTCTAGAAGTGGAATTTCACCAAAGTTCTTGCAAGTGTGATCTTGAAGTATTATAACTATGAAGTATGTGATGTGACAAAGTCACCTACTACATGTACCCATGTAACACATGTTGCATGATTAGTGAGAGGATGGAGATGAATGGCTTAGATTAAGCTATGTGTCAAAAAGCTTTTAAAATCAAACTAAAGGACACAAAGGGAATTAAGTGAAAAGAATTAAAAGATTAAAATAAGACAAAAGACCATCTTCTTCTCCATTTTTTCTATTGGAAACGGGTAGTGAGGGAAACAGTTTTGAGAGAGAAAGGGTGCAATTTCTCTGCAGATTTCCAGCTTTCGAGACGATCGGATTTTTCGTCGGGCCGAAAGCGAAATCGATCTGTAGAACTCTGGCGTGGACTGCCGGTTTGGCAGAGTTTGAAACTCAAGAGGTAGAAGTCTTCTCCATGTGGCCACATTGAACCGTACAATGGATGAGGATTTGTTGAGGCTTGGATGATCGTGTTTTTCGATTTGAAAATATTTTGAGCCAGAGGTGAAAAGAATCCACTGTTATTGGCGAAGTGAACGGTCTTGAGCCTGGGGTTTTCTTTGTTCATGGATTTATGTATGATTTTCTGTGTTGTTTGGGGTGATTAGAAATGAATTACTTGGATTGTTAATTAGCCCGTGTGAGCTAATTTTGATGTTGTGCTATGAATTGAATAACATGATGTATGTGAATTAATTTTGTTAATATATGCATGTAAAATATATTAGCATGAAAGATTTTTGGAAATGACATAATGCATTCCATATACCTTTAGGGCACCTAAGAATGGTAGGTGTGAGGTGCATGACGTGAAAGAAAATGAAGAAAAATGAAAATGGTTGTGAAGAATTTCAGGAAGATTTTCGAAAGAATTGCCTTGGAGGTGTCTGACCAGTTCATCTCGAGAGTGGACCCGTGAATGTTTCAAAGAATTACCCGGCAATTACCGCCTCGGAGGGTTGTCCGATAGTTTCACAAGGAAACTCGGTAGTATGTTTCGAACAAAACCTTTTGTTTTGAAAACTGTATTTTTCTCACATTTGGCTTAGGCATGTGTGAGGGAGTCGGTGAGGACTTGAGACATGGGATTGGGCATGTAGACATTCAAGTAGGATCATATATTTGCTTGAGTGTGTTTGGTTGCCATTACATGTGCACTTAGGTGGGGAGTAACCATGTAGGGAGTATACTACTAAGCATTATACCTGTCGAAAAATCGTGTTCGGGTATAGGGAGTGTTGAAAACGGCTCACTAGGTAGATTTTTAGAAAGCTGGGATTGTGGCTTGACATATACCCTTGTAAAACTGTATTATAACTCCTAAGTACGATATATATTTTGATTAAGAGTAATGTAATACTCT
Organism: Tetrastigma voinierianum; assembly: GCA_016808115.1. Lineage (NCBI taxonomy): Eukaryota > Viridiplantae > Streptophyta > Magnoliopsida > Vitales > Vitaceae > Tetrastigma > Tetrastigma voinierianum. The sequence continues at coordinate 12,651 of JAEQBH010006382.1, forward strand.
TGAACTATTGTAATATAGTTAGTTGGATTTTAGTGAGTATGATGTGTGTGGAAACGATGTGGCCCGTTTTACTCGCGATATGGGTCGTGATATATGAGACATCTGAGGTTTTGTAAGGTTGACGGGTTGTCAGCGGACCCCTCGGGATAAGGCGTCACAACTACCACGAAGTAGTGGTGTTTAAAATATATACATATATTCATGAGTCTCATTTAACTTATACTTGCCTGAGTTCACTATTACGAAAATATTATATTTACGTTGAAACTAATCAAAACACATGAATTAATTTCTATTCTTTATGTTGGCCTTGTTGTATGTAGGATGCCGGATGTCTGGTACCTACGGATGGAAACACTTTCGTGCTAAACAGGGCTTAGTGGGAAACAAATAACATATAAGACCACTTGAAGTGGTCCACAATTATAGGATACATATAACATAATTCATATGTCAGAGTTTACATTATAACATGAATTAATAGTATAGTTTTAAGTTAGTTTTCATATAACATAATTCTTATAACAAGGTTTACCTTATATCCAGTATGAGTTGAGCAGTCTTGTCTGAAGGTACCGTAGTACATTGCCCTTTGAGACTTGATGAGAATCAATCTTATAACAAGTTTTCATATATCACGTATGAGTTGAGCAGAAGTCTTGTCTGAAGGTACTGTGGGGTACATTCTGAATAGAACTTGATGAGAATCAAGCCTGAGCGTCCGTATTTGCCACTTTAAGGGCGATGGTCTTTTCAAGTCCTCGGCGCATCAATGACAATGCATACAAGCTATAGATTTTGCCTAATAGTGTGGACACCTTGAAGTCCAGATACATGACACGAGCAGGTAGAGATTGAAAAGAAGCCTTTCATATTTTTGTCAGAGATGCCCATGTGGAAGAAGCTCGCGTGTTCGACTCGAAACAAAGATGGTCCATGTCATCAAATGAAATTCGGACTTGGACTAAGAGGCAGTTTTGACTTGTTGATTTCTTCAGTATTTTGGAGGCGATTTGGTTTCTAAATTGTTCTTTGATTTGTTGCTATTTTGGAGCTTATTTGGTGCTGATTTGTTCCTAATTTGCTGTTGATTTAGTCTTGATTTCTTTATTAATTTATTCTAGATTCTGTGGTTGATTTGATTCCCAGAAGCCTTATCTAGAATTATCAGTTTCCTTACTTTTTAGTGTTACTTTAGGAAAAAGTATGTTAGTTTCCTTTCTTGTTTTTGGCCAAATATTTACTTTCCTTGTGGCCGAGATATTTAGTTTTCTATTCTTCATATTTTGGGCCTATTTAAATGCTTGTTATCCACACATTACTGAGTTTTAAGCATTAAAAAAAATTGAGAGTTTAAATTTCTCTTTGGTTCTTAAGGCTCTTTGAACCATCGGTTATTAATTGGCGTTCATAAAGACTTATCGATCGGATCTCCATCACCGATTGTAGCGTCCTCACATCTGAGTTCTTGCTTCTCTATAAACAGCGGTGAGTCTTCCATCAAGCGAATATTAGAGCGGTTCTTTAGAGCTAATCAGATCCTTGGGTCTCCTCTGAGTTGATGGGGTTCGTGCTCATTTGAGTATCGAGTGGGGTTTCGATCTTGGGACTGTGGGTTATGGGCCCTTGCAGCGACAAATTAGCGAGAAAAAAAAACACCTTGGCTCTTAGATCAAATCCGGACAGATGCAGTGGCGTGGACAGACAGTTGTTTCATGCAGAGTTGAACAAAGAGCTTCTTCACATGGGGGCATCTCAGTTAAAATATATGAAGGAGCTTCTTTGAATCTCTGGTCAGCTCGTGTCATAGAAGCAAGTGGGAACAGTAGGTCGCTCCATTGGGAAATCTAGCTTGTATGCATTGTCATTGTCTGGCTTCGAGGACTTAGGACCATCACCCTTAAAGGGGCTTGAAACATGGATGCCTTTGTGCTTTGATTCTCGCCAGGCGGAGTTCCTTATGTAACACCTAATTATACCTTGAAATATTTATAACATGTTTTTGGGTATAATAAAAATGCAATGTATATTTTTCGAAATAAAATAATGCTAAAAAAATAAAATAAGCAAAAATCTAGAATTAATACAAGAGTTAAGGAGTAAATTAGTAATTTACCAGTCGGGATGAGTGCATGAATTTATGAATATTATATGATAAAGTGGAAATATTGAAATTGAATTCTGGAAAGCTAAAATGAAAATGAAGGACTAAAATGCAAAGGGTAAGTTTAAATCAGAATTTGTTAAGCCCAGAGCATGGCCTTAACTCCAAAATGAGGACAAGACCAGCAATATCTCATTTGGTGTGTAAAGGCTGGGAGTTCACGTTAAAGAGAGGGAAGAAGAAAAGGAGAAAGGGAGAAGAGAAGAAGAGAAGAAGAAGAAGGAGGAAGGAAGAAGAAAAGCAAAGGTTTGGAATCTACATAAGTTTGGAACATCTCCTTGGTATGGAACTACCATAAATCTCTTTTTGTCTAAATTGTGTAGGAAAAATTCTACTAGAAATGTTGTTGATTGGTATGAGATGGGTGTTTTGGTTTATTTTGAGTTTTGGGTTGAGTTGGTTTTGGTTTGGAAGGAAAGTCCGGTGAAATGGCTCAGCGGCCATTTACGCGGCCAGAGCACTTACATGCCTGGTGGGTGCCTAAGCGAGCCAGGCCGAGTTCTTGAACTTTACGGATCGCTGGGTGTAGTAGTGCTCACTTCAGGCGAACCTCCGCTAAAGGCGTGACGTTGCTTCACCTAGGGCGTACCTACTAGTCTATTTTGGTTCCTCTATTAACAGTTAAGTCTAACAATTGTCCATTGGACCTAATAGGGATCCTAATAAATGAATGAAAGGGTTCGTACAAGTATAGAATTATATAAATATTTGTACCTGTAGCCTCGGTGGGCGTGAGGGAAAGCATAATTGTTTTTCTTGCCCTTGTTACCACGTGTGTTTAAATGTAGTGTTTATTCCTTGGTTGGGTGGCATAAATGATAATTGTACACCCACATATATAGGATTGACTTAAATGTCCAAATAATGCTAAATAAGCTTATATACAAATGTCTAAATGATTCAGCAGGTAAATATGCATGTGGAAATGATAAGAAAATATCACATATGATTCTTGGATAACAATAGTTATTAGGGATGTGAATATATATTGTAAGTAAATAAAGAACAAATTGTCTAGTTAGAACCTAGCCGAAAGGATAGATGGACATGCTAATTAGGGAGAAAAGGCTGCGGCATTACCTAATCGGTTGGCCCGGATTTGAGTGCATTCTGACACATGCCGGGCCCGCACCATAGATGGTGTTGTCATCTGATGATGAGCCAAAACCTTAACCAGTCCTTGTCTGATGATTATAAGCACTTAGGTCCTTATAGTTTCAGTATCCGCTATAAGGTAATTTACAGGCATGAAACATAAGATAAATGATAAGAATATGCAAATGACATGACATGATATGAAAAGCATAGCATTGCTATGTGATGATACATATACAGTGACAAGTACACGAAGCAAAAATGTAAATGAAAGATGATATGAAATGAAACATGATAAGACGAATAAGTATGATATATGTAGAAGCATATCTATAAATGATATGTTCAAAACATGAATAAGCATGTATATGTAAATGAATGTTAATTAAAGTTATATCACAGGTTGTCTAAGTGTGATGGCCTTTATTAGAATTCGATCCATGTTGCATTATTTACTCATTATGCGCTTATGCAGTATTTCATTCATGTAGGTACAGGAGAAGCAGGAACTAGAAGCTCGGACAATCCACATCGATGGCTGAGGCCCGACACACTACTAGGTGCCACTAAAGACCTTTGGTATATTTTTTTGTTGTATATGTTTTTCTTTGTAAGTAATGTAAAATTTGTATATGTCGAACACTTATTTATGGAGTTTGAATATATTTTGTAATCCGCTTGCTAATATATTTCAAAGTTAAATGTTTAACAATACATGAATGAAACAAGCATGGTATAAAAAAGTAAAAGATAGTTACAGTTTAGTGGTATCATAGCACCTATGTCAGCGCTGCTAGATGGTAAAAGAGGCGGACACTTTGCTTTCTTATTGTTCACATATAGATTCTACCATAAATGTTTGCATGGACTGGAAATAATGAAGGAGAGGACACAGCACAATAGTGTTCCAAGGTACTAAGATAAAGATCAACGTAGGTGCCGGCTAATGTCATGCCTACCCATCGCACGTAGGTGCCATAGCACAAAGAAAGAGTGTCGTAGCATTGATAGAGAGTGTCGTTGCACTAATCAAAGAGTGTCGAAGCACTAAACAAAGAGTGTCGAAGCATTAAACAGAGAGTGCTGAAGCACTCATTAGAGAGTGTCGTCGTACTAATAAGAGGTGCCTATTCATTTGCTATTCGGTCTTAAGCATGTATATAGTTATATGTATTACTAAGCTTGTTATATTGTTCTTAAACACATTAGCGAATAAGCGGTAAGAAACAATGTCTCGCCGCTTGCCTTAGTAGCTGAGGTCTCGTAACATTTTTCATATAACTTTTATACTTATACGAACCCTTTTATTCACTTATCAGATCCTCATTAATCCAATTTTATACCTAATTATCCTCCATTGAAAGTCCAAACAAAAGGGTAACAGATTCTAGAATTAACTGAAGAAAGAACAAAACTGGAACTGTAGCTTGGCCTAAGCATAGTAGTGCTACACCTAGACATAGAGGTTTGCCTAGGCGTAGCAAAAACTTCTTGGAAGGGGTCTCGGGTTTGCCTAGGCGTAAGGACCTCTGCTTAGGCAGAGCTCTATGCCTAGGCGTAGGGGTGTCGTGCTGAAACCGAAAATGAACCAGTTTTGGCCATTTTCACTAAAAATCATTCCACCAAAAACAAACCAACCTTCAAAACTGAACTTAAACCAACCCAAAATACATATATAAAGAAAGTTAGGGTTTTCCCTAACCCAAACATAGACAAAGTGGAAAGAGTTCGCCTCCCAACAAGTAATCCATACCAAAGTTCCATAACTTGATTTTCAAAAGACTTGAACCAAACTTCTTCTTTCTTCCCACTTGAACAAGGAACACCAAGAAATGGAGAAATTAACTTCAATTTCGCTTCTCCTTCCCAAAACCAGAATGCCCTAACCAAATGAGAAACTCCCTTATTACTAAGACTGAGCTGTCTTATCCCAAATTTTGGCTTAATTCTCAACCCTTCGCAAGTATTTGGTCCTTATCTTTCTATTATTTGTAAATCAACTTATCCAATTCCTACTTTAACATATACTTACATAAGGATCTTTAAGTCCCTTGGCTCTGAAAATCACTACTATCTAGTACTTCAATTAAAAATGAAAATTTTACTTATATTAGTGCCCCTAAACATATAATAAATCTACATTAGGGTATAATCTGGGGTGTTACAACTCCCCCCTCCCCTTAAAAGAATTTCATCCTTGAAATTATACATGAATCGAAGAGTTGCGGATACTGTGCCCTCATGGTCGATTCTAGTTCCTAAGTTGCTTCTTCCATACCATGGTGTTGCCAAAGCACCTTTACCAGAGAGACTTGTTTGTTCCGTAGTTGTTTCACTTCATGATCGAGAATAATTTTTGGCTCTTCATCAAAAGTGAAGTCTGATTGCACTTGTATATCTTGTACTGGTAATATGTGAGATTCATCAGAACGGTATCGTTGAAGCATTGACACATGGAACACGTTATGTTTATTTGGCACCCCGCGTGAGAGCCAAACGACACACTGATTTGTCCACATTTAACATTGCTGTCTGCAAACCTTAGACTCAAGCCTCTTTCTTTCCAAACGAGTATCTTTCTCCATGGAGATATTTCTTCAAGAAATTCCATTCTCGACTTCGTACTTTATGTCCTTCATTTTCGCATCTGATAAAGACTTTGTCTATCATAAGCCAATTTTTAACCTTTGTTGAATGACCTCGCACTTTTTTCTTTTTGTCTCTTTCACTATAAGAAATTAATTACTTTATGGTCGCCCATTTGTCCAACATACAAGTGTTCTACATTTCCTTCCATACAAGGCTTCATAGGGGGCCATACCAATACTGGATCAAGCAATCGCTGTTATAGGAAAATCAGTGTTATACTTATCCCAACTTCCAGAAAATCTAGCACACAACCCTAAAGCATATCTTCCAACACTTGAATCACTCTTTCAGATTGTCCATTTGTTTGTGGATGGAAGGTCTGCATTCAAAATTTAAATGAAAATTCAAGGGGCCGACTATAGTTCTTACCAAAACCTTGACGTAAACTATGGATTGCGGTCAAACATTATTGACACTGGAATCCCATGTAAATGGATAATCTCAGTCACATACAGTTCGCTAACCGATCCATGGAATAGTTAAGCCGAACTAGTAAGAAGTGAGCAGACTTTATGAGTCTGTCTACGATTACCCAAACTGAATCATGTTTTCTTTGGGGTGAGGGGAAAACTAGATACAAAATCCATAGTAATGTTGTCCCACTTCCATTGTGGAATTGGAATGGGATTCAGTGAGACTACCTAAGATTTCTGATGTTCACTTTACTTGCCGACAAGTCAAACATTTGATACATACTCTACTATATCCTTTCATCCCTCGCCACCAGTCAGTATTATTTCAAATCTTGAAGATCTTGTTACTATTCAGATGCATGGTAATAATGTGTATTGTGGCTTTCATACATCAATTTATTTCAATTCTCTCGACATTCAAGACACTTAATCTACTCTTGTAATATAAATTCACATTCCTTTCTATAGAATACGCTTGTCTCCACTTCACTAATTGTACTTGTAACTTACCATCTTTCGATGATCAATCATCATTTGCTTCAAATCAGCATAACTCTAATTGAGCTAACAAAGTTCCATCAAATTCAAATCTCCATACACAATGTTTAAAGACAACACATACCCGTTTTTCTTACTTAAGACATCTGCCACCACATTAGCTTTTCTTGGGTGGTAATCAATTATGTAATCACAATCCTTAAACAATTCTAACCACTGACGTTGCCTCTGCTCCGCCTTTCAGTTAATAGATACTAAGACTCTTATGATTCCATAGATTCTACATTTTTCACCATAAGTAGTGTCGCCATATCTTCTCAAAGTGAACACTACCGCTACCAACTCCGCATCATGTGGGATTATTTTGCTCATGTGGTTTATCCGCTCAGGAGGCATATGCCATCATTTTTTTATCTCTCAGATCAATACACATCCTGCCTATATTTGAAGCATCATTATACAAAGCATATTCTCTACCCTTAGTAAATGAGTCAACCTGGTGTTTCAACCAAACATTTCTTTAACTGCTCAAAACCCATCACACTTCACATCCATTCAACTTCACCCTTTCCCGAGTAATTTATAACCTAGTGCTATAACGGAAAATCCCTTTACAAATCGTCAGCATATCCAAATAAACCTAAGAAACTTCTCAAGACCCGTTACATTCCGAGGTGGTTTAACTCACAATCGTCAATTTTCGTAGTGGTCAACCTAATACCTTCATAGAGATACAATATGCCCAAGGAATGACACTTCCAAGCCAAAAAATACCATTTACTTAACTTACAAACAATCCTTTTTCCTTAGACGTGAACACTATCCTCAAATGTCGTCATGTCTTGCATCCTAGAAATACAATTCAAAATATCATCTATGAATACCACCAAACTTATCCAAATAAGGTGGAATAATCTCATTCATCGTCAATGAATGTAGCCGGGTGCATTAGTCAACCCAAATATGGGTTTATCAAAAAACTCATAATGACCATATCGGGTTCCAAAGGCTATTTTCGAGACATTAGCATCTTTTACTTGAAGTTGGAGTATCCCGACGCGCCTATCTTTTGAAAAGACACTTGCCCTCTAATTGATCGAAAAGATCTTCTACCGGGGCAATAGATATTTATTCTTACTGTTACTCATTTATTTTTCGATAATCACGTAATATCTGAGAGTGCCATCTTTCTTTTTTACAAACAAACTGCGCACCTCTGGGTGAAATATCAGGTTGACCTAATCCCTGTCTAATAATTCCCTGTTGAGCCTAATTTTACTGGGTCCACGTGGTGCCCTAGAAATAAGAGTTGTCTCTTGTACAATTTCAATAGACATATTTACTTCTCTTTCGGGTGGCAAACCTGGTAATTCCTCAAGAAACACATCAATGAATTCTTTTATCACAGGAATATCTTCTAGATTTACTAGTCCTCTCTTGGAGTCAAGTACCAAAGCCAAAAAGGCTTCACAACCTTTTCAAGAAAACGCCGTGCTTGCATAGCTAAAACTATATTTGATATCGTTCAGATTGATACTTATAATTACCTCGACAAGTCACATTTATGAAATGTTTTCATACAATCAACTATAGCCCGATTGCCTGGATAACCAATCCATTCCCAAAATCTAACCAAACTCATGAAAAGGCAAAGTAATCGTATCAACAAAATTCTATCACACCATTATGGGACAATTTATACACTCACGACTTTAACACTATAAATTTCAGAGGACTGCTGGATAGGCCCAAATGCTTGATGTGTGATTTGTATAAGCTAGGTAAGAGCCTATGTGCATAAGTGCACGCGTTGTATCAAGTTATATAGTGTACCTAAGTATAGATATCGATCCATAGGGAGAAGTGCCTTGACTACTGAAATTGGCCTTATGATATTATCTGGACTTAAACTCTTAATGAATATCTAACTAATGTATCAAATTAAAACTAAGTCTAATTAACTGGGAAATCACTTTTTGTGGAGAACTAGAGTTTAGCTCCCCTCACATTTTGATGGATTATTACCTAGAGGAATTACTTTCATTCGCCATTATCGTGCCTACGAGATACCCTCTCTCGAGGTATATCCGCTTATCTCGCCAAGTAGGTCGGGTGTGCATCTCCCGCCCACCCATACTCCAAAATGCTTAAATACTCAAACCCTAATCGCCACACTCAGAATCGGGATATCTCTATTCGCTGATTTTACCAAGGGTCGATCTACTCATATTCATGGGAGTCCTTATCTCTCGACCGAATACCTTAAAAAATCAGTGCCAATGCTTCGCTTTACATCACCATGAAAATAAACTACGATATAGAGAACGATATAAATCATAATAAACTTAATAATATTAGATTTAAACCTTAATCCATACAACTGAAGCAGGGTTCAAAAAAACCCTAGAAATAAATCTAGAACATATCTAATTTAATATTACAAGCATAGAATTGTAATCATTAATAGTTTTCGAGAAGAGGAATACAAAAACATAGTCTTTTCGACTTCGTCATTACCGCTTCATTCTATGCTCCTCGTCCGGCATTTTAATCTTCGATGATCCCAAAATTAGGTCTCCTGCTTTATAATTCCGCGTAGTCACGGAACGTCGCGACGCCGAGGTGTCACGACGCCACACCATTGACTTTTCTTCCGCTGACTGTGACGTCGCGACGCTAGAACAGCCACCCATTGGAACTGGCATTAAGTACGTCGCGAATTTTTGGCTACTAGTTTCCCCTTCTTCTTCTCTTTTCATAGCTCCAAAAGCTCAAACCACCATATTCACTTTGCAATGCACACAAGATCCAAAATTAGATATCTAGGCAATAATGCACTTATTAAGATATAAAATGTAACTAAAACGTAGTAAGGACGCGGTATGACATGAGCGCTTTACACCTCATCACACCCTCAATCTTAGCTTCTGTTTGTCCCTACAAGAAACATACTTAAACTGGGACAAACAAGAAACTAAATACACTTGGAAAACTCATGGATATGATTTGATGCACATGTTGCCAAATGAAGGATTAAAATGGACCAACTTAGTATAAATCATACCCTTTTCTACAAATTTCCGAGGATCCATAAGTGTTGTTCAACTAAAAGAATTCAGCCAACACAATTTGTTTGACAAAGTGACTCAACCTCCTAAGTTTTTCGGCCAGCCTTCCTAAGGAGCTCATGGGCATTTGATGTATGATCTCTAGCATATAACTCCGGGCCCAGACTCCCCCAAACTCAATTCAACTTACCTGGCCTGGGAGAGTCTAACTACGGAAGGATAAGAACACACCCTTTTTATTCAACTAACATACCTACTCATGAAAGAAATACCAGTGCCCTTAAGTTTATGTTAAGTGTTCCTGTAGTGGGGATTTGTTAGTGACTCCCCAAATGTTGGTTAAGCACACCAGACATTTAGTTCCCCTCGAACGTCGCCCCGAACACTCAACCAAACCTATGGTCTGGCTACGAAATCATCCTCTGGTCCCATGTAACGGCAAAGAAGTCTAGTTATATGCTCTAGCCCAATGGCATATAAGACCGTCATTATATGTTTATACATGAGGCATTTATCATTTTATCTTGTTAGTTTAAATTGTGTTTAACTTGATAAAATCAGATCCTCGAATAGTTAGCTCCACTTTATGTCAATAAGTATGTGACTCGATAGTAAAATCTTAAGGCAAGAACACTATTCTAAGTAGTCCATAGTTGATCATTATTGTGTGGAATAATAATGAAGTGTAAGACTATTATGTTTTCCGAAAAGACCACGCTTTTGGTCGGGTCATGAACAAAGATGCCACTGTAATGATAAATACATGTTAATTTCATGTTATTGGACTGACCTGCTATGAGAATACTACATGGATTATGTCATCGCGAATTCTCATCAAGTGTAGTGGTATTTTGAGTCCTTCAATTCGACCACCATGGATCTTACATTTAGGAACTTCGTGTCTTGACGTGAGCTCAATGACGCCTTTAACAGATGGTAATACGTGCCATGTCAGCACGCAAACATGAAGGAATATGAGTGATAGTAAAGGAATTTTTATCCCCACTCTTAATTGATTGAGATGTCTATCGGGCGCCTTGATAAGTGAGACTGAAATGCATGGCCGTATGCTCGAATGAGAGATTGATAGGGAGTTATCAATATCATTTGTTTAGTCAATCTACTGAGAATCAAGAACGATTGCTGAATAAAGATGACTTCATCCATAAGCCAGGCTTAATCGAGACATCGCGGTGACAAAGGACTAATATCACTATGGTAAGGTTTTTCGGAAATATCGAATTCACTTTGATTCGGGGTAGTTACAATGTCTTGCTAGAGACCACTATAACTTATGGGCTTAGAACATGATTTTGGGCTCCATCGCACATTGAGTGAACTCTATAGGGTTACAGCCATAAGAATGAGCTATAATGGATAAGAAAGCTCTTTAGCTCCATGATTAGTTTCCAAGCCCAAGCCCATTAATAGTTAATGGAATTTGGTTTAAATTCATTTTAATAAAAGGGTTTGGGAGGCTTGATATAAATATGGGGTTTATCATCTAAAAGGGGGTGGTTATTTTGAAGTGAGCGTTTTGAGAGAGAATTCTTTTTAGAGTTTTGGAAGACACTAAGGTGTCTTTGGTTTTGTGGGACAAAGACTCATCATAAGGTGCCAGCACATCCATCCCATCCATTAGCCGCTTCAGGTGGATACCTTTTAGAGACTTTGCACACCGCATCGCCATGGTCGCCATACCGGATCGCTTCCTGTAAGAAGTTTTGTTTGTGTTCAACGTGTGTGTAATCAAGCAAATCTCGCACTAGTAAAAGGATTCTGGCCTATAAGAGTGTGTAAGATCCGATTTCGATTCATTGTTTACTTCATCAAACCTCGATCCCGGCGTCAAAGATTAAATTTTTTTATTTCGCCACGCTTCCTATCGCCGATTCCAACAAAGTCAAGGGCTCTCGGCCAATCAAGCCAGCATTAGGCTTAAAAGCCCCTGATCGTGTCTTTGATTCGACTAGAAGCCCCACTCTATTCTATTCATACTTTTTTTGGGCTCATATAACTCTCTTCTAAGGTGTCCCATCGCTTGTTGTTTAGAAACCCCCAAGGTTTGTCGAACTCCAGAAGCCGAGTTCTGAGCCTAGGTATACCTTGGAGATTACATGTGTGTGGATACGGTAGACTCCTTGAGAATTGGTTTCTTGAATACCTAGGAGGTGATCTACTATATCCCCCTTACCTATCCAACATGTAATTCCTAATCATCTAACAACCTACAGATCCTTCCTTTCTTATCTTTAATTTCCAGGTCGAACTCTTGGAGTAGTAACACGCGACCTGGTCATTCCTATTAGCGCCCTTCTTGGTCAATGCACTTTTGATGGTCGAATGGCCTGCGGTGCGCACTATGACCTTGTTATCAATTATACGGCCTGAATCTGTCAAACGCGAAAACAATAACTAGAAGTTCTTTTTCAATTTGTTACATAATCGAGCTACGATCATTCAATGTTCGACTCGCATAATAGATAACCTGAAAAGTTATGTCCCTTTTTTAGCCTAGCATTGCCCCGATTGCGTAGTCGCTCGCATCACACATGAGTTTAAACGGAAGATTCCAGGCCTGTGCTACTACAATAAGTGTTGTCACCAATTTTTGTTTGAGAAACAAGAACGCTTGTAGGCACTAATCGTCAAACTCGAAGGGTGCTCCTTGAACAAACAAATTCGACAGGGGCTTAGCTATTTTGGATAAATCCTTTATGAATCTCCTGTTGTTGGGCATGGTGCCTTAAAAGCATGTAATTTGTACTACTTCATGAAAACAATTTTCTATATTTGATTCTTTATACATGTGTTGTATAATTTAGTAAATATCAGAAAATCCCAAGTTTATTAATGTAACTATAATCTTAGTATCTAACAGCTTATATATGAGGATGATCAAGCATTTCATAGATAATAAACTAAATTGTCCCGTAGTAAATCAAAGTAGGGATCTTTGATTCATAATACTACTACTTAGTACTAGCCTGCATCGAACATTAAGAATGCAAGAATTTATCCGGATTACCGATGTAGTGACATTAAAATGGAGGTGCTTTATATAATCCTCCCCCCCCCTCGGGGACACATTAGACAAGACCGTACATGGATTAAACTCAAATAATATACCGTTACAATTAAGAGTTTAAACCGTCTGCGGTCACTAGATGATCAAGGGCGCATTGATCTTAATCCCGAGTAGCCATGGACTCCTCGTCTATTTCACAGTGGCCTTGATCTACAAGCTACGCCTATCCTATGACAGGCTCAATACTTATGTCTTGGAGGCCCATTGAGATAGGTGGCTGGGAACATGTCCTATAGATATGGAATCCAAACCCTTCTTGAGGGAATGATAATTTCAAGCCCTCATGTTAATTCTAGAATTAACATTTTGAGCGTTTAATTTATAACAGGTTTATAAATTAACCGTTTACTAGTGAATTAATGGAACTTAAGGATAAAGATATCACTAGAGGGGTAAAATGGTAATTTACCCACCTCTAATGATGGACCAATTTTGGAGGATTGAATTGGGTATGTAATGATCATATCAATGGATTGCTTCGAGTACTACGTAAATTATTCTCAGAATTACAAGAGTTTAGTTTCAAATTTTTGATGGAATAATACTAGAACTAATAAATTAGATTAATTGATTAAAGAGTTTAATTAATCATCAAATTTATTGGAGGTTGGAATTACAGGTCCAAAGGTCCCCGGGCCACCCCTGTAAAACACTGTATAATATTAAATTAACAAATAAATCCCTTGGAAGGCATAGTTGTAAAAGAAATTGTTTCATAGCAACCATATAGTAATTATTGGAGTTAATTAAATATTAATTAATTAATTATTGAATTAATTAATTAATAGTAATTACTTATATGGATGAAACGTTAATTTGAAAAAATTAATAACATTAGTTAATTATTGAATTACCTTAATTAATAGTAATTACTATATGGATGAAACAATTAATTTGAGAAATTAATTTATTTATTTTTGGTCACTTAATTTGAATTAATTTAATTCAATATTTAAATATGTCATTTGATCCAATGGTTATTCAAGGCATATTATAACAAGAAACCTCAAAGGCCAGTTGATAACAAATTGTAGAAAGAGAGAAAGAGTTTCACTTTTCGTCTCCATCTAACCCTCTCGATCTCATGTGTTGAGAATATCAAGAGTTCTAAAACAAAACCTTTGTTAATCCTCACGCCCACACGTAATTCTATGCTGAAGAGGAATCCATTGGAAGATCGTGGAAAACATAAATAAATAAATAAATAAAAGGATCTAGTTATCAACCCTACTTCGCTTAAAATCTCCTTAATTTGATTGAAGTAATTCTTCTTATTGTTTGTTGATTAGTATGTACAAAATTCATAGGATCGAAAAAGAGTTTTTTATTAATTTTAAAATTTATCGACTAAAATCTTCCGCTGCCAAACTTTGTTTTGAACTTTTAAAAAACCTATTCAGAGAAACCTGTGTAGCCTAGAAAGCTCTTATTCCTTTCACTCAAGATGGAGGCGCATTTCGCTATTTCAATCCTGGCTCTATCTACCTCTGACATACCCTTTTCCGACATCCTGTAAGGCTCTAAAACAATGCCTTCCTTCACCATGAAGTGACACTTCTCCCAATTCAGTACAAGGTTGGTTTCCTCACATCTTATCAGTGCCTGTCTCAAATTCTCCATGCAATTATCAAAAGATTTCCCTAGCATAGAGAAGTAATCCATGAATACTTCAATAGTTCTCTCGACCATGTTTGAGAATATGGCCATCATGCAGCGTTGAAACGTGCCCGGTGCGTTACATAGCCTAAAGGGCATTCGCCTAAAAGCAAACGTACCATACGAACATGTGAATGTTGTTTTCTCTTGGTCCTCCGATGATATAGTGATCTGATTATAACCCAAATACCCGTCTAAGAAACAGTAATACTTATGCCTTACCAGCCGGTCTAGCATCTGATCCAGGAATGGAAGTGGGAAATGATCTTTTCTAGTAGCCTTATTTAACTTCCAGTAGTCTATGCAAACTTTCCACCTCAGAATTGTTCGAGAAGGTAGCGTTGTCGGGACGGAGTGAATCATGTATACATTACAAAGATAATTTCTATGTGTTTTTATAAATTTAATTTGCATGATTCACATTCATAGTCACTGATATTGCGCTAATCCCCTATATCATGATATTTCATAGAATATACAACCTGAATGAAAAGGAAGCTAACAAATGGGTGAAAGGAACCAAAGTAGAAATAAGCAAGAAAGAAGTGTAGCAGATCGTTCAGTGTACACAAAGAAATGGCGATCTTCACGGCGGTTCATAGCAACGGGCGGGGTCTACGCCGCAATGAACCCCGAAGGCAAGATTATAGTCGCCGCACATCGCAACGAAGCCCTTCACCACACGGATCGATCTCCCATTCCAAAACGGGAGCTCAAAAACATTCAATTTTCAGAGCCATTGATGGGCTCGAGTTCCGAAATATAAAAAAGGCTACATTTCGAGGCAAAAGGAGAGGGAGGTGTGGAGACAGACCAAGGAAAGGTAGACGGATAGAGAGAGATTGGTGAAGATAGAGTCCGGGAGATCGCAAAGACGACTTCTTTCGTATTTCTTCCTCTAATTTGTGTGATGCTAGAAATCTTTCAGTTTGTAATGAAAATCACTATGAACTACTTTTCTCTCTAGGGTTTTGTCAACCCTAATAACACCATTATGGATTAAATAAGTCTAAGTGTGGTTTATTTAATACTTCCATATGAATTTCTATGGTTGTTTTACTCTCAATCTCTAATCACATGTCATTCTTACATCAGGGCATGCCAATGCTAGGAGTTTGATATCGAGAGATGACGACTCATAGGGACTTGGGTAAAGCAACACCTGGTAAATCAGGGAATAGAGATATCCCGCATTCTAGGTGTAGCACTAGGGTTTGCACATTCATGCATCTCGGAGTCGAGGGGTCGAAGCAGAGATGCAATACACCCCATTAGAGAGATAGGCAGTTATATCTCGAGAGAGAATATCTTGTAGACATGATCAACCTGCTAACATGAATCATATGGTATATTAAATATATGCACTACTTAGGTTAAAATCCATTAGGTGTGGTAGGCGAAGGCAAAACCCAGTTTTCTCATCATCAACTTAAATTGAAATTTCAATATTAGATTTTCTTTAATTCAAGCATTTATGCATAATTAAGCATAAGATCGATCCAAATATTGTCTAGGTCATTAAATCAATACTAAGCACGCTTCTCTTCGTGGGAACGACACTTGACTAGCCACTACACTACGTGAACTCGACGTGTATACTTTCGCGCATGGGTCTGCATTTTTACCAATTATTGCACTCATGACAAGCCCGTCAAGTTTTTGGTTCCGTTGCCAGGGAGAAGTTTAATGTTAATATTGACAACCGTGCCATAGATAGTACTTTGGATCAACTTTATTTTCTTTAGTTCTTCTCACTTATTACTTCATTATTTTATTTTTCATTAGTATTTTTATTCCTTGTTTAAGTACTCTCCTTTATTTCATCTGTGCTGTGAATTAGTATCGACTTCATACTTGCGCTTTTAGGAAAGCAATTAGTGTGTATGCAAAGACAAGATCATGAGGAATTACTTCCATCCAATCCTGAACCAGAATGGACACTACATCGATTACGTGGAGAAGCACATGCAACCCAGTCTGAAATCATGCAGCACCAAGTAGATGAAGTACATATTCATGATAGAGATGAACCACAAGTGGAACAGAATGGACAGAATCATAAAAATCAGGCCACTACACCGTTCGTCCAGCTTGATAATCTGCATATGCTACTTGAGGAGTTTGCCCTACCACTACAAGCTTGTTCAAATAATCCATACTATACACCCATACAAGCTTAACAACTTTCTGAGCTAAAAGGAGAATTTGGCAAATGCTCAACGATATACGCTTTCATGGGTTGCCAGTGGAGAACTTCAATGCACATTTGACGAGTTTTACTGGGTCTCGCGATACGCTGGAGTATAATGGAGTGACAGAGGAAGCTCTTAGATTGCGTCTATTCCCACTGTCACTTAGCGACCGAGCGAAGCATTGGTTAATTAGCCAACCATTGGATTCCATTACCTCACGGAATGACCTAGTGCGTAAAATTTCTAACCAAAATTTTCCCACCAAGAAGATCGTAATACCAAAAGAAATTAACACATCTTATTAATTCGAGGGGGAGAACTCGTCGAGGCTCGGGGGAGATTTCTCTATGAGCTACCGATGAGATGCCCACATCGGCAACCGACTAAGTGATCCAGCACATACGTTCTACAATCCGGCTAAGCGATTCGGCTAGGACAATCATTGATGCCTCGGCAGGAGGTGCTCTGATGAAGAAAACTACAGATCAAGCTTATGAGATCTTGGAAGATACAACCACCAATACTAATTAGTGGCCTCGAGATTGATCAGAGCCTAGGAAACCCTTAGAAGAAGCAGACACAGAGGTTCTCAGTAACCTGGTAAATCATGTCGCATAGTTAACTAAATAGATATAGAAGCAACAAGCAGCCGCAATGCCGAATGCTATTTAGAATAATACATGATACCGCGAATCTTACAGGGACAGCATTACTGTGGATTAACGGTAGAATTAAATTGCCGGTGAGCAATGATATCTTGAATCGCCAGGAGTGCTTTTCTTGGCGGGGACAATATAAGTAGTGTATCGAGAGCAAGCAGAAGTAAGATGAATCAAAGCGGAGTTTGAGGGTAACAGAATAATCAAAGCAATCAAAACTATGGTACGGAGGAATATAATTCGCAGACCAATATACCATTTCAAGCAAACAAACCACACAGAAAAATGATTGAAGAAACACAGCTCGCCATTGGTGGCCACTCTTTCTGATTTATAGACAGACGAAGAAGGCGTTCAAAACCAAGCTCAGCGGTGCAGAAGCCAATCAACATAGTTTACAGGCAGGACTTCAAATAGACTTTGAAATACAATATACCACAGTGACCACCTTTATTGTGGGGTGACATGACAGCTGCTAACTCTGAGTGAACCAGGATGAGAGATGTGAACCATATCAAAGTGATCACATTAAAGGAATTGACAGTGTCAGGTATGGAAGATGTGCAGGTGATCAGGGGAGGTAGCGGAAGGCTGTCTGGATATTAAGATTGATGAGTGAAAGGAGCAGACCACATTCTGAAAGAGTGGGTGAAGAAAGAATGGGGCAGGATGGCGCTTGTAAGTGACCTCTTCTATCCCAAATTTAACGCCTCATGTGAAGAAGATAAATTGATTGAAACAATTCGCTAAGTTTATGGAGGGGTGTTGAGCGCATATAAACATTCCATTTGTTGATCAAATTAGGCAGATACCCAGGTTATGTGAGGAGTGCATGGATATCTGTCGAAAGAAAAGACGTAAGTTTGACATTGAATCTCACCCAGGAGTGTGTGCCGTTCTTGACTACAAAGCTGAAAAACCCGACAATTTTACTATTCCATTGGCACGTGAGCTAAGTGTTGAGAGGTCTTGTGTGACTTGAGAAGTATCAGCCTTGTAACATGTCGCATATTGAACGGCTGGGATTAGGTGAAGCTCGCCCAATACGGTTACACTCGATTGAGATGGGTCTTTAGAAACACCAGGAGAGGAAGGGGGTGATGG
The DNA here is from genome assembly GCA_016808115.1 of Tetrastigma voinierianum. Taxonomy (NCBI): domain Eukaryota; kingdom Viridiplantae; phylum Streptophyta; class Magnoliopsida; order Vitales; family Vitaceae; genus Tetrastigma; species Tetrastigma voinierianum. The sequence continues at coordinate 31,237 of JAEQBH010006382.1, forward strand.
CATGCAGTCAGGTAAGACAAGTTCATGTTTCAAGGTGAATTTCATTGTTCTGGATGGAAGAAAATAAAAGTACCTATAATATTGGCCAGGCCATTTCTCGTAACTCAGAAGGTAATGATTGATATCTGGAAGGAAGTTAAAGTGGAGGTATAAGGATGATGGAATCCAAAGTTCAATGTATTCCGAAGACATGAGGCTGACCAGAGAAGTGATAGTGCTTCACAATAAAGCAGAACATAATTGTAGCCAAGTGAGTTCCCACTATTACTTTGGAACTCTTTGATCAGTGATTGAAGAAACGGGAGAAGAGACGGTAGATGTGAAATGGATGGACTCCTTGAGATCAGCTGAAGGAAATACTATGAACCTCACAGGTGAAAACACTCGACACCCAATACCTTCTTTCAGAAAAACCCACGAAGATAGAGGCAGAAACATTACCTACTGTTCTGAGTGTGTATCTTGAGGATGCCTCCATACCAATGATCATTTAGAAAAAGTCTCATATAAAGGGGCTAGCTATTGAGGTACTCGGAGATCATAAAGAATCAGCAGTGGGGTCTGGGCGGTTTAAGGGGATCAGCCCTCTATGTGCATGCATGGTTTGTAAAAAGATGTGCCATTTAATCGATGGAACTCCATTAATTTGAATCGACCTGTGAAGAGGTTGTCGAGAGTACTAAGCGGCTAGATGGGATTATTTATCTATTTTTTGACATTGTGGGTAAATCTGATCGAGATGGTGCCTAAGAAGAAGGAACAAGCGTTAAATAAAGGCAGAAAATATCCTGTTTGCCTCTTGAATGGTCTGGGTTGGAGGATTTGCATCGACTACAGTGAATAAAGCCTGCAAAGACCCTTTCCATTGCAGTTTGGATCGAGATGTTGGATAAGAGCTGTGACATGAATATTACTTGTTTCTTGGATGGGTATTTCGGGTCGTCGGATCTATAGCTTGAGGGCGGAGAAGGCATTCACGCACTTATGGTACATACGCATTCGGTGAATGTATCGTTCGTCTTTGTGCAATGCACTAGGCACCATTGATCTTCTATGATGCCCTCTTCTCTTATCATAGTTTCAGAAAAGACATTAGAGGTGTTCATGGATAACTTTTAGTGTGAGGTTCAGCCGACAATTGAAACTTGGTGAAGTACTTGTTACGGTGAAGAAATCAATCTTGTGTTGAATTGGGAAAATGCCACTTTATGATGGAGGCATGTTAACTTGGCCACAGTTTACATAGAGAATAGGGTGGTAGGCTAGATCAAAAATTAATAGAAACTTCTCAACCATAAATCAATGAAGGGCATAGAAGCTTTCCTGACCATGAGTGCTCGATTGGATCCATAAGATTTTCTTTGATTACCATTGTTGTATTAATTTGCTGGTTGGGACACCATTTGATTTTTGATGAGTAACTTGCAAGGCGTTCGATTCTAAGAATAATGGTATCAACTATGATTATTAACTTTTGATTGGGACCTCCCATTAGAGCTAATGTGTGTGGTATTATCCACGATCGACGGTGCTAGAGACGAGAAAGAGAAGGATATTTCAAGATATCCACTATACTTCCATTGAACTTTAGATAATTATAAATGAATTATACATACGAAAGGCTATTGGCCATTGTTTTATATTGATGTGACCAAAGGCTGATTGGCAATAAGGTGATAGTGCTGTGACCACTCGGCCATTAATTACCTAATGACTAAAAAGGATACAAAACCGAGACTAATATGGTGGGTGCTCCTATTGCAAGAGCTTATTCAGAGATAGGCTGAAGAACAGAGAACTTGGTTGCGGACCATTTGTCATGGTTGGGAGGAGCCTTGAGACGAGGTGGATTAATGATGTTTCGGATGACGACTCTTGGCGATTGAAGACCACACCGGCGGTTCCATGGTTTGACCTTCATGAAAGATGCCAGTGGCGAGTGATCCCTCAGGCGCCTTCACCAACAGAAAAAGAGGTTCTTTATCAGTTCAGCACTATCACCCAGGAAGAACTATTTTATCTCGACTGTGTGCCCGTCAGTAATAGGAGGTGTATATAAGGAAGATGCAAGTAAATATTACAGATCCATTGCCTTTGCTCATGAAGTTATTTTGACAAAAGAACAAACCCAAAGACACTTCACAATGGACTTTCTGCTAAGCTTGTTTCCAAGGACCTCCTGGTTATCACTCGTGATAAAGTGCAAAGGTGAGACAAACATTTGTGGATGAACTATGATCACTTTGATTGAAGATCGAGGTTATTTGACATGAGGTTTGGACTTCATGGGTCCATTCCCCTCTTCGTTCAATCACCTGTATATTTTCCTTGCTGTAGACTATGTCTCAAAATGGGTAGAAACAATCTGGCGCGCTGATGATACGGTGTGGTAGTGAGTTAGCCAGCGACCCATATTTACAACTGTTCGACACTGTGACGTTGATCTGGACAGTGGTACTCACTTTTTCAACAAGCTGGTTGATAAGGTCTTGCAAAAATATGGTGTGCGCCATCAAACTTCACTTGCTTACCACCCGTAAGCTAATGGAAAGGCCGAGGTGTCAAATCGTGAGATTGAGTCCATTTTAGAGAAAACGGTCAACAATTCAAAAAAATATTAGTCAAAGAAGATTGATGGTACTCACGACCCACTAGGACATGCCTAAAACCATTTAGGGTATGTCCGCAATTTAGAGGCTAGTCTCGCAGGAAGAGCCATGCCATAAGGTGGAGATTAGAACATCAGAGCATAATTGTGGGCAACTAGGGTTTAAACATGGATGGCTAGTCACGGAAAAAGCTGTTGTACTGACTTATTTAGTGGTGGATGAAAATGCAGTAGAAGGCATAAGAAAATAACAGAATCTCTAGGGAAAGAATGACGCGTGGCACTGACCAAACATAACATTACAGGAAAAGAGTTTTGGGTTGGTTAACAGATCTTTTGTTGTTCAACACAAGTGAAACTCTTGCACAGTAAGAAATTTACAAAATCAATGGTCAATTAAATTCACTGGTGATTCAAATATTCCACATGGACCGGTTAAGATAATGCGTCTCGAAAAAGGATAGTTCAAGTTAATGCTCAGGTTGCGTATGTTTTGGAAGGTATAATGGGAGGCGGAGACCTTTATTCTAGAGCACACTAGAGAAGATAACGACGGTGGAGCAAATTCCCAACCCAGTTGATTTCTTTTTTTCTTTTGTTTTCAGTCAGTTTCTATACATTGTAAGATGTATTGACGTTCAAACATAATAACACTTCTTAGGAACAACCCAAGTGTGGTGAGATCTTCTTTTCCCCTAAAACTTGTGATTTCAGTCGTTTCTTTATTGTTTGGTTTAAAGATGATTTTGGTTTCTACATGTTTTATATTTCATGTATTAGCAAATCTTAAAGAAAAGAGGAAAAGTTGATTATACCTTCCAGCATGTGTCAAAGTGCCTAGTGTTACGTGAGGACTTTTTATCTGACCTCTAATCTGTCATGTGTGCTCTCATTCCCTTCATTAGTTCGGCGAATCTTTTGATACCTCGCGATTAACTCTATCTTGCAGAAACATAAGGAGGGGCTTGGCTCTGTGGTTATATTTAGACTGATGGCAGCATATTTAGAACACTATAAAAAACCATCAGAATTTCAATTATTGCACCCTCCACCTAGTTTTTGGCCGTCTTTTAGATCCATACATGCTGTGGTTTGTGTTGCTGTGGCTCTGCCTCAAACAGATACCGCAGCCCCGGAAATCGGTCCGTCAGAGCGTGTCTAGCTCCACATCATATGACACCTCCCCTGAGCGATAACAAACTGATTCATCTCTCGGGAGGCGACGAGTCTATCCGCAGTCACACGTTTAATGGATTGTTTGTTCGGAATGAGGTTTTCCTACCTCCATTCATTCTTGACCGCATGCAGGCAGCGGTTAAGTGACACTATGCCCCCGATCCAAGGCCCTGTTAAGTGTTTGGGTTCATCTGACAGCCACTTCAAGGTTAGCACCATTGTCTTCATTTGGGGCAAGTGCGGGTTTGATTTCAACTTTACGCCATCAACAGTTTGCATATCTTTGTAGGGATGTGATGTGAATATGAGCACTATTTACGAACATAGACTATAAGAGCCTGATGCAGGAGCTCACTCAAGGCTAGTGCCAGTGGAGGTTCCATCCATCGACAGGCGAGTTCACCACCTTCGAAGATGCCAATTATCAACCGTAGCTGGGTTTGGTATAATTTCTATGTTTAGAATTGTCTCTGCCGTGCCAGTCACAGTTATGAAGGACAGAGATGATCCTCATATGCACCATAGCCAAGGGTTTTCAGTTCGACATCGAGCAGGTCAGTAGGCGGGGTTGGTTGATTCGACCCATGGACTACGGGCCTTGTCGACCTCCCGATCACTCTGCTGCCAGGCGCTGGGGTCTCGATGTTGGACTTGGCGGAAGCGGATCTGACAGTGCCTTCCCATAGCGTTACCCCCGGGGTGAAGTTCGGGGCTCGGACGAGGTCGGATAATGAGACGATGTTTTGATGTCCCCATGACCACACCCGATGCGGAGTGACCGGAGTGGGCGGTGACCTTTGAGGCCCCCTGGTTCAGTTCAGATCATGCGGGCTGATTCGTACGCTCACAACCCATTTTGATGCTTATTGGGGAGATGAGTCTCGAGAACCTTAGTGTTGCCCTGAGTCGGAGTTATGGATGCATCAAAGTGAGATGGCCACCATCTGCGCCCGGGCGGGGACAACTATCACATAGCGGTGGCTCGGCTCCTCTATTTGCACACCCTTAGCCTTTGCCATAGCCACGCGAGTGATCCTCAAACATTAATCTCTTGACCTTTATTTTTTTTTATTTTTTATTTCTTTCTTTTTGTCAATGAGGTCACTGTTAGTTTTAAGTTTGGGGGTATATATGTGGGTATATGGGTAGGCTCAATTATTTTTCTTATTTTGATTGTATTTTTTTTTATTTATTTACTTTGTTATCTTTGCATATTTTAGGTTTTCGACTGTGTTAGCTAATTTCTAGGTGTTTTTAGTGTGTTTTAGCATATTTAAAGACAGGCAATCTATGTACCAACATATTTACATTTGGCAACATGATGTGGTGACTTCAGTTAGTTTCAAATTGTTCTCAACTCCTGGTGACCATGATTACAAAGCAGGAGTTGTAGAAATCACAGAAAGCCTGTGTTCCAATGAAATAGGGGACCCCAAGGTTTTTTGACAATTGTGACTGCATTGTATAACGTCGAGAATAACCATGTCTAGCCACTTGCTGAATCTCAAAAATCAATTCTGAAGTAGGCTATCATGCACCTACGTGATCTCCGAGGGTATGCTTTGACTTGGACTCACCGTACGAGTTCTCTGAACCTTAGGAAGTTAAACACCTAAGTGATGGGACACCATAGAAAAAGAGTATTTCCTTTGAGGCTTAAATATATATATATATATATATATATATATATATATATATATATATATATTTAATAAAAAAAAAAGAGAAAATAATAAGTGGATCATCCAATCGGAATCCCGGGCACAGTCCGAGGGGCTTTTCAAAGCCTAATTCCCAGAGCCAACTAGCTGGGAGCCATTGACTTCACTGCCCACAACATGGGACAGAGGATGGATGATCTCCACAGTCTAAGACCTCGAGTTTGGTTGAGTGTTAGAGGTGAAGTTTATAGGGGCCCCAGATGCTAGGTGCCTTAACCGACGGTGGGGGAGTCACTGATGGATCCAGCTATAGGAACCTCTTGCCAAACCTCTAGGTACTAATCCTTCTTCAGAGTCTTAGAGTTAATCCCCTTAGGAGTAGTTGAGTAAATAAATTGATGCGTTCTCTTCATGCATTAATTTGAGCTATTCCAAATAGGAGAGTTAGATTCAAGTTTGAGTCTTCTTGATGAGCCTCATTGGAGATCACCTTCAACAACACTTAGACTCCTTGGGAAAAACTATTAAGCAATAAAAATGGGGTTGATCTGCTTGGTCAACAGAGACTAACCCAATGTAGATTCTTGAAAGTTGAACAACCAAGGTAGTCCTGGATCTGGCGTTCTTGTTGCCCGCCTTCTTTGTGCTCATGTGTCTTAGACCGTATCATTTAGTGTTAGTTGTGCTTTATCCTTGGAATTGCCTAGTTGGAATGACACTTGAGGACAAGCAAGCTAAGACTAACAGGGGGTGTTGATTGGAGTGAATCCATGCATACATTCTGATAAAATTTCTATGTGTTTTATGGCTCAATTTGCATGATTCATTCATAGTCAACGATATTGCTTTAATCCCTTTATACCATGATATTTCATATAATATGGCAAAATTGAAATAAAGAGCTAACAATAGAAGGGGAAGGAACCAAAGCGAAAAATGCACGGAAAGAATTGCACGTCTAGGGTATGCGATGAAAGGATCTTATTTTGTGGCATAGTTAGCCGCGACGTGAAAGTCTACGCCTCGACAAACTTTGATGAACCATGTTTTTATAGGACATACCGCTTCGGGCTTATACCGCAGTAAATATTAGATCTTCCCATTCAACGGGAGCTTGCATCGTTTGGACGAGATGATGACGAGTTTCGCTCTTAAAGACTTTCAGTTGAAGCAAAAAGGAGAGACATCGGGCTGAATTAAAGGAAAGGGGGCGGATAGAGGACCATTTGGCGGAGCAAGGAGATATGAAGGCGACTTCTTTTAATATTCTTCTCTGTTATGTGATATTTGGAAATCTGAGTTGCAATAAAATCTTCTTGATAACTTTTCCTTCAGGGTTTTTCAACTAATAACAAGTATGGATAATACTAAAATGGTTTATTTACTATATTATAGTTCTAGTTGTTTCTCTTGAATTGTCCATGTCGTTCACTGTTTGATAACATGTTTGATACTGGGATCTATGAGGAATGGCATTCAGTGGAGACTGAATGTGTGCTGTTAAATCAGAGAATAAGAGGACATAAGATTTGAGTCATATCTATGGTTTTATTGACATCTAGGATGGGTTTGAAGAAGGATTACAGAGTCTGATGGAGACCTTGTATGAATGTATGGTATAATGAAGCTGCTGTACTACTTGGGTTGGGATCCATTGATGTGAGCAGTGAAGCCTGACTCTACTAGTTTTCTATCATCAATAAATCAGAGGCCTTCTCAATATTGGTTTTTCTTGTTAGTTATTTATAAATGTTCAACAAATTTGGATTCAAATATTGTCTGGTCATTAATCATTATTACTATTAACTATGAATGAGATGTTTGTATTAGCCACCATATGAGCTGGAGAAGCGACATACTTACAGTGCCACAGATCTGTTTTTTCTTGATTATTACCTGTTTTAAATGATGAAGTCATTACTCTGGTTATTCATCTTGACAGATCCCTCAGCATTTTGGACTTTAACATTACCCAGGTTTGGGAACACTCAGGGGATGAATTGGATAACTCCGCATAGTAACCACTTCTTTATCTTACTCTTGACATGGGGTTTGTATAAATTGAAGCGTTACTCATGAAATTTGGAAGCTGAGTGGTTTGTGCCAAATCATCAATGGATAAGACCAGTGCATGGAGATAAATCCTTTGGACTCATTAGAGATGTTTTCCTGATGATGTTTGCAGATCTGGAGTTTCAAAAAACTCTCTTCTTTATATTGTGGGAGATCTTTGATACTGATGGCCCAGTAGGGTTGAGGATTCCCTGGTGCTCATGCCTCAGTGACTAGGGTACTTTGCTCTAGCGTGGTGGTAAGCTCGGCTAGGGCATTGAGTAAGATTATTTACTCCCAGCTGACTCTGCCCTTCCTCTGTTAGGTTGGAAGAGTTTATCCGCCTACATACTCTTTGGCCTCTTCACTTAGTTCTTCCTTAGCATTTTGTATAAGGCTAACCTCTAAAGGATCAGTCAAACCACTCTGGTTAGGCACTATAGCCTCTACTGCCTCTATCATGAAGCATGCATCACTCTCATTGGATGCACCAAAGCATTAAATACGCTAAATACGACTTCATCATCCCTTTCTCTTAGTTTCAGCTCTCATACGTACATCAATCATATGCACCGGTTGCTAGGAATGGTGCAGTATGATGGGTATCTCTTTATCTTATCCATGTCCAGCACTATGAGTCGGTTGGGAAGATAAAGCATCTACCTTTACTAACACATCCTCTATGCATCACCGAGGATGTTTCAATGATCTGTTGATAGTTGCGGTGTGATCGTAGTAGATGCAGCTTCACAAACCAGTCGTGTGAAAATGGATAAAGGCATGAGGTTGATCTGTCCCCGAATCACATGGGGCTTTCGAAGATCCAGGTTCCTATCTTCCAGGCATTGTAAAGTTGCACGGATCTTGACTCTAACATTAATTTCCTCAGAAGTATAGCACTGCACTCTTCAGTAAGATTCATTGTTTCAAATTCTGATAACCTTATTTTCCTAGAAAGTATATCTCTTTCGTAGATTGACATTAGCTAGGCATCTATTCTAATGAATCTACTTGAATGGAATGTTGATATACGATTTCTTAAATACTTCCATAAATTTAGTAAACTGCCCATCAAGAGTTTATGCCTCACTTAGCTGGAATGTAGTGCTTGGTGCATTGGGATTCGACCGTAGCTACTGTTCTCGATTTCTTTCTTTCCGTTTGGTGTCTCACGAAAGCTACTCCTCATGGAACGCTGCAGCCTCTCTGATCTTCGAATTTGAAAGGCCCCGTTCCCTTTTCAGGTTCATGCCTGCTTGCTCTTTGGTGGTGGCCCTCGTGTAACTAGCTCTCTACCACTTCTTGCTTGCGATAGCCTTAACATGCTCCTACCATCACCCTAGGGTTTCTACGGGTGCTTGGTGCGGAACCTTGTTGCCTCTTAGTAAGTATACTAGCCATTTGCCCCATTTGCACCTCCAGGTTTCTCAACCGTGCTACTTGATTGTTCAACTAGGTGGCCTGGTTTTGCAAATTCGCCTTTGTCTCATTCATAAAGGCGGTATGAGAAGTAAGCATTTAAGTAAGGGCTTGTTCCAAGTCCACTTTTTTCTCTAGTGGCGGTTCACTCACTCGGGGTGGTGGTATGTTGTTAAGATTGTTCCTCTATCCATAATTCGAGTTATTATGATTATTACGCCACCGCCAGCCACGATTAGTTACGATAATTGTTGCTCCCATACTGACCTTACTGTTGTGGCTGATTAAACCTCGACACATATTGAGCATGCTCTACTGTTTACTGTCTTGACTGACATTCCGTACGACTATGATGTCCTCCACGAAGATTCGCAACTCCGTGGGTTGGTGGAATGACATTTGGGTACCTTCTTTGCTTAGTGAAATTTGTTTAGTGAGATTTGCGACATGAGTAACTAGATTACTGAGAACCTTGTTATTTGTGCCTCCCTCAGCCTTTACCGGTGTAATCCTATCCCTAGGCCATGATTCTTTGTGGTAGCGATCCTCGAGGATTTCATATGCTTGGTCCGTGGTTTTCATTTAATGCACCTCCTGGCGAAGTAATATCAAATTGCATTGCATCCTGGAGCTAGTTATAGAAGGGTATGGACTTTGCATCCCATCAGTCAACTTTGTGTGTAGACACCTCCTTATGGTTCATGAAATCTCTCAGTTTCTTCCGGCTAAGTTCTCTCCCTCCAGTTGTCTAAAAGTATTGATCTCTTGCACTAGTTGTGCAATTTTTCGCGACGGAAAAACTTTGTCATGAACTTTTGCACTAAGTCGTTCCATGAAGTAATGGAATCCGGTGGATGACTTGTCAACCAGTGTTTAGCTCTATCACCTAGTGAGAGCGGAAACAATCTTAGTATGAGCGCCTCTTCATTCACCCTATTGTACTTGATCGTGTCACATACTTCGATGAAGTTGGTTAGATGCATATTCAAATTCTCACTTGGCAATCCGTGGAACAAAATGTTTTGGAAGCATCACGCCAAAGTCGCATTTGCTTTCAACTCAAAGTTGTTCTTGAATGGGTGGTCTTCGGATAGCGGGGCCCCGAATATTTGTAGAGTGGTAAAAGGCGAACTCTTCTATGGCTATAAAAGCGGATCGTCACAGTTTGTATAAACGGCTGGGCGCGCCAGTTCTACCATTATTCCTATCGTGGCCTCCCTTGACTCATTTTGTTCGCAGTCTGATCGTGTCTTCATTATTATGCATGGTTGCTAGATTTCTTTATTTGTGCTTCTCTTAGTTCTACTGTATGTAGCGGTGTAAAGGTTCTTTACGGTTCGAGGGTGAATGGAGGTAGTTCAACTCGTCTGTAGTACATCACAATAACCTTCACTTTGTAGTCACAAGCAGCGAGCACAGAGAACCCCGGATTACAAGCCTTGATAGCTAAAAAAAATCCAAAGTAATATCTAATTGCGCTATTGTCAATATCAACACGAAAACTTCTCCCTGGCAACGGTGCCAAAAACTTGATAGGCCCAAATGCATGATGTGTGATTTGTATAAGCTAGTTAAGCGCCTATGTGCGCAAGCGCATGCGTCGTATCAAGTTGTATAGTGTACCTAAGTACGAATATCGATCCACAGGGAGAAGTGCGTTGACTACTGAAATTGGCCCTATGATATTATCTGGACTAAAACTCTTAATGAATATCTAACTAATGTATCAAATTAAAACTAAGTCTAATTAACTGGGGAAATCACTTTTTGTGAGAACTAGGATTTTGCCTCCCCTTGCCACATTTGATGGATTATTACCTAGAGGAATTACTATTCATTCTATTAATGAATTCTTGATGACGGGGTGATTATGCCTACGAGATACCCTCTCTCGAGGTATATCCGCTTATCTTCCGATGAGTTGGGTGCTATCTCTGTAGGCCACTATGCTGCAGCAACTAAATGTATAAACCTAAATCACCACATTAAAATCGGGATATCTCACATTCACAGGAATTTTTACCAAAGAATCGCTCTCATATCCATGGGAGTCACCCATCTCTCGATCTCGGATACCCAATAAGATCATTACCAATGTTGGCGAGACATCGCCATGAAAATAAACCACGAATATAAGTGAATTGATATAAATCATAAATAAAGCTGAATAATATTATATTTAAGCCTTAATCCATACAAGCGACGAGGTTCAACAAAACCTAGAAATAATTCTATAACATATGAAATTTTAATACGAGAGTTACGCAAATCATTATGGTTTTGAGAAGAGAATCACAACAAAGTTTTTTGATCTACAGGGTTGCTGCTACTTCATTCTCCCTCCTGCGTTAAAATGCGACCTTGATGATCCTAAAAATTAGGTCTCTTTGTGCTTTATAGTGCGAGTAGAAATCGCGGGAATGTTGCAATGTCGGGACGTCGCGACGTTAGGTCGCTCTTTGACTTTTTCTTCTGTTGACTAGACATCACAACGTCGCAAACGTCATGACGTTGCGATGTCGGCACGTCGCTACGTTGCTGCTAAGTTTCCCCTTCTTCTTCTTTGCAGTTCCAAAAAGCTTCTGAAAACCACCCTATTCACCTGCAATGCACACAAGATCCAAAAATCAGATATCGGGCAATAATGCACTAATTAAGATATAAAATAGAACTAAAACATAGTAAGGGCCTTGGAGTATAGCGCACATTTAGGCACTCCATCAACTAGTAACAAGCATGTATGCTGAAGTTCTATTGATGGCAATTTATCACTCAATTATTCAATGCATATATAAGAATGTGGCCAGAACCGGATCACCAGCATGCATTTCAATGTCGTAAAGAGTGAAATTTACCACTGGCAATAACCCACTGGTGCATCGAGATCTTTACAAGCTCATAGCATAAGCTGAGTACAGGGTTGCGAGTAGTAGGAGTTGTCTTGAAACAATACCTCTTCCCTTCTGCCATGAACTACCTGCGCCCTCTATCTCTATTACTGAGTCAGCGGTACATTTGATCCTCCTCGCCTTTCATGAAATTTCTGAAAACCTAGATCCTCCACGGACGGGTTCGCTGCCAAAAGGTGGTCCCCATCACTCATACATTGGAAACATCCTCCGAGTTACCCTTCTACAGAGTACCGTGATGTTTGTGACAATGGGCATTCGGTTCTTTCATCTTGTTCGGTTAAAATTATACCCGAATATACATGTCGAGTAGGTTCTTGCCTCCTCACTGCTTGTGCGAACCACTGTATGATTCAACTTGAGATTCTCTAGCTCTTTCTTGGAGGGCTACCTCTTGAGAATTTTATCTCTTGATTCCTTTCTTGACTCTTCATTTATGATTTCCTCTATTTTCATAAATTGCTTACTTTTGATGATAAAATTTGCAGCACTGTGATGTACAGTTGTGAGGTACCTCTTTATGGATTCCTTTAGGTCATCCTCAAACTGTCTACATCGGAAAGTTTCGGTATGGACTAGTTCTGGTGCATACTTACTAAGGCGGCTAAACTCATTCTCATATTCCGCCACTATCAGTTTCCCCTGTTTTAGATTTAGGAATTGCTTCCACTTAATCTCCTTATGGTCATCATGACATACTTTATCTAAAACTCTTGGACAAAGAAGTCCCATGAAATTGGTTCTAGAAGTAATGTGGATTTTTAGAACTAGTCACTAATCAAAGATGCACTCGCAAAGAATAAGATCGCATTTGCCATTTCCGTCAAGTGGACATTTATTTATTCCAGAAAGCTTGTACTTCTCGCCATAAATTTAACTTTACTGGGATTTCGTCTATATTTCAGTATCATGAATTCTTCATCACATGTTTTCTTGTTAATCAATTCGAGCTGAGGGAAGGGGTTTAGTCGATCAGTAAGACCCTTTGCTATATTCTGAGAAATTTTTAACAATCGCTGGTTTAAGCATGTTCACTTTATCTCGACTTAAACAGACTAAATATAGGATGGATCGACGCTTAATTACAGAGACTTCTTCACGCCTTCCTAGGCTTGATCCAGATTCTAAATAATATTAGATACAAAACAAGGGACATCCATGAGGCGGGAAGATAATATTTGAGTGCAGGTGCATTTTTAACCTAATAAGTTTTCAGAAACTAAAACCTGGTGGGCTCGAGTATTCATTAAATTTAATACTCCCAAACATCACCTAGGTAAATAAGGGACATAATGACCCGGACTCCTTAACTAATTTTCTAAGACGATAAATTCCATTTCGACTGTTACTTTCACAATTACATAAACCTATAGAACTAATGCTAAATTATAGTAGTGTTTAAATGTGAAGTCCTATATATTTATGAGTTCCCATTTTACTTGCACTTTACACAAGTCCAATATTACCAAAATATTACATTACATTCCAAAACCAAAATCAAAACCATCAGGTGACCTTGTCGTCGTTGGTCTCATGGTATGCGGGATGCCGGATGTCTCTCTTTAGTACCGCACCTAATGAAACATCCGCGTTAAGATTATAGCTTAGTAGGAAACATATAATATACATACCACCATAGTCGATAATTACATGTGATACATATAAATATAATGGATATGTCGCAGCTTATATATAAATATAATTTCTATAACAGTTTTTATGAGAATATAATTTTTATAACGGGTTATATCTCCCGTGAGGAGTTCGTAACAATGCATCTTGCATAAAAAATTTATAGGCACATTACGCAACATAAATCGACATTTGCTTTCTATTGTTCTTATTCAGATTCATCAGCATAAAATGTTTGTTTGTATAGACTGGAAATAATGAATGAGAGGGAGTTATCAACACAACAGGGTAATCAAGGTATCGGGGTATGACACTACTGAACATAGCGAAATGAGTGCCGAGAATTACCGTAGTAGAGAGTGTCGCACACTAATCAAAGAGCGCCGGCTAATTAAACAAAGAGTAAGCTTCTGAGTACTAAATGTAGAGTGTCATCGCACTAATCAAAAGGTGTTTAGTCTAGTCTGTTATTCGAACTTGGCAGTATACACCATATGTATTATCGAGCTTGTTTACATTGTTCTTTAAACATATTAGCGGTTTGGGCGCGAAAATACCAAGTCGCTTGCTTTACCTCACGCAAGTGAGTCCAACATTTTCATATAACTTATACTTATATAAACTCTTTCTTACTTAATATTAGATCTCATTAATCCAATTATATGTCATAATTATCCTCCATTGAAAGTCCAAAAAAGAGTAATTAGATTTAGAATCAACCGGTGAAAGAACGAATCGAACTGATGGCTGTGTCTAGTTTATGATAAACTTCTGGAAGTGGTTCAGTCCGGCTTAGTAAGGACTCTCGCAGGTGTGAAGTTTCAAGCTTGCGTATGTAAATTCTTAACACAGGCGTTTGAGAGTGATTGTGTTGTGTAAATGCAAATAGTGCAAAGTGCTCACTTCATCGATGAGTCAAAACTCATAGAGATTTTTAATACACTCTTTCCCCAGTTTATGTCAGAGAATTAATCATGAATTGTTCATAGAACTGAGTAAATGACTCCAAATTCCAATTTGCGTGAAAATACAAGAGAAAATCACCCTTAGCAAAATCATAAGCAAATTCACTGAAGAGACCAGTCAAATCGAACTTGTTACACAAAGTGTCAGCACCGGGTGCCAATACCTCAACAAATTTGGCTTTGAAGAAGAAATCGAAGAGTGGATGGGAAGTCGTGACTAAGAAGGAATTCCTGAGACAAAATATGACTCGGTCAAGATTAAAAGAAGAATAAATGCGTAGTCTGGCGTCGCGAAGATCATTGAGATGTTAAGTGGCACCCAAACTGATAAAATGAAGTTGTGGATACCACCATGAGGTCGCGATAAGGAGTTTCAATTATAAAGCCACAAGAACAGCCCTTCAAGTGAATAAGTCAACTAATTTTCAAAGAAAGGATTTCTGGATGTCTAATTTTGATAAGAATGAAGAATAACACCGCTGTCGAAGGTAACAAATCAAACAAACTGAACTTGTATCGAATAGGCGGATTATGATGTCGCGACAAATCACTGAGGTCGCGATAACTGGAAAGTTTAGCTAAAGAGACATGGAGGTCGCGGACAATCGACAGAAGCTGCAACAAAGACTTTCAAAGAGGCCGGAACACAGAGGCTACATGAATAGAATGTATAGAGACATCAAACACTGAACCGAAGATAAGTCGCACGCCCTTCAAAGGGTCGGAGCATCGGGCTGAAGTAAAAGAAGTCGCGGATCGCCCTTTAAAGGGTCGCACATCACCGATAATGGAAAGGTCACTACCGCTTCAAAGGTCGGCTAACGCCAAAGAATGGAGGCTCTGAAGAGCATCATTTAGTGCTCGATATCACCGCTAAAAGAATGGAGGTCGCAGATATCAGCCGAGTTGTCGTTATTAATCACAACCCAAGATGCTGAAGATGTTTCGTCGATAATAGAAAAACTTCACTTACATCAAAAGAGCTCATAAAGCATAATCATCGGAAGTCGCTGGTTATGATTGAAGCAGCCACCCCAAAAGAGCCTACAATGCGCAGCGAGAAGTCACGACGCCATTCAAACGATTCGCGATGATCAATTATTAAGGACGAAGGTCAGCGAATATCGCGAGATAGCGTCGGAGATCGATCCATGCGGTTAGCGTCACACCGTGACAAAAGCCTCGCCACAGATTTAACAAAAAACGTCGCTGACGCATGACGAAGTCGCACTTAAAAGACTACAACACGTAATTGTGAAGTCGTGATTTGAAAAGAAGTCGAGACATCGTAGCATTAGCTCATAAACGCAGTTCAAAGAAGCCGCGACAGTAAGAGAGGTCGCAGTGACATCGTCAAGGTCGATGGAAAACAAACAAGTCGCCATACGAAACAAACAAATGGGCCGCTTATTTGAACCACAAACAGGTGCACGTCAGCCCAACTCCAAACCCTATAGAAATACGCAAACACATTAAAAAGAAAGCTGCTTCGCGCCGTGAAGAGAAGTCCGGTAGCCTGGCTCCCAGTAGCCTTTAATTTTCTTTTTCTTTCTTCGAAGTTGTATATTATTTTTAGATTAGATTAGAGTAGATTGTTATTTCTTTGAATTTATGGATCTGATGTTAGTTGTTGAAGTTTTCAGTTGAATGTAATGTTATTTTCTTCAAATTCATCACGCCTAGTTCGTTTTCGTCCAAACAAATTTTGAACTAAACTTCCAGCTGATTCCACAGAGTTCTTTTGATCATGAGCCACTCACAGGTAATGAAGTAATTTAGAACCACCTTCCGTTGAACTTTACTCTCAGTCAGAATCTCATCTTTCTGCCAGTAAAACTCCACTCATTCACCAACCTTAGTCTCTAATCCATCAGCTTTGTTTATTGTTATCTTGATCCAAATATTAGTGTCTCATAATTTTAATAGGATTGTTTCATGCTCGATTTATTAATCCTCCGAGTGACACAGAGAAGGCATTCCTAAGAGTTTTGAACAATATCTGAAGGGTATGCGAACCTAATATTGGGGACTGAATGGGGTTTTGTAAATTTAATCGATAAATCTTCTTCACTTGAAATCGAGAAACATGAGTTGGAATAGACTTAACAATTAAAATGAGCAGAGAGTTCGCCTCGATTCGAACAAAGAAGTCTTAATCCTGTGTTAGCAAGGATATAAATCAAGGAAAGATGAAGAACTCCATGCCCCAATTCTGAGGATGAGAAACCAAGATAAGAACTCATGTTAGGCCTGTGGTCTTAGAGCTGGGTGTTTACACCCATGTTCCGGGTATAAGCACAAGAAAAAGAAAATACTTAAGAACAAGGCACCACATTAAAAGCAGTTATCTAATCCCTTCGCATTTTGTAAAAGAAAGTCAGGAAGATTAGATGATGAAATATGTCATTAAGGAGAGATCCACATGGCATTACCTTTCTTCCCTTGACTGATTCTAAATCAAGTTCATGAAGCAAAGCCATTGCAGTTGTCTCCACAGAATTGATGTTTCATAACAGTTGTATTTTCAATGCTCCTTTTAAAAACCCAATTGATTGGCTCATTTCCTTTTAATTTTTTTATTTTAGTTTAAGCATTGTTTATTTTTGTTCTAGTTTATATATTTTTATTCTTTTCATTATTTCAACGCAAGTGGTAGTCATATCATAACCAAATCATATTCAAATAGTATAGAGTTGAGTAGTCGTAGAAGTTGATTGGAAAAATTTTGAGATCTCAGGGATTTATCCGGACTTAAACTGCTATTCTTTATTACTTGTTCATCTCTGCACACCTCCCGCGCAATCATGGATCAAAACCAAAAAGAAATTTATCTAGTCTTAAGGAAACCATTTTTAATCAAGATAATTGCAAAGAAATATGTCAAAATGTTTTTTATGGTATATCAATGGGATCAGACAACAGTCCCTTGGCACATTATGTCATAAAATTTGGTAATAAGGTCTTTTGGTGAAAGTCCACCGTCTTTCTTTTTTGTCGTTGCAAAAATGGATCAGCAGAACCAATTAGACTGTCATTCTCAAGAAGTAATAGTATCAATTTGACAAATCTTTAAGAAAAGAACAAAATAGCTTTTCATGAAATACTCATAAGACATTGAACAATTTTTAATGTCATGCTGAAAATATTTATTAGGCCTGGACTAATCCCATTATTATGAGTATGCTTTTATTTTCAGAGAACTCACCATAGGAAACAAGGATTTGACCGATTCCCAAAGCAAACACTGACTGGAGAGAACGCCGCTAGAGCTTAAGAAAGACAAAAAGAGCGTAAAACGCAGCCACTGGTAAGAGAGACTCAACAAATGAGAATAGAGGATGGGGCCTGGGGAGACTTATTATCGACATAATGGAGGATTTCGACCTATTATTCAAGAAGAGATTCGCAATCGATAGCGCCCACAAAGTGATGCAAACACTTTTAACCAAACTACCTACCATACGTGGCTCAAGAATATCAACATCACACGTCCAATCGGCACCCAAATGAGCACCGAAGATTTCAGATGGCCAATACAGTTGAAGTTGAACTGTGAGACCGTAGGCAGATGAAACCACATCCCTCCCATTCTTTTGAGAGATTGATGGAAGAGCTACATGGTATGAATCATCATTACCATGGTTCTGATGATACTGGGGAAGATTAGAAGCTTACTTCTGAAAGATTCCTCTTTTCCCCATCTCACTTCGAGACGAAGAGAGATAATTGTGGCTCCAACAAGGGGAAGATGAGAGCCCGTATGTTGCTCTCGGGGAAAGATTCAAAAGATTGTCAAGAGGCCCACATGGAATAGATCAAAGAATTCGTGATGGATATGTATCACGTCTGAATGATAAGATCCAAGGGTATTATCGATGTTTCAGCGCCGTGGAGTATCTGGGCTGTAAAAGCAACAAGAGGCAAGAGGATCCTGATAGAGGACTGGCAAACTAAGACAAGGAAAGCTCCATCTCGAGTTTTCAAGAGGCGATCTTAAGGGTAGTTGGGAGCAGCATTTACCCTGGGGGCTTAATTCGGGCTATAACACTAGTTATTAAGAGAGCATGCTAGATAAGTAATCTCCATGGCGCACCACATGAGTTGTGTCAATTCTCAGCCTACGCCGACGAGGTGGGAGAGAGAAACCACCAGTTCATTTGGTTAGGGATGAATTTCCGTAAGGTGGATTTGATATGGAAGCCGCCTAAGTGGCTCCAGAGGCTCAAATTAAAAGCTTATAATGAGCCAAAAAGGTAGTTATTTAAGTGACTAGATTTATGTCCTTTAGAAATGGATGTGAGATCATGCCTTCAAAGACAATGTTCATGAGGAGGAGGGGCAGATTTGGCAAGTGGGGAAGCCATCACCGAGGTATGTTGCCAGGGTTTTTCTGGAGGTACTGAGAGGGTAGCACGTTGTAATATCGCCGGCCCATTCCAAGCCATCGAGTGTCTGCGCGATTCCATGTATCTATGTCTGCAAAGTACACCCTGCGATCCACCGCGCCGTGACGATAGAGAGTTTGCTGCCGATGCCGATGGGACCTTCGAGAAGGGACCACGTGTGCCACGTGAGGCAGCCGGGAATAGGTTTTGCGAGGCAAGATTATGAGGCTAGTAAAGGTGTCAGGCAAGACGTGGGAGTGGAGGAGGCAACATTTGAACACAGAAGACATCTATAAAGCACAACTATCCTTCTTATTCAGGAAGAAGGGTAGGTTTTAGTCAAGGATATTGAATGACCGCTGGATATGCATGTGATTATATGTGTATGTTGCGGTGTGAATTTCAAGCAAGAAATTATTTAGTAGAGTGGGGGAATAAAATCCGAAAAATGAATTTTTCTAAAAATGGTGAAATAGTAAATTGTCATATAGCACGCTGGAAAACCTGAAAATTTTTGGATCTCGATGATGAAAGGGACCATTAACGTTAGATTCGGCCTCATGAAATCTAGTCACCAGACGCACTGGGTACTGAATCTAACAAACTTTCCAAGTTTTGGGGTGATCGACTCAGTAACGAGACTCTCATTAAAATCCTAAGATAGAAAATGACTTGAGTTGTTCATAAAGAATATGATTTGAATTAATCCTATTAAACAATTGTTTCCTTGCAGACCGTCTAGGCAAAGGTCACACGCGGCACCCACGTGGGCTTACTCCTCATAACTTAGCGTTGCTGAACAAAAAGGGTTAGGCAAAGAAAAAGCTCCATTTCTTCTTGTTTTCACGCCAGAGAGAAAAAGAGGAAGAGGAGAGAAAGAGTAAGAAAATGCAACTTCTCTTTGTGATCCAGAGCTTGTCGCCAGATACTGGTCAAAGCACAAGAATGGAAGTTCATTCATTTGGCAGGCTACGCTAATCAGAAAGTGGGCGGGATTTATGCTAAAGATCCAAGAGAGGAATTTAGGGGAAATTGAGGTTTCGGCTCAGAAGGCCCACCGAGGCTTCCAACATTTATCACTTAAGAGGCAATAGGGATCCTTGCTACCTTTGGTTTATTTTCCATTTTGGCCGGAAAATGTGATGTTTGATTCGCAGCACGGAGTAAGTGGTCCGATCAACAAAATTTATAACCCAATTCCTCCTGAGGCAGTATGGTTATCGTCAGATAAAGTGGTTCTAGGGTCAATTACAGGGATGGGGTTTTCTTGTACAAATGAGATTTGCGCTAAGGCCAAACAGAATTCAATTTGATTTTGATTTTCACAGTGTCAGTTGGGTTTACGGTGAACCTGAAAGTAAAACAAGTAAAATGCAGCAGAATCACATCCCATACTCAGAGTTTAGTTCTAATGCAACTAGGTCCTTTTCTCAAGGCTAGAGGATGACCTATAGTCATCTCCTCAAACCCATCTCTCATTAGCTATAAAATCCAGGACCCAAATAAATTTCCTTCTAAAAGATAAGGTATTTATTATATTCATGGTCTCTGATATAATGAAAACCTTATTCCTCCTCACCCAATCTTAGAGTAATTATCAAATGGCAACTAATTAAAATCTTCAGTGGATCTGTTAACAATAAGCATCCACCGAACCCCAAAAGATTGTCAAGCACAGGCCATTCAAGGTGCAAGCATGGATTGAACCTATGGTTAGAAGGAAGAGACACATAAATGTGAGGCAAGAGATAGATGTCCATGGAAAAAGAGCAGAGAAGTTTTCCCTGGTAACCCTTGGCATTCTCCGTATATGCCTAGCAAGCCCTCTTACTCGATAAAGGGGTTTAGTCACGCCCTTGAGCTGCTTTCATCCCAGGTGTTTGACTATGAGAAAAAATGAGGAAAATGAGAGAAATGAAAAGAGGGAAGAGCTTCAAAGCTTCCCCTCACTTAAATTGTTGTTAATTGTTAAAAAATATCTTTCTATAAGAAAAACAAAGTTGGCTTATATACGCCCAAAACTATACTAAATTACAAAATGAACAAAAAGCAAAGCTAACTATCATGCTGACAAAATGGCAGAAACCAAAATGGAACAAAGTGCCAAAGGCGCAGAAGGGTGAACAGCTGGTGTGTAGTAATTTCGTATGTTGAGAAAAGTCGCAACTCAAGGTTTTGCAAAGCCGCTAATTTGCAACCAAAATTTTGCTGCTGCTAAAATTGTGAACTGCAATTTTATGTGTTATGGGGCAATCGTATCTCATCTTTTCTTCTACTTTCGCTTTCTTCCTTTTTCCGGTTTCGAATCCACAACTCGAGTTCATCTTGGCTTCTTCATGATTGAGCCGACTCAAAAGATTTGGCATGATTAGCTTGCAAAAACTACAAATTTTCCACAAATGCATTAGTAGTCTTACTAGTCCTTAACATGCCAATCAAGCCACTCAGTTGATTAGCACACAAAAAGTGCTCTCAAACCGCATTAACAAGGCAAAATAGCACCATTCTGGGCAAGAATCAATGTCTAAAAGTCTCGTCTGTGAATTTTCACCCAGGCGACCAGACTCACCGAAGGACAAGGGCGTGAAGAAGGAGTCTTCGCCAGCGTGGGAGGAGGTGTTTTCCTACAAAGGGGTTCGCCAGGCTATGGGAATTGGGTCAGGGTGGGAAGTTCGATGATCAGGAAAACGGGGAGCTCTCGGTCCTCCTGTTTAGGCTTTTGTTTTAGGTGGTCCACTTGCCTAGGGCAAAGCGTAGGCACTAAAGTAGCTCCCGGCAGTGGATTGCGAGGCTCGCTTTTGGCGGCCTCCGTTCGGGGTCGATGCCATTGTATGACTAGTTTGGAGGAGTGTCACAGCCGAGATTGGGCGAGTGATATGTTTGATGTCACACAGTGTGTTCTAATTATTGGAATGATGAGCGAGGCGGGAAACCTGGCAAACGCAAGATTTGAGCAGCGGTAAAATGAAATTTCAAGAAAATCCCAATTTTTCTGTATCTCGGCGATTTAAAACGACTTCTCCAGCAAAATTGTTCGAATTTAGCTACCACGCCGAATTTCGCGATTCCGAGGTGGTCGGGATTTCAATGCTGAAAGGAAGCTTCAGGACGATGAAGTTATGGCAAGTTTGGGATGCCACACAAGACCATAAAAGCGTGACACCTGGCATTAAAGTACTGCCTGCACTAGCCATGTGTGGAAAGGAATCCCATGGCTCATAATGAGCCACTTGAGTGCATGATCATTAAGGATTTATAGAATAAAAAGAAAATGATGGAAAATTGATGGCTACATGGAGATTGAGGAAATGATAGAGGAAATTCTTTGATCGATACGGTCAATTCTCATCCAAAATGGAAAGAGAATGACCAAAAAGAGAAGAGAAAATGAGAGAAAATGAAAGAAAAATGAGAAAAGGAGAAGAGAAAAGAAAAGAAAAGCAAAAGGAGAAAAGGATCAAGGAAAGAAAAGAACCGTGAGACAGAGTAAAAGAAGAAAAAGGTAGACAGTTAGAAAGAAAAGGAAGATCCGTTTCAAGCACACGGTCAAAGTCTGCTGACTAGTTGGTGGTGGTCGCATGGGACCTACGTGAGGACATTCAAAAGTCGAGCCTCATAACTCCAAGAGGTATAGATATTACTTCAATTTGGTTTACTTCAGCCCAAAGGTCAGAGCAACGGCAGGGGCCGCTGGTGGGAGGCTATGTAAATTAGTTCCAAGCTTTGGAATTAGCGTGTGTTAGATTTCATGACTGGTTTGATACAATACCGACTGTGGAGCATAGCCTGAAACTAGAATTGAAAGTTTTGTGTGTTAGGCTCTGTTGCTGTGAAAATAAGGCTCTGGAAACCGGACATCTGCGTTTGTGAAGGCTGGACGGCATGCCCCTTCTCCTGTTGAATGGTCCAAACTGAGATCACTAGTTATGGGCAGTTTGCTTGAATAACATGTAGTGTGTGGAAATTTATATTGATAATGCTTTTGGATGAAGACATGATTTGTATGGAGGTAAATTCATACGTGAGCAAATTATAATTTTTCTCCATGGTACAAATGTTTCATGGTGTTTATTCATGCATGTAACACGAGGAAAATGCATTGGCATCATGCATTTCCATATGCACGGCCACATCGCTACAGTCTGGTGGGTGCGGTGGTAAAGGCTTATTCATCAAGTCAGACGGGTCGAGCTCGAAAATGGGACAAAGTCCAAGGTAGAGGATTCACGAGTGTGTAAATGATCAAAATGATAAATTACATGTTTTGGGCGGAGGTTTGCAGATCCCCACAGGTGAAAAGTCCCAAAATGCTGGAGTTCATTTGGTTAGATAATATGAATCCCACGATAAGTTCGTGAAATGTTGAAAAGGCGTTACAAGGCCCCCATTTGTAAACCCTAAAACTATATCTACAAAAATAAAGGAAAAGAATCAAAATCGTGTTTTTGATAAATAAACTGAGGGTGTCCAATGGTTTGGGTCATAGGTGACAAGTTTGAGTCACACTCGCATTCAGGAGGGAGCTTGCGCTGGGGGGACTTTCGTGCAGAGCATGAGGGCCGTATCTCGCTACGACAGAGAGACATTTGTTATAGAAAATAATTGGTATGGAATGTGATGATTGTTTAGAGCATGCTAGCTTTCTGTGTATATGCATTTTAGGTGGGGAGTAAATCTTTGTAGGAAAATTTTCATCGGGCTACTACCCCGTCAGGGGACCCCCTTTCGTGCATGTGAGACTAACCAGTAGAATTTATATCTGTGATAGAAGCTGAGAAGAAAGCTCGAATGTGGCTTTGAGTAAATATTTTGTAAATATGTATAACTTTTGTAGACAATGGAAACTTTTTATAGAGAATATAGTTGTTTATTTTCGGTCTAATATATGTGGACGATGTGCCCCATTGGTTATTTTACCTGGGGCGTTTCGGTGGATACGAAGAGATGCATAGAATTTCCAAAAAGAAGTTGATTTTGGTAGTCAATGGATACTCCGGTTTAAAGGTTTATTGATATAAGTAAATAGCTATTACATGGCTTGATCGTGTGTGTGTCATTGCTTGAATATAGAATCATTAAAGCTGTTAGAAGATGTTGATATATACAAGTACAATATATTGATATGAATGGAAATGCAGTATGGAAGTCATATGCAAGTGATGTAATTTGTCCATGACACCCGGTGAGTGGTGTGGATTATGTTGTCCATGTAGCCTTCATTATACATGTGGCATGATATAACATGCAATGGTACATTACATTGCATATGCACGGGGATATCTCATTGAATGGGTGTGAGTGCATGGTTGAAAATCAACACTGCTTTTGGTGATTGATTGGGTAGGCTCGGTAAAGTTGGACGAAGTCTAATAGAGTCCCACGACTGAATAAAGTGGTAAAGAAAACTTGTGTCAGGGTAACCTTAAGCGAGGATAGATACCACAGGTGAAAGACTTCGGTATTTGTGGTTAGACATAATTCGATGATGAGCTCATGAAAGTGTTTAGGCGTGAGAAGCCCTGCGGTCGACACAAAAAAATTCTTTGCCAGCCAAAGAGCTGGCATGAGTTTTGTATATAAATGATAATTGAAGTGTAACATCCAAAAAGTTTTGGTTTGAAAACAAATGAATTTGTTTTCTAAAATAATCATTGGATGTAATCCAAAAATGATGGATTTTATCATGCACGGGCTTTGGCATTATGTGATGCAAGTCGGTAAAGACTAAGTGATGGGAGTCGATGGGACGACTCGGGGCATGAGCATGGTGAGTCATCATTTCATGGCACTGACATGTAGGATTCAATAGTAGAAATTGCATGTTTTTTACTTGGAGCGTGAATGTGAATTGTGGAACATGACCATTGAATGTGCATAGATAGAGTAGTAGCCTCACGCAAGATATTCTCCTCCCCAGGCATGGCTCACCCTTTATGGGAAAACATTTCAGGTGTAGGGTGTACACCGGTGGACGACGCTCATTCGAGGTCGCAATTGTGAAGAAAATCAAATTTTGGCTTACAAAAACCCTTTTTGTAAACTTTATGTGCAAACTAGTTTTGCCATGTATTTTGTTATGCAAGAGAGTTGAAATTAAACCCTTATAGAACATTTTTAGTATAATCTTGCATTCTTTAAATGAAAATGGATAAATGGACTGGGAGTGGCCATTTAATTGTTAAAATTGTGGATCCCGATAAATGGGGCACATCAGTATGGTATCGGGTCACCCGATATCCACGAGTTTTCTACAGGTTGACGGTTGGTCAACGGACCCTCGGGTTTGGGGTGTCACACACAAAAGAAGACATGC
The DNA here is from genome assembly GCA_016808115.1 of Tetrastigma voinierianum. Taxonomy (NCBI): domain Eukaryota; kingdom Viridiplantae; phylum Streptophyta; class Magnoliopsida; order Vitales; family Vitaceae; genus Tetrastigma; species Tetrastigma voinierianum. The sequence goes on from JAEQBH010006382.1 coordinate 56,357, forward strand.
TATAAAAAACATTCACTACATTTGATGCCTCAAATGTGCTCATTGTTGGACACATAAAAGTGCATCATTTACATAGGGTTTCAATCCCCTTAGCTCATGTTTTGCTTTCATATTTCATAGAATAGGTGCTTTTGACCTTTTCTACTATTTTTATGCGTGTGTAGGTTGTTCGATGTCCCGTGCACATTTTCGTAGCGGTTTAGCTCCAGAGGACAAGTATTGATCACTGTCGTCGATTCCAGGCGCTGTCGGGAGGCCCCGGGTAGTTATGAAGGGAAGTGGGGCAACTATGGAACGCGAATGCTGGTACCAAATCAAGCCCAGTATCGGTACCCGCTACGATAAATTTGTGGTACCAATGCAAACCCAGTGGTACCGGTACCCAAGTGTTGGAGAACCGGTGCACTTTAGTGGGGTACCACTAGCGTGCCGTACCAACATGCGATCCTTGTAGGAATTAAGAGGAATTTCGATCTTGGTGCAAGGGCACGCTAGTCTTTTGATCCCCACTTCGAGATCACTAATGTGGATTGTATTTAAGCCCACTTTAGGGCAGAATAGAGGGAGTTCGGATTCTAGGGTTTGGCTCTAACCTTTGGAGTGTTTTCTCATATCTTTCTAGGGTTTCTAGAGTAGAGTAGCTAGTTTTCTTCTGATTATGAGTTTTTGGGTATTTGTAATCTTTTAGTTAGTTTTATAACTTGGTATTCTTTGAGAGACTCTGCATTTTTTATATCTCAACCTTGCACTTGAAGTGTTATTTCTCAATTCACGGTTACTATTAGTGTTCTAGCAATTATGAATCAATTCTCAGTTTTAATAGAGTTATAAACCTCCATGATAGGGTTCTAACGGTGGAAACTCACCTTCTTCAAGGTAACAGCCCTCAATCCCTCTTTTGTGCTTCGATGGGATTTGTATGATATTAAACACTTGCGAAAACTCTTATAAAACCTTAGTTTGGCATCTTCTTGACAACGTGTGAACGAGAGATTCTTGGTACACGTTGTGCTTGATCTCAAATGCAAACTAAGAGTCGAGCAAATCGTGCGAGCAAATTGTTTGATATAAACCAATTATTCTTTGTCTTATAAGCTTTTAAAAGTTATATCCCCCATCGAAGACCATTCATGATGGCTCCATGTAGAGATTGTAAGTGGGAGGTGGGTGTTACCTAGTTTGTCTGGCGAAAACCTAAGGATCCTATCGTGCTTCAGCTTTAAAATGGTTTTAAAGTGATGATTCATCGTCAATGATAATCGACGCGCCCGGATTTTACTCTTAGTGCACATTCATTGAATAGCAATCCATAAGGATAATCTAGAAAACCACTCCCTGTTGAAATGACTTGTGGACTCCCACAGTATTATAATGCTTGACGACATCAGTTCTACGGCAGGAATAATTTACTTCTGAAAATAGACGAAGCATTTTGGCGCCATTGTCTGGTGCAAGCGGCACTCCAGTTGATCCAGAGAGAGCTAGTGGTAATTTGCAATTGCATTGCAGATCCGATACGTTCTCTACCTTTTTCTTTTGATTATTTTTGTAGATAATATAAGTGGATACCTGTCTAGTTAGGGTAATATTGGTGCATGTCGGTTTGGGCTCTTGACGAGCAACTCTGACTTGTAAGAGTCATACCTAAAGACATCGAGAGTCCGCATTAAGATGTTTGTTTGAGAACCTAACCCTCGAATGGAACATCCGAGAATTAGCCAAACTCTTTTTAATCCAGATGACGAGAACCTGGCCAACCCACAAAGACCACCACGAACCTCCGCAGCCAGGAGATGAATTGTTGCAAGCCGAAACCCGGTGGCGGGAGGGAAATCTTGTTTCAGCAAATCCAATATGAGCTCCCCTGCCGCACTGTGTGGAAAGAACCCTTGAAGTGCAGCCACCGAAAGAATACAACAACTCATGTAGTCGCCTACTGAGAGAATTTGCTTGATTCCTTATGAAGTCGAGATAGTTCGTCTTCTCACACATGTACCAAGGGGTTGATTCTGAAAACCCCTACTCATTCATGAGAGAATTTAAGGATGTTTGCAGTGCTTTCCTTTCTACAGGATCGGCCCTCCATATAATTTGTATGGTTTTATTCCTATTCTATCTGAAGGAAAAGGCCAAAATATGGTTTCACTTTCTTGCTCCCAATTCAATTTTCACTTGGGAACACATACGAAATGAATTTTTGAACAAATTCTTCCCTCATACGTACTAATGCACTCATGCGAGTAATTTTAAAACTTTTCTGAAAAAGCCAGGGTAAACCTTTTGCTATTGTATGGGAAGATATAGGACCTCCTCCGCCCTCCCTCATGTCGTGTGGTTTGGATGTTGGACAAATTGTTGCATATTTTCACCAAGGACTTTCCCTAAATAATCAACAATTCATCCAAATGATGTGTACGGGAGTTACATGAGAAGCGTAGGAGGTTGTGCAATATTTTGATACAATAGCAGAAAATGCTCGAACTTAGGGATAATACCTCTAGATCTTTGCACAAAAGGTGCAGTACACCTCGGGGAGGAGGGAATACTTCACTTAAAGAGGAATGAAGTGACTTATGGCCAATAGCCAACAACTAGGAAGTTGGGGCCGTAGGGTGAAAGGTGAATGAGTGACTCTTGTACCCCAGAGGTGCCTTGATTGCCTATGGGACAGGTGGAGAAGTCGTAATGCATCATTCTGATGACCCCATATTCTGACCATTAAGCGCCTAATCTCCCTCTCGAGTCAAGGGAGCAATCCAAATGAAATGAAGCTAATGCTCTTTAATTGCAAAGGCCCTTGAGATTCTCCATACTCGGAAACTTATAATCCGGGGTGGGAATTAGCGCAGGTACAAGTTGGAAGAATGAGAGCCAGAAGCCATTTCAAATAACCAAGGCGAGTACCACAAAACGAGGCTTTGAATCAAATACTTAATTCCAAAATCAAGGTCCTTAAGGATTTCCTGAATCTCTTAACCAAGGTTTTCCTCATCTTCAGGAATCAAAATCAATAAGCTTTACCAACCTCCACATAAGAGAAGTTTGGAGGACATTGTGACCGCAGTTTGTCTAGGCTCAAATGATCTACTAACCTTTGAATTTGAACTGCCTTAAATGATGTAGAGATCTCAAATCCCACTGTTGACCTCTTGATGGGCAATTTTCACGAAAAAAAAACTCCTTCTCAGACCATCCGAGTGCCAGGTCAAAATAGTGTTGGAATCTCAAGTCTTAGCGATGTAACTTTTGAACATTTGCAGGGCATCACCACTCTTGATGGAAAACAATTGATAAAACCATTCTTGGCCCAAGAATTTTCCAAAGAAACAACAAAAGATTTGCAAAATGAAATACTAAGGGATGATGGTAATACGACAAGCCTCATGTTCCTAAGACAAATGTTATTGATTTCGACGGAAAAGAAGATAAAGCTTCCCATGTCCCTCATGCTCCACCCTCCCTTAGGTTGAGCCCTTAAAGAGTGAACAATCATTATATGAAATCTATGAGTTGTTCAAACGGAGTTAAGGTAAACATTCCCTTGTTGGATGCCATTAAGAAAATTCCGTCATATGCGAGTTTTGAGACTTGTGCCTTTAATGAGAAAAGAAGTTAGGTTTACCCCGACAAGGATGCATTCATGGTAGACAAAATCACCTCTTTGATTAGGAACAACTTACCGCCAAATACAAAGACCGGGAAGCCCCACTATCTCCGTAGTGGTGGAAACTCAGTAGGACATACCACTAGTGGACTTGGGAGCAAATGTTAATTTATTTGCCATACTAAGTATATCGTGAGCTAGGGTTAGCGGAGAGTTGAGCCGAATATGCCCTTTAGCTAGCTAACCATAGTGTGAAAATTCCTAGAGGTATAGTGAAGGACGTATTGGTGCAAGTAGATAAGTTCAACTTTCCTGTGGATTTTGTTGTTCTTGACACTCAACTTGTGGTGAATCAAGGGACTCAGTTCCCAGTGATTCTTGGTAGGCCCTTCATGGCCACTGCCAATGCCATCATACACTGTAGGGGAGGACTAATGACACTATCTTTTGGTAACATGACTGCTAATCTTAATATCTTCAATGTTGCTCGAGGGATAGGATGGTGAAAGGATATCTATGAGGTAAATATGATGAATCTGTTAATGCAGACTATGTAGATCATGTTTCATATGATGAACCTCTCAAGTCTTATTTGTCTAGTAAGCCCAAGTTGTGTTGAGGGAGATAACCACATCCTGAATTGGGTTTCTACACTCGTAATTAGGCATAGTGAGGAGTAATACTAAGCCAATAGGTGGGCACCCGGTTGGTACACAGTTGAGGAATAGTGTTACAGCCCGGAAGAGAGAGCTTACCCTAAGCTTGAACCCTTGCCATGCATCTCATTAGCATTCCTAGGAGTTGAAGAAACTTTCCGGTAATCATATCCCCCTCTTTAGAGTCAAATCAAGAGAATAAACTTTTGGAGATATTAGGGAACCCTGGCTTGCCATAGGATGAATGCATTGTAGATATTGAAATTAAGCCCCTTGATTTGCACATACAGGATTCACTTAGAAGAGGATGTCAAACCCTCTAGACAACCATAGTGAAGACTAAACCCAATCATGAAAAAGTTGTCAAGAAAGAAGTCTTAAAATTGCTGGATGTAGGTGTTATTTTATCACGAGTGTAGCAAATTAGGTCAGTCCAACCTAAGTAGTTCCCAAGAAATCAGGGGTCACTGTGGTAGCAAATGAACACAATGAAGCTGAACCAGCTCGGGTCTACAGGTTGGAGGTTGTGCATGGGCCTATATAGGAAACTTAATGTGGCACTAGGAAGATCACTTCCCTCTACCTTTGTGGATCAAATGTTGTGGAAGAGGATTGGGACATAGATTCTATTGTTTTTTCTAGATAGTTACTGAATTTATAAATCAAAGCTGAGATAATACAGAGAATCAGAAAACCACGTTCACCAGCCCTTTTGGTACATTTTCCTTTAGGAAAATGCCCTTCGGATTATGTAATGCACCGGGGACCTTCCAGTGGTGCATGATGGGGATTTTTAGTGATATGATAGAACATATCTTGAAGATTTTCATGGATGATTTCTCTATTTTTTGAGATTCATATGAGGGATGTCTGGAGAATTTAAGGAGAGTACTGAAAAGGTGTCAGGAGAAGAATTTAGTGCTAAAAATGGGAGAAGTGTCACTTCATGGTGACACAAAGGAGTTGTCGCTAGGACACATAGTGTCGAAGAATAGAGGTAGATAAAGCAAAAGTTGGAGTTGATCTTCAGCTTACCCCTCCAGTATCATGTCAGGATATCACGGTCATTCTTAGGTCATCACGGGATTTACATAGGAGGTTCGTAAAAAAGTTCAGTGCCATAGCGTCTTGTTTGCTTGCCAAGGATATCATTTTGAATAGTCACAAGCATGTGAAGCGGCCTTTGATAAACTGAAACTGTTGGTTCTCTATCTGATACCTAATTTGGGCCTCTTCAGGATCATGTGTAGATTAGTGATTATGCCATATAAGAACATATTAGGGCAAGGGAAGATAAAAAAGATTTGTGATCTATGCCTTGAGGGCTCTAGACTCAGCTCAATCTAATTATACAACCTCTACGGAAAGAGTTCTTATTGTAGTCTTTGCCCTAGAAAGTTGAGATGCCCATTGTAGCGTCCCACATATCCATTTCCTTTGATCATCGCGTGAAGTACCTTCTCTAAAGCGGGGATACTAATCCTTGTCTGACTAGGTGGATCATACTATGTCATGAATTTAATCTTACCATAAAGGATGGCATGAGCTGGAGAACGTGGTGGCTAACCACTATCTCGTTAGTTTCTGAGACAATTTAAGGCCTACCCATAGGCAACACTTTCTGAGCGAGCAATCCTCCTCCACTCCTTTTCGCCTCCTCTTCCACCTTCTTTCTCGCTTTCTGCTTCTCCTGTCCACACCAGTAAAGGATAAACTATCTAGATACACAGTTCCATCCCACAGACCTCCCACAAAGAGTAAATTTTCTGTGGTCACAAAAAAAATACTTATTCGATTATCCATACTGTTTTAACACTGCCCCCATCACCACTCAGAAGGTGCAAGCTCAATGACGACTAAATCAACCCCACCTTCCGTCGCCCTAAGCTTAGAGGGCATTTCTCCGCAAGAAAACGCTTATAAACCTGTCATTTTATCAGCCCATTCTTTTTAAAGGTTGCTTTGATTTTTCAAAACTCAGGCTTGTTGGTTAATTATAGATAAGCTATGAAAAACAACATGATGCTTCCTAATTCCTATTTTAATCATTGAGATTTTCATATTGTTGGGGTCAGATCATGGGGCTCATATGGGTACCTTTACATTTTATTGGTAGTTGATTATGTTTCTAAGTGGGTGGAGGTCATTCCAATGAGAACTAATGACCACAAGGTTGTTTTGAAATTTTTGAAAGAACATATTTTTTCTCGCGCGGAATGCTCTCAGGCAATCATTAGTGATGGTGGCTCCATTTTTGTAATCGACCTTGAAAATTTGTTAAAAGGTATGGAGTCACACTAAAGTTTCCATGGCTTGCCACCCTTTACGCACCAATGGTCAGTTTCTAACTAGCCACAGGGAGATCAAACACAATTTAGAAAAAACGGTTACCTCTAATCGCAAGGATTAGTCGTTTCGACTAACCGATGCTCTTTAGGCCTACCGTACTGATTTTAAGACTATTCTTGGTATGTCTCCCTATAGGCTAGTTTATGACAAGGCATGTCATCTACCTGTGGAAATGGAGCAATGAGTACATCGGGCTGATAAGAACTCTAATTTGATTTGCCTAAGGCAAACAGAGGATGTTTAAAAAATGGAAATCCAGCTTGATGAATTGAGGAATCGTGACGAGACTTAAAATTTGCGAAAAGAGAGGGTCGGCTTTCCATGACAAGAACATCAGAAGTGTTGACCCTCAACCTCACCGTGGTATTGCTATAGCAGCTCGACAATATCTTTCCTAGTAAACTCCGTTCTAGATGGACCGGACCTTTCATCGTCAAGGTAGTTCACCCATATGTTGCAATGGAGATTGAGAATTCAGAAAATGGGAAACTCTTTAAAGTCAATGGTTAGCGCTTAAACCCATTTCTGGAGAACTTCGACCACCATGAGAGTAGTGAGGAACTGGTAGATCCACTTTACCGGGATGTTCCTTCAACGTAATCTCTATCTTACCCTTTGTATATAGCTTTTCTTTTCCTTTTATTGCATTTCTTTACACTTTATTCATTTAGTTCTGCTTTTAATAAAGCGAGAGTCTCGAATTTTTATGTAACCAAAAGATTTTTAGCCCTCTCTTGTAGTCTATGGTGTGTATCCATCAGTATCAGGTAATGCTTATTTCCATGGTGGGGGTGGGTATACATTAGTTGTTTATTTACTTAAGTGCATGCTATTTGGTTTAATTCAGTGTTCTTAGGGGATTAAGTGCATGCAATTTTGATTTTCGGGTTTCGAGCATGGTACTGACCTTTGATGTATGCAAATTGCAATAATCTTTATGTATACGCTCCATATAGTTTCACCGCACATACACAGAATAAGCACGCACAAAACTTTTTTTTCATATTTGGGACCATATTTTCCCAATTATTTTCTATTCTCCAAAGTCAATCTTGACTGGTATCATTCTCATTCATAAACTACACATGTCATTGATTTCTTGTCTCAAGCTCATTTTTGCTTGCTATGGCTTCAGCCTGTGCATTTTTAGCATTCCCATGTCATCTACATGCATCTTATTCTTTAAGGAATATTCATACGTAGTTGAAAGATGCTTTTAGGCCATATTTTCTCTTTTAAACTTCTAAATCATATTGAGTCATCTTTGACCCCTTTGTTGAACCTGTTGTCGGTCTGTTCGTAAACCTTGTGACTCTGATCACGCGGCAAGGATGACTCCAAGGTAAGTGTGAAGGTGTCAAGAGAGTGTGGCATAATCAGCAAGCACAAGTTAGTTCTGGAGGGGTTTTGAAGCAGCATAGTTTAGAGCGTGATACTGAAACTAAATCAGAGAATTCCTCGAAAATTTCGTGGAAGTGGCACCGGGTACCATCATATTTGCACTGGGCATCTGTGCTGATTGTGAGGCAATAACATATTGGTATCGGTACCACACTTACTGGTACCGGCACCCATAATGAAAAAAAGTGGCAGTGGACATTTGGTACCGATACCACACTTACTGGTATTGGTACCACCGTACGTGATGGGCTATTTGAAAAGCTCTCTTCCTCTCATTTTTTGAACGCTTCCATATTCCCTTCCAACTCCTATATAAGAGAAACCCTAACCCTAACTTCTCTTCTCACTAAAGCAAACCCTAAGTCAAATGGGCCTGCTTCATCTATCATCCTGTCTAAAATATCAACAGCCGTACGCTAAGTTTGGAAAAGTGTTGGAACCGTGGTGGGTAGGATTCATCCTCGCCTAGAGCAAATTTGACCGGTTTTCCACTCATGGTTGGTAAGGGATTTGTTTCAGCTCGCTTTGTGGTTTAAGCTTTAGGTGGTTACATGCTTGCTATGATCGGTTTGGGAGGAAAGTTTTATTATTTGAAGGGTGAGTCCAATGCCTGAGATGAGTTGGTGGGAGATTTTTTTTTTGTGTGTGTGGGCCATTCTTGCAATATTCTCTATCTTGGCCGTATCTATGGCGAGATCAAAGAACACAGGGAAAGGAAAGGCCACCAACTCTTCTCTGGAGCGAGCCGTGAAAAATGAAAGGTTGATATCTGACAGAAAAGGGAAAAGGAAAAGCGGAAAGGTCCTTTCATCGTGTAAAGCAAGGAAGAAAGTGAGAGTGTGAAGATGATGAGATTGCGGCTATAAGCTCGCTGAATCTTGGAATCCGGAGCGAGAAAAGTGGGTCCAAATACTTCTTGAAAGACGAGGTTTCCACTATGAGCGGGGGAATGAAAATTGAAACGTTTTTGTTTACTTATCCCATTCGTGCTATTATTTAGGATTAGAATTTGCAATTTGTCGATGAGGAAGTAAAAGGCTATCTATCGTCCATTGTTAGGGAATTCTACTCCAATTTGAGAGAGAATCTGAATGTGAATTCCCTTTTGGAGACTGCAATCTCGGGGAAGCAACTAACTAAGACTCGACTGACCGCTAGATTCGCTGGCAAAGATGCTCACCCCGTCACACACATGACGCCCACCCACTGCAAGGCTATTACAGAGTTTGATGTTGATCTGTTCGCAAATACCATGTGCACCAACTCGGTACCCATGGGGGGTTTTATGCGCAAAGAGTTTACCCCGGGGAAATTAAAGCCTGAGTATGAATTGATGAATAAGGTCATTCACAATATGATTGGGCCAAAGGGAAAGGAGAAGTTACCAAGCAAGGAAGAAATTCAGGTCAGAAGGGAGTAATGAATTAAAAGTCATTGATTACGCTTTGGTAATATGGTGTATAATGAGGGATTTTTTGAGGTCCCTAAATGAGAAAAGGCACATCCCCTTCCCGACCTTAGTTACAAACTTGCTGGAAGCTGTTGGGATAAGGGGTTCTAGTAGAGAAAAAAGAGTTCTTCCTAGGTCAGCCCATCACAAGCAAACAAAGCCTAGCCTTCCCACAAGGCCCTACCAGCACATCCTCCTCCGCTATTTCTCGCCATCATCGTCGACTCCTGGGCCGATGAGTACATCTCCCTTAAAGAGGATGGAGCGTAGAATCAAAGGATGGTTTAAATGCATCCTGGGGAAGCAGAAGCAGTTGGACCACAAGCACTCCAGGCCTGAGGGTCACATTCTACGAGGAGAGCCCATTGTCAGAGACTTGTTCCCTTCTCTTTGATTCGGGAAGTGGATTCCGACGAAATGGGATGACTATGTGTATTGAAGATGCATTATCCTCGGATGGAGAGGCGGTGGACAAAGAGTAGTGGTATCTTGGGTTAGAATAAGGTGGTGTTGGCAATTGGGTAGAGACCTCAACCATGTCATGTCAACACCCATTTTGTTTCTATAAACCTTAATTATGTAACCCGTGGTCATTACAAGCTTAAAAGACCTTTTTTATTTTAGTTATGTAGGGTGTTCCTTATTGAATTCTATGCATGTTAGATTGCTTGGTTGTGGTGAAATGCTTACAGCTTTAATGAAGTTCATTCAAGTTTGGTGATTTCATTGCATTCCGATTTCAATACCTATGTTCCTTGAATATGAAATCTGCTTTGTAAAGTCATTATTTCCAATAACTACATGTGGGACTGGTTGCAAGCTCATTTAAGTCTTGTAGTCGTATATTCTGTTGTTGTGTTATTTTCATGTTTGCTCTATTTGGGAATCTTGCAATGCTTGACTGCTCCTTAGTCCACTTTGTTTAGCCTCATAGTCGGTAGGCGTGACTAAATCAAATCTTGCTAAGGACTAGCAAGATATAGGTTAGGGGGTGTGTTGGACACATAAAAGTGCATCATTTACATAGGGTTTCAATCCCCTTATCTCATGTTTTGCTTTCATTTTGCGTAGAATAGGTGCTTTTGACCTTTTCTACTGTTTTTATGTGTGTAGGTTATTCGATGTCCTGTGCACATTTTTGTAGTGGTTTGGCTCCAGAGCACAACTTTTGATCATCGTTGTCGATTCCAAAGGGGCCAGCTGGCTCTAGAGGCCCTGTGTGAAGTTGCGGAAGGCGGCAACCAGGAGACATTGGTGACCGTACCGTACCAAATCAACTGGTACCGGTACCCACATACAGTAGAGCTGTGGTATTGGTGCCAACCGCAGGCGGTACTATACCCGCGTTAGCTGGAGAACCAGTGCACTTTTTGGTATTAATCACAATTAACCTGCATCGTACCAACACGCGATCCCTCGTAGGGACCAAGAGGAATTTTGCACCTCGGTGCAAGGGCATGCTCGCTTTGATCCTTACTCGAGATCACTAATGTGGATTGTTTTTTAAGCCCACTTTTAGGCGTAATAAAAGGGATTTCGGATTTCAGGTTTCGCTCTAACCTTGGAGTGTTTTCTCATATCTTCTAGGGTTTCTAGAGCAGAGTAGCTATTTTCTTCCGACATAGTTTATATTCAGAACACCTTTAGTTGGTTTTATAACTTGGTATTTCAGAGGATTCTTTATGCTTTTTTTATATCTCAACCTTGAAATTGAAGTGTTATTTCTCAATTCACGTTTACTATTAGTGTTCTAGCAATTATGAATCAATTCTCAGTTTTAATGGAGTTCTAAACCTCCATGATAGGTTTCTAACGGTGGAAACTCACCTTCTTCAAGGTAACAGCCCTCAATCCCTCTTTCAGGCTTCCTCACGGGATTGCATGATATTAAACACTTGTGAAAACTCTTATAAAACCTTAGTTTGGCATCTTCTTGACAACGTGTGAACGAGAGATTCTTGGTGCACGTTGTGCTTGATCTCAAATGCAAACTAAGAGTCCAAGCAAATCGTCTGAGCAAGCGTTTGATATCGCTCAATTATTTTCACCTTTACAAAAGATTTTAAAAAATTATATCCCCCATCGAAGACCATTCATCAATGGCTCCTAGGTGAGATTGTAAGTGGAGGTGGGTGTTACCTAGTTGATGGTGAGAGAAAACCTAAGGATCCTATCATTCGCCCTTCTCACTTTAAAATAGTTTTAAGTCAATCGGTTAATAAATCAATCAATCAACACCCCTCAGATTTTACTTTAATCAAGATTATGCATCGATAGCAATCCCTATGACCATCTAGGAAACCACTTTATGGAAATGACCAGTGGACTTGGCGCATTATAATGCTTGACGACATCGGGCCTACACTTGGGAATAATTTAGCATCACCTAAATAGACGGCACTTGTGTAATAATAAGATCAAGAGTTATTAGATTTACAAACCACTCTGAACTGATATCGTGTCTTCTTATTACCAAACAAAATAATGAACTTTTGATGCTAATTCACCTGTCTCGTTGTTTGTCTGTTTATGTATAGACTAAACCACTCGATTTTAATGCCTCTACTAGAGTCTGCGCCTCCCAAAAATGGACCAAAATCGAGCCACTGCCCAAGAGGAAAGTGGTTCAAGTGTTCTCAAATTATAAAATGGGCTTAGTCTAAGACACTCCAAGCACAGGTCATAAGCAGTAAAAATTCCGATGTGTCTAGATATCAGCCCTTAGAGATTGACAAGAATTTTAAAATCAACTTCCCTAACTACTCAAGACCAACACTATTTTGCACCTCCTCAGAATTTCTTAAAAACTAAAATTATAAATAAGATCATACTTATTATATTTATCTAATTAAAAGAAAATTTGTCCAAACAAACAAAATTAACTAGATTAAATCGCTTGATAGAAATGGACACATATGAGTTTCACAGGAATGGCACTTTATATTGCATCATGATTCTAATCCCGATTTTGGATATGGATTTGTCAAAGATGCCTAATAACAATGTGCTAGATTCCACAATTCACTAATTAGAGGTCCCTGTTTCTTTCAAAGGCATGGATCTAATCAGCTACGGTGGTATTCAACACTTTTGAAAGATCTGGGTATTTTTTTTCAATACTTCATACCCATTTCTAAGACTTGTATTTGTGCATCCCAAGTCTAGGGTATCGTGAAAACCTCAAGAAATGGTTGATGACTTCCTTTAGGATTCTGATGATTTTTCTATTTCATCATTAGATCTCATCTATCACAAAGATCAAGATCTTTCCATCAGATTAAGGTGAGTCTCTGATTATTTAAATTGATAAATAATCCCCTTCAACTTCAATTGTGAGTGAAATGGAAATTTACTCAAGTGAACTCTCAAAGCTCGTAGTTCTTCAATGGTAGTCTAGCATACCACAATAAACCGAATGTTCAAAGCTCTCAAGAATCTCCATCTCTGTGTCACTTAGAGGGCCTCCTGAAATCAGAGCATGAAACAGTCCTTGAAAGGATACTCGATACTACTAGCTGGGGAACAAATGAATTAAGAACATCAATCAGCAACTCTAATTTCAAGTACTTCTCTTATATATTCAAAAGATCAGAATCAATAACAACCAAGTAGTGAAGTCGTGCTCATCAAATCGCATCACAACGGTATTAAATTTGAGCATTGGGAACAACACACAGCATGCTGCAATTAACTGATGGGAAATAGAATTTAGAATTAGTCCGGATTCCATTAATTTACAAGAATTTAAGGGAAGGAAATGAAAAAGATTAAATCCATTTCTTCAATATTCTAATGTGTTATCGGTTCGATCCGTAAAAGAAAAGAAAAAGAAAAGAAAAGAAAACTTTACTTAAAATTATACAATTAGCCTGGATTCCAAGGTTTCTAGGTGGATTCGAACTTTAATTGCCAAATTGTTGTTCGGGATCGTGACTCCCTAGGCCCTGCCGTAATCCTTGTTAGGGTCCGTCATGTCCTCTGGAAGCTTGTCGCGACATTCTTTTGCCTTGTTTTTGCAATATTGAGTCGTGATCTGATGTCCTTTGTCACGACATTGTTCTTTGCAGTTTTCTTCAGTTGGTTGTCGCGACGTGAATTCCTTCTCGCGACTACCCCTTAACTCTTTTGTTTTTTCATGTGTGTCATGACTTGGAAATCCTGTTGTATGCTTTTACTTAGCATTTTTCCTGAGAATCATCATGTTGCGCCGCGACTTTAATCACACAGGTCGTGACCATGTTTTAGTTTCTAAAGAGTGAGATGACTCTTGTTGCACCATATTTTCTTATGTTTCGTGGGACATTTGTGTCAAGCGACTCAGTTTTCATATATTGCGACTTGGCTTTTTCTTCCCTTGGCTTCAATTATGTGTTGGGCACTAATTTTTCCTCGCTGTAACACCGAAGCCGTTGCATAACCCCTTTGATTATCGTCGCGACAACTTTTTCTGGTCTCTAAGTGTTTGTGTCGCGACCACAATTTCATGTTGCTACCTAACTGTTTTTCCTTTTACTGAATTCTATGTCACGACAACTTTTTCATGTCGCGACACCATTTCTGTTGTAAGCCAATTTGATCCTTAGTCACAACCTCCCTTTCATGTTGCGACATCATTTCTTGTTTTCTACCTTCATGCAAGTTGCGAATCCAATTGCTGATCTTTTTATTTTCTTGTCGCGACATGGAAATTAGGTCTCGACAAGGTCGTTTCTTTTCTTACGACAATTCCTGTCGTTACCTCAAAAACATGTCATGACCATTCTTTTTTCCAATCTTGTCGCAACCTCATTTTAGTCTCAACAGTTTCTACTCAATTCAGCTTCTTTTTTCTAGTCGCGACCTAGATAGTGTGTCGCGACTGAGTGGTGACCCTTCTTACCTTGTTCTTGTCACCGGTTGCTCAAACTTAGTCACAACATGTTTTAACTATTCAACTCCTTTTAATGTCGCGACATGAAATCCATGTCGCGACCTCACTGGTGTCTTTAGCTTATATTTTGTCGCAACAAAGCAAATTGCCTTGTGGAGACTTTGTCAGTTCATTTAGCAATAATTCCTTGTCGTGACATCATTTATCTGTTGCGACAAGAGTTTTCTTTTGGTGTCACGACCTCCATTCTCTGTCACAACGTGAGTTGTCTTCTTTTAGTGTCACGACCTCGATTCTCTGTCGCTAATGCGCCATTTGAGCCTTTAAATTTCTCTCTCTCAGAATCAATCACAAGTGTTGCTCTGATATACTTGAAGCATTTTTCTTACAAAGTCAAGCCGAATCCCCTATCAATCAGGTCGTGACATAAAAAGTGTTGTACTGATGAATTCCTTGTTGCGACCTCAATTGTCTATCATGACCTAGTCAGTTGGCTACTTTTATCTCTTTCTAGTTTCACCTGAATTTCACATAAATTTCTTCTTCTATACAAATCTACAAAATATAAATTTTGTAAAATCTCTATGAGCATTTCTGCATAAGAATAAGTAACATTGTAACACTAATCGAAAATGATTAAAAATCAATGAGTTTTTTACTCATCAAATTCCCCCAAACTTAAAATTTTGCTTATCCCCAAACAAAGAAACGAAAGATTTGTTTGTCCTCAAACAATTGAACTTTATTTTTAAGGACATTTTTTTGTTCTACTACAATCTTTTTTTATTCCACCAATTGACTTGAAATAAGTAGGTTCCAAAGATTATTTCAAACTTTAAATTTTCAACTAAGAAAAGTGAATGGTTTCAACCTCTATCACAAATAAACCGATGAATCCTATATTGTAAAACAAATACGCCAATTGTTCAATTTCTTTCGTGATGGACTAAAATACCTATACAAATTTATACCGCTATTACCCAAGGACTATTATCTAATCCCAAAGAATAATGCCATGAAACTTGCTTTGTTGTGTTCTCATCTATTGTACCGATTAATATTTCTTAAGAGTAAATCATTTTCTTCTCGGTTTTGATCCAGATGCCGCAAGGTACAGTCGAACAAGTAGGAAATCGATTTAAGTCAAGATATCGCTCCTACAAAGATCTCAAGAATTCTCAATCACCCACTCCCACTACCTCGAATCATACTATTTGACTTTGATACAATTGAAATATTCTTAGCAAACTCCAAAATAATAAAAACTAAGAAAAGGATTAATAAATAAAAATGAATTGTTAAAACTCGAAAAATCTTAAAATAACAATCTCAGATCGATCGCTATATCTTTTAAACGGAGCATCAAAATACCGCTATCAGGAAACATCAATTCCCGCAGACTACTTTTGTATCCTTTGTTTCCATGAACCACGCATTTAAACTCCGGGCTCCAAGTGAATAAGGCAGCAGCTGATCTCTCCTTACAAGATCGTTCATCATCTAATCTTCCCGATTCTTCAAGACAGAGGATTAGATAACTACTTAACTCGGGGTTGCCTTGTTCTGATATTTTTCTTTTCAATACTTCATGCCTTTAACATGGATCAGAACCTAGCTCCTAAGACATAGGTATAGTATGGGTTTAGTACTTATCAAGTTTCTTCCTCAAAATTGAATTGGGCCATCCTTTCCTTGATTAGATCCTTGCTAACACGGATTGAACTTACCGGCTCGAATCGAGGTGAACTCCCTTCTTTTAAAATTGATGTCATTCAACTCAATCTTCGATTTCAAAGTGAGAAGACACATTTATCACTTCATACCCATGAGTCATTAAATCTCCATTATCGCCTCATACCTTGAGAAATTGCTCACTACTCCAGTGAAATGCCTTCCGTGTCACCTCGAGGGCCTCTTGGAAATCAGAGCATGAAACAATCCTATTGCGTGTATAGGACACCGACATGTGGATCGATATTAATATTCAATCAAAGCAAGTAGATTTATAACCTAAGTTCAAGAGCTTCCTCATAAATCTTACAAGAAAGATGTAAATTTAACAATAGAGTCTGGCCTCAATGGAAGCCGGGTTTCTAAATTACTTATTACACCCTACAATGGTTCTCGATCAAGAAAGAACCACTGTAGACTGGACACCGGAAACTAATTCCAAAATTTGTCCGAATTCAAAATTTAATCCTGTGCAAGTAATTTTGGAATAAATAGAATTATGCCTTCACTTCTACTTTCAAATAATCGCCAAATCCAAAATTTGAAAGAAATAAATAAATTCAATCTAAAATAACAAACAAAACAAAGAAAAAGAAAATTAAAATACATGAGCCTTAGGCTACCCGCATCTTCTGCTCAGTCGCCAAGAGCCGCTTTCCTTCGCAGTACTGCTTATTTATAGGGTTCAGTTGGGCCCTAACTTTGATGCGCCTCGTGGATTTCGATTAATCAGCCTGATTATTGTTAATGTCGCACTCGAGCTCTTGTCACATCGCTTGTCTGCTACTTTTCTGTGTTATTTGGTCGCGACTTGCTCCTTAGCATCCCTTGGTTTTTCCGGTATGTCGCGACTCCCACTTTGTCGCGACCCCGCTACCCGCATACGCCAGCAGCTTATTTGGTCGTGACATCAATGTTCAATCACTCATCCATTCTTCCCAAAGAAGGTTCATCTTCCGGGCTCGCCACTCTAAATGACGCCGCGACCTTCACTCCCGGTGCAAGCTGTCTCCGACACCACCTAGGAACAATCTCGATCTCAAAGGTTGATGCAGCGACCTCTTCTAAATGTCGCGACTCTCGATGTTCGCCCCTGAGCAACTTGTCGTGACTCTATGTCTACTACTCGGCCTTCAATTCTGTCGCGACCTCGAAATGGTGTCGCGGCATCACGTCTTGCTCTTCATTAATTTTATGGTTGCCCTCGACTCTGAGCTCTCTGCGACCGCTCGCTTTGCCTTCAATGGCCCTTATGTCTGATCGGGAGTTTCAGGGTTGCGACCTTGATGTGATTCTTCATTATCATTCAAGGCGTCACATCAGGTCCTTTCTTCCCTCGTGCACCTCTCCCGTGCGACATCATTCAGCCGTCGTGCCATTCCTACTCACCCACTTTCCCCGTCCTTCACGCAATATCCTCTTTCTGAATTTCCACTCGTATAGCAAATTTGCGAGTTATTCCACATTTATGCATATAAATCACCCTTTAGATAGAAATCAACTTAAAAAATGGATCGAAATGGATGACTTTAAGTTCATCAAATTCCCCAACTTAAATTTTGCTCTCGTCTCCTGAGCAAAGAAAAAGAAAGATTTGTCTTGTCCTCAAACAAAGAGGACATTTTTCCGCTTTGTTTTGCAATGGCAAATCTCAATTTAATTGAAAGACTAGAATCTGCATTCTTTCTGTATATCTATCTTTAAGTCCGTATGAAGGGGTTAGTCTCTACTCAATTCGTGTACAAACTAAATTGTTGAATTTGTTTTATAAACAAGATAGTCAATTGATCCCACAAAAGTAGGTTGGTCTTCTTCCTCTTTTTCTTAGCGAGCCGCTAACCCTCCGAGGTCCTTCACCCGCTTTGATCCTTCAAGATTTTCCAAATTCCATATGCTCATGTTCATATTGATCTCCACTAATGTAGGTAATTCCAACCTTCAAGATCAATCGTCTTTTAGGTTTGTAAATGTCGCTCGTCTTCGTGGATGATGGAACTTTTAGGTTAAGATTACCTGCACTTCTCCTTTCTTACTTAACCCATGTCCTTCTTTTCCTTGTAATTCCTTTAATTGATCTCTAACTCATCTGGGGTATCTTCTTGATTTCTTTTGTTTAAAATTGTTCATTCCCATTTCTCATTTGTACTTCACATCGTTGGAACTTTTCTCACACCATTCAGAATAGTGTAAATGCCTGCCTTTTTAGGCTTTCTAACACTCTTAGCTTAACTTTGGGTTAGTAGCTCCCATACCAGTTGGCATTATGGGTACACTAGGTGTTGAAAAACACTCCCTAAGAACTTAAATTGTTCAAGAGGAGTTAGGCCACAAGACAAAACTTCTTCCTCTTAAGCTTTCTTTCTCTGTATCTTCCCCGCTTTAGATCTTTCCTCTTCTCTTTCACCCTTTCTGTATTTTATCCTTTTAGTTCCCAAAAAAAAAAAATACATACTTCAAACTTTACCCTTCCCTCCTTCTTTGAATTTTGGGTACCAGGTTCTTTACTGGAGGATTAATAATTATCTAGGATGGCTCGGGATTTCCAATGGCTTGTTTTGAAGATAAGTAACTTCTGTTTGGCTCAAATTCAGAACTAAGGTGTATGCGTATATAAATAAGGGTGGCTAGAATGCTCAAACTCCGCCAAGGATGGCTTCGTATCATTTCTTGTTAGTTGTATCACTCTAGGATTTCGGGGCTTTGATCAATAATCTAACAAGTTCTAGAATTCGGTTTGATTAACTCGTGACTAACCTAAGGATGTCCTTTACTCAATTTCCGCTTGATGAGGAGTTACATGATTTAAGGTTCACCAGTTCTTTTGGCTTTGATCAAGTTTATACTACAAACTCAAAAATATATATTTTGCTCTTTCAATTGTATGACTTTTCTTTATCTTGACTCATCAAATAAATCTAAGTCAATTATGTACTCTGTGCCCCAATTCAATTATATGTCATTCCATTCTTGCCTCCAATTTATTTGTGTTTCAAATTCTTATCTTCTAGTCAAACTACTAACTCCTGCTCGTATTTATGATATGTCAAGATTTTCATTCTTAAACTTAAATCCTAATGTTATTCTCCTAACAATTCAAGCAAAAAGTAACAATACAATCTAACTACAAGCAACATCAAACATTTCCTTTTTAACAAATTTTCTTATTTTATTCATGATATGATGCAAAAGTTGAGAATAATAGTCCGGAAAAGAGGAAGAGAAGGATAAATCAATGGGAAGATTTCCATTTTTTCTTTTTGGGAGGAGCAAAGATGCCTGAGGATCCGCATCAAGCGTGGGTACACCTAGAGAATTCGGGGAAACTTCATTTCGCTCTCTTCTTCTTCTCATTCTCCCTTCCTCTTTATCCTCGTTTCAAGGATCAATTGCTGGTGAGATCAACCTTTTGTTCAGATCATCTTGGTCTTTCTTCCCAATGTGTGTTCATCGGTGGTTCTCCATTTCAGCCATGACTTAAAATTAAGATTATTGCTGATCAAATCCAAATTTTCAAGCCACTTCTTTTCTTCGAAGGCACTTTGTCATCAAGCTCTTTATCTCTTTCCCTTCATCCTCTCTAAGTCCTTGAACATTGACATGTAGAGGAATTTGAATCCCCTTGATCCTCGCTCCATAGTTTTGGCTTCCTCGACCAATCCCTTCTTATGACAGTTAGGAGTTGAGAATCACGATCATACCGATTATTGTAAATGACTTTCATGGCTCAGCCAGAATCCCCCTTCCTGTAGGATCGGATCTCTTTCCTCCATTTCTTCTTTGAATTTTTCCTTGATGCCCGTGGATCTCCTTCATCTGCTCTTCCCTTCTGTTCATTTCCTTCTTCTTATTGCCGATTCTTCTTTTCAAACTCTGCTTCATATACTTCTTCTCTCGTTCGGGCCTCTCCCCACTCGTTGGGATTCCTCTTTCAATTCCTCGATTCATACACTTTTCTCTCACCTCCCTTTGTCGAGGCTCCCATTCCTTCCCTTCTTCCATTCCTCTTCCGAATGAACCCAGCACTCCCCATTATTTTGATTATTCCGAGCCCCCAGATCTTTCACCAAAGTTCTCGGAAATCTCCGTTCGACGTGAGAGCCGGCCAGTAGGCTTTGCAAATTTCAGGGCTTCCTAAATCATCTTGTTCTCATCCTCCTCAGAAACATACAAAGGGTGTTCTCCTCTTCCTCGATGTGCTCTAGATCTCTTCTTCTTGATCCGCAAACTCGTGAATATGTCCCCCTTTCAGTCTCATCCCATTTTCTCTCTCTGGACCTACTTCTATTATAACCCTCGTTTCTTTGATTCCCAGCTCCTCTTTGCTTACTCCCCACAGAGTTGGTGGCGGAAACCCAAAGCATTCTTCTCTTCTTCCCAAGTTCCTTTCACACTAGCCCTCTGGGAAACATAAAGCCTGATAGTTGCTGGGCAGGACTCAAACCCCTTTCTTTATTCCCTTCCATAGGTCTCGTCATTCTGAAGCTTTTCAAATTTGATCGCCTCCCGTGATAACTATGACTCTCTAGCCGATAAAGAGGCAATGATCGGCTTTGCTCTCAGACTGGTATGTGAGATGTTTGACTCGAACTGATAACAGAAAGTGAAGTAAACCACTACTTTATTGTTCTCTGTTAAACTCTGTTTATATCTCTTCTGTTCTCTTCTTTTCCTTATCCTTCACTTTTACCGTCTGTCAACCTTTCTGTAATCTTCTCACTTGTTGGGCTGTCATCATCTTCTTGACCTGGAATCATGCTTCTGCCTCCATTCAGACATTTCAATAGAAAACTGGTGTTCAGTCCAAAGATCCATACTAAACTCTGAGATAAATGAGAGTTATCCTTTCTCCTACCCAGTCTGAGTGAATTCCTAACTACCGCGCAAGCCTCCCACTTTTGATGCTTCGCAAGTTTCAACCCACTTATTCATTGGGGTTCTTCAAAGTGAGATGAGCTTGATAGCTCTCTCCACAAACTCCCTATCGCAAGCAAGTACTTCTTCCAGAAGGGAGAAAGCCTCTTCTAGTTAACAGACCATCTTCCTCTTCTGTTATGTTTTTCTCTTCTCCCTTTTCTGCCTGTGAAACCTGCCTAACTTAATATGTCCCACTCATGCCTCCCTTGCTGGTTCCTCGACGAACTTCTTTGGGAATGGAGTATAAGCTCCCTTCCATGATCTCAATTTAGATTTGGGACTGAGCTTTGACTCGTCCGGCCATTTGAGAAATAGGAATGTTTTTGTAAGAATTGATTCAGGCTCAAAAGAATTGAAAACAGAGAGAAAAACACAAGAGCTACTAGTTTAGTTGAATGAAATATGCTGAGGGAGCTTTAACATTTGCACCCTAATCATTATTGTGGGACTTTTATTACTATTTAGCAGCTAACGCACTTTAAATGGCAGCCTGCACTGTGTGTCGTCATTAAATAAAGGGCGACAAAATGTTCCAAGGGTATTATTTTTCTCTTAGAGTACAATTATTGTTTACGCTTTACATAAGTTGCGTATAATAATATATCACTGTGCTGCGACATCCGGCATTTCACCCCCTTTCTTTGGTCAAACAAGTAAATTCTATGACATAGCTGAGTTGTCGCGACCTTCACTATTCTTTTGAAGGAATTGTTCTTAGTTCGCATCGTAAAATGTTTGTTGCTTTTAATTAAATGTCTGCCTACATAACTTTTCTCATTTCACATGATTTAGTCTATACTTCGCTCCAAATTTGAAGTATCGACACTTTGCACTCCTTATTAATTTTTCAAATTCTTAATGACTATCTTAATAAAGTACTCCTAAACAAATAATCTCAAATATGCATTCTATTTATTTTCCAATGTAATTTATTTAGAGAAAATACCCTTTTCAATTTTGTCTCTATCCTAGTTATGAAGTGCTGAGCCTGGCTCTAGAGTTGGTCTTTTCCTCACCGAGTCCCTCAAGAGATTCCGAGGGCAATAATCAGAACAATTCTTCAAAAGGTTTAATTTGATCAAATACCACTTAGCAAGTCCCAACAAATCATTACAAGAATAAAAAAAAATCAAACGAGTACTAAAAATCAAAATCATATAAAGAAGCAAAAATCTGTTTGGGTTGCCTCCCATGAGTCAGTTTTCCCTGCTTTTGAGTCCTTAGCCCGACTAGCTGCTTTAAGCCTTCTCTCTCAATCAATTAACCTGGAGTTCTTCCTTCTTTCTCCCCTCGCTGAGATATTGCTTCGCCTCACCATTAACCTTTAATTCTTCCCCAAAGATCAGTCCCACGAGTGTTACCCGGCCCAAAGGTAGTACTCTGTGGGACACCACCATATGCACGTCCACCATTTTGATTTCAACTCCCTGAAATAATCTTAACTGGAGTTAAACAGCAAGAACTCATCCCCTATACTCGAATCCTTTCCCTCGTAACTTTGATCATGCCATTTCATGCCTCGTCTCTCAGATATTCTAGTGCATTATCATAGGCTTCTTGCTTTCTACTTCTTCTAGTTCATTCAATTGGAGCAGTCCCTCTTCCTTTGCAATTTTAAATCAAGTTCAATTTTTTTGATGGCCCATGGCTTTGTATTCCAGTTCAAGAGGGAGGTGACATGGTCTGCCAAAGACCACTCTGTATGGGGACATCCTAATGGGAGTTTTGAATGCCGTCCTGTAAGCCCAAAGTGCATCATCAAGTTTGGAAGACCAATCTTTCCTGCTTGAACTTACAAATTTTTTTCCAGATCCTTTAATCTCCCATTGGAAATTCGCTGTCCATTAGTTCAAGTGATAAGCTGTGCTCATTATATGCTCTGATCCCATTACCTCGCCGCTTGAGCTGTGTAAATATTTTGCTCGGTAAAGGGCTTCCCGTCATCATGATAGTCCCGGGTGTTCCGAATTCCGCTTAAATGTTCCTTTGCAATAGAACCTACCATCATCAGAAAGCAGAAGGCCATTCGATGGGCTATTGCTTCCACCCCACTCGATTATTAATCCAACGCCGCCAGTGATGTACAAGTTTCCAAATGATGGTGGGAAGGGTCCCATAAAAATCTATTCCCATACATAAAAATTTGCACCACCAATATGCCTGTAGCATTTCGCTTCTTCCCGCTTGATATTTCCACCCGGGCATCTATCACATAATTGACCATTCGAAGATGCTTCTAAAGGATAAGGGACCAATAAAATCCAGATTTGAGATTTTATGAGCCGCTTTTTCTCCGGGAAAATGTCCCCCATATGGTGATGCACATATTCATTCAAAAATTTGCATTGTTCACTCTCTGCACACATCTTCTTATAACTGTGTCAGCACCTCTTTAAATAGAAACGGGTCATCCCGCATAATACCCGGCCGTCGGGCCTGAGCTTTCTTTTTTCTATCAGAATAATTCTGAGGCACTACTCCACAAGCCAAGTACTCCATTTATATCAAAGATAACATGGAGTTGGAATGACAATTTAAACAAATTTGCTCATCCTCGAAAGTTCTCTGCTAATTCTCAGATCCTCCTTTCTACTTTGTTTTTTTCTACTCCTCGACAAGTGATCAGCCATCACATTTATTGTCACAACCTTCTTATCTTTTAATTTCCAGATCAAACTTCGTAGTAAACAAATGACCATACCTTATCATCATTCTTGGTTTGGCTTCCTTTTTTCGTCATCGATATTTGATTGCTTACGATGGTCAAGCAGGAACGAGGCATTACGGGATCCCAAATGTGATCATTTACCCTCACAAGCAAAAAACTATGGCTAGCATCTCCTCTTCTTCAAGAGCTTTGTAATAGTTTCTCTGGGCTTCATTGAAGGTTCTGCTAGCATAGTGCATATGGCCTGAATATCTTCCTCTTCTTTGCTCCCAATACTACCTCCCATTGCGAAATCAATCGCATCACATTATTTTCCTTTAATCCTCGTCTCCCATTCTCGTGCCCATGATAGTGCCTCTAACTAACTGATCTTGATTTCTTCAAAGGCTGCTTTGCAGGAGTCATCGAAACTAAACTCTGTGTCTTTCTCCAGCAATCTGCATAATGGTCTGGCTATTTTTGAGAAGTCTTTGATGAATCTCCTATAGAATCCAAAGATGTCCCCAAGAAACTCCTTATCCCTTTTACTGTTGTGGGCGGTGCAAGAGTCTTGATAATCGAAACCTTTGATTGGTCTACTTCTAGTCCCATAGTAGAAATTTTATGAACAAGAACAATACCTTCTGTTACCATGAAATGGCACTTTTCCCAGTTTAATGCTGCCACCCGTTTGTCCTCAGATCTTGAAGACCCGCTTCCAAAGTTGTTTAGACAATGCTCAAACTGATCCATACAACGTGAAGTCATCCGCTAAAAATCTCCCATGACCTCCCCAACCAAACTGAACATGGACATCATACACCTCCGAAAAGTAGTAGGAGCATTGTACAAACCCAAATGGCATCCTTCCTCAAGGCAAAGCTATAAGGCATGTGAATGGTTTTCTCCTGGTCCTCGTGCAATGGCAATCTGGTTATACCTTAATATCTATCTCCAAGAAATAAAATGAGTACCCCCGCTTAACTCCACTCCAAACATCCGATCAATGAAGGGCAACAGGAAATGATCCTTCTTGGTTGCTGTGTTCAGTATCCGGTAATCGATACATACTCCATCCCGCCACCGCTTCGCTGAATTAACTTTCATTTTTTTCATTTCCTGATCACAAGAACCCACCTTCGGGAACCACATGGACTGGCTAACCCAAGACTGCTCGAGATTGCATATATAAACCATCATTCAACCATTTGAGCACTTCCTTTCGACTACTTCTTTCATGACTGGTTCAAATTTCTTGATGTGTTCAACAGATGGTTTTTACATTTCCAGTAGTATTTTCTTGGTGCATGCATATCGACGTGACCGATACCTTTTAATTCATCTAGGACTAAGCACCTGACCCTCGAGTAATTCTTCAAAATTTCGCTGTTTTCGTTCGCATCACCGAGCCCAGTTGCAGATAATCACGCTTCTACTTTGATAGCTCCAAGTAAGCATACTTCAGATGACTTGGCAACTCTTTTAAAACTAGCCCTTCTGCACCGGTCTCTTGATGAAATTCCTTCTCTACATTATTGTCTCCATTGTCCATGCTATTTTGTTTAAGACTCAACATCTTTCTAGAGAGTGCAACCGATGTGGAAAATCGAATTAACACCTTCAAGATACTGGAAATTCATCTCATTTTCTTATTGATAGAAGTCGAGCATTACAACGTTAATAACAATCAAAGTCGTTGAGGATAGACATCATCTACTAACTTGTAAATCTCTCCCGATCTCGTGTCTAAATTTTTTCAAACCTTGGAGCGTATTCAAATAAAATCGCTTCTTCTCCAACCCCGAGAACGGAGAACTCCTTTCGCATATCTATTAAAGTAGTCTCAGCTTTTGTTGTGAATGCCTCCTTAAGAAGCAGAGGGGCTTCGTGGAATCTTCTTCAATGTCCAGATGATAGTCGACAGAAAACAAATTTCCACCTTAACAAGCACATCTTCACGACTCCTTCAAAGCCACACATTCTATCCTCATTCGAGAGTAACAAGAAGTGTGGGAGTAAGCCCTCCCCCAAACTTAATTTCCTTGTAACAATATAATGGCATTGTTAATACTTGCACCGAGTCACAAAGAGCCTTTGAATTTCAAATCTCCAATGGTGCAAGGAATGGTGAAACTTCCCGGTCTTTTCATCTTCTCGTAAATTCTTCTTTATCACCCGCACCGCAAGTAGTACCATATTCACTACTTCCTTCCTTTTGCAAATCTTCTTCGCTTTAAAATTTCTTTCAAGAATTCGCATAAAAGGCATTCGAAAGCTACCACTTCGTGAATGGCATGCTTATCTCCAACTTCTGGAAAGTTTTCAAAACTTTGCGAACTGCTCCTCTATCCTTGACTTTGCGTGCCTCTACGGAATGGAAATCAGCAGTATAGAGTTCCGGGCTTTTCGCTTCTTTCTTTCTCCTTGCTGTCGCTTCTTTCTTCCTTTCTTTCCCCGTGACTCAGCATTTCAGGATCCCTTCCTTTGTCGCTTTCATCTTCTCTGACTTTTCCTTCTAATTATTTTCCACTTCTGCCGCATACCATGCGGTCTTTCGATTTTCTTCTCGTGTCATCTGAAAGATTGACTCTCGCATGGTTGTACGCTTCCTATTTGCTTTCCAAAGTTCTCAGAGAGGTATCAAAGCTGCCGTCTAAAATTGAGAATTGGTTTTTGAAGCTTCCAATTCTGCGAACCTTTGTTCATGGAAGTTTAACAGCTTTTTATTTTCCCCATGAACCGCAAAGATCTCGGTCTTCAAAGGTCCGAGTCCTTGACTCCCCTATATCTATTTCGCTCTCTCCCTCGCTGCTTATCGCTGGAACTCAAAGTGGAGTTACATACCCTTGCTGAAAGTTTTGCCCATGTCTCGATTCTGTTACAGTTCTCCACCATAAGAGAAATTCTCATGGTTCCTTAATGCCGGGTATAATGGGTCAAGGTGTCAGTTAGGCTTTAGAAATGATATGCTCAGGCTCGCTCAACAGTTAGCCTCTCCACTATATGCGAACCCTCTTCGGGCCGCGCTCACATTATTTACTTTTTCTCCTTCTTCCACTCGCTTCCTATCTCATTTGGTAGTGCATTCTTTTTATTCAACCGATGCATCAATGCATCCAAATTAAGTTCCATGGCGCATCTTGTTCGCAAATTTCAATCATTCCATTTCCTTTACTCGGTCAAGCTGCCCTCGGTGGATCTCGGCGAGGTCTCATAAGCTGCAATCTTAGCAAGATCCTCGATCACCGTCTTGCTTCTTCCGCCTTCTTCTTCCCTCGAATGCTCAGCCAGAAGCTGCATCTATTATACCTTTGAGTATAATTCATGGAGTGCAGAAGATGTCCGTTTGTGTCTTCGTGTTCATCCCATGCAATGGACATCTCTTCAAGAATTTGTATCTCTCCTCCCAAGCAATGTACAAATTCCTCATCTTTCCTTTGTTTGAAAGTAGTAATTTCTCCTTCATTCAAAAGCGAGGGATGGAGGAAAGAATCCGCTGTAAGCTTCCATCACTTCTTCCCATGTATTAATGTAGACCATGGTAGTGAGTCAAACCATGATGCAGCTTTTATATCGTTCTTAAAGAGAATGGAAACAACCGCAGCCTTAATACCGGGTCTCACACCATTCAATTTAATCAGATGGCCATTCTCGTAAACCGGGCCCCAAGTGTTCGCTGGGATCTTCGTGAGGGGTGACTGCGAAATTCGTTCTGGCTGAACTACGGTGGATCGTGGCCGCTCGAAGCTCAAAATCGCAAGATTCATCACTGGCCGCCTTGACTCATTGGGAGTATTCATCTTGATAACCGGGTTCCGAAGTCCTCCATAGTGTCTCGCTCTGAGTACTTCCCGCTGCGACTCCTGGTTGGATCATTCCTGGCCAATCTTTCGTCCGCCATCTCCGCTATTTCCCCGCACTCTTAACCTTCTTAGCCCTCTAAGTGTTCTTCGATCCTGTCTAGTGGCAACAATTTAGCTCCCCCGTCTCCCCGTGCATGAATTAACCCTAAATTATAATATACCGAGAGATCAAATGGAGTCATGATACCAAAAATTGTATTGAATATGAAAAGCCTCTACAAAATTTCGCAGTTTGCCAAAACTACTCGCTCGGTCAATCATATTTTTAAAAATTTTCTATTTTCTTTATAAATTATGTCCAAACTAGTATTTCGCTTTGTCCAATATTGATTCACCAAATTCTTTTCTGACTCTCGCCAACGGCGCCAAAAACTTGTTCACTTCTTTCTCGTGATGGATCAAAATACCTATACAAATTTATGTCATATTACCAAGGCGATCATTATCTAATCCCCAAGCACAATGCCATGAAACTTGTTTGTTGTGTCTCTTATCTATTATACTGATTAAAAAAGAGTTTCTTTAAGAGTAAATCATTTCTTCTCGTTTTGATCCAGATGTCATAAGTGTACAGCTCTAACAAGTAGTAAATTGGATTTAAGTCCGTGACATTGCTCCCACGGTAGATCTCTGCAAGAATTCAATCAACTACCCCGACCACCGAACTCTATACTATTTAGACTTTGATAGGCAATTGAAATAATCTTTAGCAAACCTTAAAATAATAAAAACTAAGAAAAGTGATTTAATAACAAAATGAATTAAACCTAAAATCTAAAATAACAAATTCGTATCGATCAGCTTATCTTTAAATGGAGCATTGAAAATACTGCTTATTGTGAAACATCAATCCCCGCGTACTGTAGAATTTTCTTCATGAACCACATTTAAAACCTCGTCCAAGGAATAGGGTAATGCAAAGCTTGATCTCTCCCCTACGCAAGATCGTTCATCATCTAATCTCTTCCCGATTCTTTCAAGACAGAGATTGATAACTACTTTTAACTGCTGCCTTTGTTCCGATATTTTTCTTTTCAATACTTCATACTTCTATTATGGATCGTAAACCTTAGCTCCTAAGACATAGGTATAGCATGGTTTACACTCATCGGGTTTCTCTCCTCAAAATTGGAACGCCTCATCCCCTTCCCTTGATTAGATCCTTGCTAACACTGTTCATCCTTTCCTTGATTAGATCCTTCTTTAACCACGGGATTGAACTTATTGTTCGAATCGAGAGTGAACTCTACCTTTTAAATTGATAAATCATTATTTCGATCGATTTCAAGTGAGAAGGCAGTTATCGGCACCCGTCCTGAGCTCATTAGATCTCCATTGCTCGAGTTCGCATACCTTTGAGAAATTGTTCGCTACTCTCGGAAATACCTTCTGTGTGTCACTCAGAGGGGCCTCTAGAAATCGAGCATGTGAAGCGATCCCTGTGCGGTATAGGACAACGATATTGGGATCGGATACGAATATTCGAGCCCGTGAGAGTAGATTTATAAGGCGGGTTCGGTAGCCGATGAAATATACGGGGAAAGATAAATTCTAACAAGAGTCTATTCAATGGAAATTTGGGTTTCCTAAATTGCTATTCACCTTTTCTGATGGCTTTACGTCAGAGAGAACCAATAAGATCGGACAACGAAAATCCAGATTTAAAATTTGTGCGGAATTGAGACGATCAGTAATTTTGGAAGAAATAAAGTCTGCATTCGGCTTCTACTTTAACGATGCGTCGAATCAAAATTTGAAAAGAAATAATAACAATCTAATCTAAAATAACAACAAAACAAGAAAAAGAAAATTAAAATACGCAGGCCTTGGGCTACCGGATCGTTCACGGCTGGCAAATTTGCTTTCAGCCGATGGCGGTACTTATTTATGGGGTTACGAGTTGGGCCCTAACGTGCGCCTCCTTGTGGATTCGGTCGCGGCCCATTTGGTTGTGTCATCGCGACCTCGATTCTTTGTCGCGACATGTCAGGTTGTCCCTAAACATTTGTCTCGAAGCTTTTATTTGGTCGTGACATCAGTTGTCTAATCACTCATCCATTCTTCCCAAAGAAGGTTCATCTTCTTGTCGCGACCTCTAAATGACGTCGCGACCTTAATTCCTTGCAAGTTGTCTCTGATACCCACTCTAGGAACAATTCCTGATTCAATGTTGATGTCACGACCTCTTCTAAATGTCGCGACTTCGATGTTCAGTCTCTTGAAAATCTTGTGTCGTGACTTCTATGTCTACTGCTTTCGACCTTGATTCTCAGCGACCTCGAATGGTGTCGCGACATCATGTCTTGTTCTTCATTAATTTATAGTTGCGACTTGGAGTTTTACATTGCGCGACACCTTTCGTTTGCCTTCAATTGCCCTTATGTCGCGAATGGAGTTTGTGGTTGCGACCTTGATGCGATTCTTCATTGCATCAGGCGTGTGACATCGAAGTCCTTTCTTCCTCGTGCACCTCTCCTATTGCGACATCATTCAGCCAGTCGTGTCATTCCTACTCAGCCACTTTCTGCTCCTTCTATTGCAATATCCTCTTTCTCTTGAATTTCCTGCCCTATAGCAGTTTGGTGAGTTATTCCACATTTCTGCATATAAATCAATCCTTTTTTAGATAGAAATCAATAAAAAAAATGGACTGAAAATGGATGACTTTTAAGCTCATCATCAATCAATACTGTTTTGTACGTGTGTATTGGTCTTCTTTCCTTTTCTCCTTGTTAGATTAGTTAATCTTCTGGGATTCTCCTTGAAAGATTAGTCAAAGTCCCATAGGCTTGTTTTTCATATTGATCTCCACTAATGTAAGCGAATTCAGCCTTGAAGATCAATGAGGTCTTTTGGCTTGTAATGTTAGGCTTGGGTAATTGAGTAGACAATTGGAAAGTTTAGGCTGCAAATTACCCAAATTCCTCTATTCACTTCTGCTTAATAGCCTTCCTCTTTCATCCCTTTCTTTCGTACTAATGTGAACTTGAATAACTCCCCTATACTTGGCTTTTGTGCATTATCTTGAATCTTGTGGCCTCTTTGATTGCCATCTTCATATTTATCAGCCCAGTTCCCTTTTCTAGTAATCTTTTTGTTCTTCTTCTCTTGTCAAAGTTTTAGGACTAGTGCAATGTTTTGTCCTTTTTAGGCTTCCTATCCTCTTAGAACTTTGGGTTAGCAACTCCCATACTAGTTGACATTAGGGTACTAGGTGTTGAAACACCCCTGCGAACTTAATTGTTCATGAGAGATAGGCCACAAGACAAAACTTATTCCCTTTTAATTGACTTATTTTTCTCCCTCTCTAATCTTTCAATTGATTTTTCCTCATCCTTCCTTATAATACAAAAGAAATATATATTCCCCTAAACTTGTTCCCTTCTACATATTACAGTTCTTGTCTTGAAAACTGGGTAATTTAGGGTTCTTTGTTGTAGGATTAGTTTTAGGGAGGGATTTCAGGTTTCTAAATGCTGTTATTTGAAGAAGTTAGGCATATTTGGCTCAAAGTTTGGAACTGGGGTGTATGCATCTACATATAATGAGGGTAGGGTTGAAAAAGGTTCAAACTTCCAAAGATGGCCTCTATCCTTTCTTGTTGGTTGTTTTTGCCTAGGATTTCACCTTGACTGATAATCTAACAAGTTACAGGATATGTAACCTTGATGTGAATCACCTAGAAGATGCCTAATCTTTTCCAATTTATTAAGGACTTCTTGGCCATGTGTGATGTTTTCAGGGATTTATCTTGACTCGACTATTTACACATAGGATTCGAAGTCTCATCGTTCTTCGATTGTTTGCACTTTTCCTAATTACGTAATTTAACTTGATTTAAACTAAAGCTGAAACTTCTTACTTGAGTTCAATGGAAATCTCACTCATTCTTTGTCACAATGTTCTTTGGATTTAATCGGTGGATTTGTTATGCCATTTTACCATTAAAAGC
This sequence comes from Tetrastigma voinierianum, assembly GCA_016808115.1. Taxonomy (NCBI): domain Eukaryota; kingdom Viridiplantae; phylum Streptophyta; class Magnoliopsida; order Vitales; family Vitaceae; genus Tetrastigma; species Tetrastigma voinierianum. The sequence continues at coordinate 87,794 of JAEQBH010006382.1, forward strand.
TATCTGATAATCATTCCTTTCATATAAGCAGGTAACCTGATCGACAGTTAACCAGTCGGATCGATGCATCCAACGAGTTCACATTTCCTCGAACTCATTCAACCACCCAATCCCAATTAAGCAGTTCAACAACATACATGTTCTAATTGCAACATTATTGAGAGCAACAAAACCAAATTGTCAGATTAGAAAAGAAAAAATCACAAGACACTTCCAATGAACTTTATTGGGCTTTTATTAATGTTGAAGACAGAATATAATTAGAGAAGGGGAAAAAAGAAGAATTTGTGAGAATTCACTTTCTTCTTTTATAGGATTTGGTAGGTATGATATTTGGAGGATCAATGTCATAGCTTGCTAAACAGGGAGGAAATTTTGGGAATGTGATATCTGGTCTTTTCTTGTCAGTGGGTTTTTCCTTTCCAGATGTGCATATATCATTTGTGTACTCCACTAGGGTGATCAAACGATCTTGATTCTGACCCACTTTATTCACTGTGCTTTCCAACTCAGAAATACAACCTAGCCTGTTTGACAAATTAGTGTTTATCATATCCAAGATCTCATGCCAAATTTTCCTCCTGTAGACATCATTGTCCTCCAAACTCATATCTCTTTCCTTCATGATATACTAAACTCCTTGAGCTGCTCTTTGTAGAGATGCCCAGAGGCTTATCTTTTAACATGTTACCTTCCATTCAAACTCTCTTTTTCTCAGAATTGTTAGTAATTCTTCATCTCTCATTGAATTGATTATTGTAGAAGGCTTCAAAGCTGGCCTTCATCTTTTCTTGCAGTTCTTTCTCCCTTCTGTCCATTTCTTCTTTCCATTCTTTTTCTTTCTGCTTCAAATTTTGCTCCCATTGCTATTCTTTTCTTTTAAAACCAGCTTCTAAGAATTCTTCTATGATTTGCTATTGTCTCTCCCATTTCTTCTCTCTTTCTTCCATTTCTTTCTTTATTAATATTAACACCTCCATTATTTCAGCATTTCCTTCATTTCTTCTAGAGCTCTCTGCAGGCTCAGGAAAATTGTCCCTCATATCAGGGTATGAGTGACTTAGTGGGCTCATTCTATAGTGCATCTCGTCTTCTTTTGTTGGAGGAGTTTGTTCAGGGAAATTTTCAATTTCCCTGTTATCATTTCCTCCTGCTGGCTCTACTTCTACCTCTACAATCCCCTTTTGCTTTTTATTTCTGGGCCTTTGTTACTTGATCAGGGTTAAAGGGCTTAGGGCATACGTCTTCTTCTTCCATGATCCCTTCCTCCCGATAGATGCATAGTCGATTGATGGTTGTTGGGTGGGGGATCAGTCCTCTTTTGTTGCTAAGATGGTATCCCCTGATGGAGCCTTCAATTAAACTTCCCACATTAATTTTATATCCCTTCAAAAGGGCATATAAAATTATGGCTTCCTTCTCCCTTATTGAGCACAGATGCTTAGTTGGAATTATACTTGAGAGGCTATGAGTAGAACCCAGTGCCCCGCTCTCCTGCGCAGAGACCCTTTATTGATAGCATGGTGTGGGTTCTTCTTCGTAGCCTCCCACTTTCCCTACCCAGTAGTTATCAAGTTTATGATTTTTCCATGGTCTGGGTCTTCAACCAACTTCTTGAATTTCGAACCATGCTTGAGTTCCTTCAGTTGAAAGACTTCGTTAATTCTCCGATGTCCGAAAGGAACCCATACCCCTCGAACATATACTGAGTCCTCCCTCATCCCTACCATATTTGCATAGAACTCCCTTATCATAGTAGAGAAACCAGGCTCCTTGTGCACATAGAAGAATTCCCAGCCCTTCCTTTCTATTATTTTTGTAAAAGGGGAAATAAGCTTTCCAAACCCCTTTTCGCTGATGAAGTTTTTGTCAGCCATTTGATTGTTCCATAAAGCTTGAGCTTCTATAGAGATGAAGTCTTTTACACCTTCAGTTTCATTTTCTTTTGTATGCCTCACTGTTCTTTGTCTTTTTGCTGCCCTTTCTTCCTCAATTGGTTCTTCTACTTCAGGTTAGACTTTTGGTTCTGCATTTGCGACTGTCTCAGTTTGAGGTTCTAGGTGAACCTCTTCCTCCGTATGAGCGTATTCATTCATTATCTCATTGATCATCTCATTAAGATTCGGAATAGAGCTCTGGTTTTCTGCCATGAGTGAGAATTTGGAGTTGAGCTTTTAGGAAAGCGAGGATCCCAGGGTTTGGTATTCGAAGAGAAAGAGAATGGCGAGTTGGGTGAGGATGCAAGCGAATTGAAGTTTGGAGCAATTAAACATCAGTTTCGGCCTTTATGATGGATGGGCTCGATGTTATTATTATCTTATGGAATGTCGACATTAATGCCTAAGTCACAACACTAATTGCTAACAATAAATGTCCAATCTAATGTTGCGACGCCTAAATTAGAAGGTTAAAACTTAAATTTATTGGGATTTGGACAATTTTGGTTGCGACCTACTTTGGTTTGTCGCGACTAGAATATGGTCTTGATAATAAAATTGATGCCACGACATACCTTTCTCTTTTTTCAGTCATTCCTGGTCGCGACATAATTTCTACTGTCGCGACACTGTTCCTTACACCAGTCATTTAGGTTCACACATTCTATTGTGACCCAAAAATCTATGTTGCGACCTTAGTTTGTTCTTGATAATAAGGCTTGTGTTGCGACATGAAATTTTCTTAGTTCTTATGTTAGCAATTTAGAACCTTGTTGCGACCTAGAAAATCTCCAGGTCTCTAGAAACAGTGTTTTATTCCTATTTTCCTACAACTTCTAGTCTTCTTTAATTGACTCAATTCACCCCAGGCACACTTGTAAAAACATGTATAACATTCAAGAAACCCAATTCAAACAAGAACAGTTCATCATTCGAATGTTTAACAAAGCAACTCATTAAAGCATAAGATTCAATATTGACTTGAAAATTTAATTCCCCCAAACTTCAATCATGCATTTTCTAAAATTTTTTTTAATGCTAATCAGAGAGTATTATACTTCCCCTTGTGTTCTTGTGTCAATACTAGAAGCATTAAGTGAAGAATCTATTTTTGCTTGTACTCTACGCCGACTGAAAACACTTTCAGGTACAAACGAGTAGAACAACACACAAGTCTAACTAGGCATTGGTGTTTGTTTGATTGGTGTAAAACATAAAATAAAATATTGTATGGGTTTGCCTCCACGAAAATTGCTCAGTTTTGAGTCCTTAGGCTTGGACATCTTTGCTTTGTCATTCTCTTGTCTCGACAAATTCTTTGCTTTCGGTACTTAGAGAATCGACCTTTAATTATCTTCCTCAAGGTAATGCTTTAATATCGACCATTCCCCTTTGAATTCTTCTCGGTAATGGTTTCAATATCATTGCTCCAAAGGTTGTACCACTATTGTATGGGGTACCGCTCCATTTGATCTCGAGTTTTTCTGGAAACGATTTGATGCGAGTTGAATAACGGACACGATTTCTGCTGAGAAATTCCCTCCTCAAAATTTTCTGATCATGCCATTTCTTTGTTTTATCTTTGTAAATTCTAGCATTATCATAAGCTTCATTTCTCAGCTCTTCCAATTCATCAAGTTGGAGCAATCTTTCTTCCTTAGCAACCTTAAAATCATAATTCAATTTCTTAATGGCCCACATAGCCTTATACTCTAATTCAAGAGGAAGGTGACAAGGTTTACCAAAGACAATTTTGTATGGGGACATACGATGGGGATTTTTATATGCCGGGTTACGTAAGCCACGTGCATCATCAAGCTTTAGAGACCAATCCCTTTTGCTAGAGCTTAAAGTCTTTTCAAGAATTTTCTTGATCTCCCTATTGGAAATTTCAGCTTACCCATTTGTTTGAGGGTGATAAGCCAAACTCATTATATGTTTGATTCCATGCCTACTCATGAGTTTCTTAAACACCTTATTTTCAAATGGCTCCCTCCATCACTTATGATAGTTTTGGGTGCCCCAAATATACTCAAAATATTTCTCTGTAAGAATCCCACAACTGTATTAGCATCATTTTTAGGACAAGCTATTGCTTCCACCCATTTGGATACATAATACACAGCTAGGAGTATGTACAAATTCCCAAGTGAAGATGGAAATGGTCCCATGAAACCTATTCCCCATACATCAAAAAGCTGCACCACCAAGATACCTTGCAAGGGCATTTCATGTCTTCTGCTGATACTTCCCATTCTCTAGCATTGATCACAAAGTTTCACCCATTCAAAACAGTCTTTGAATATGGTAGGCCAATAAAACCCTAATTGGAGAATTTTATGGGTAGTTTTGTCTCCTGCAAAATGTCCTCCATATGGTGATGCATGACACTCATATAAGATCCTGCCTTGTTCACTTTCTGGCACATGCCTCTTGATTATCATATCAGCTCCTCTTTTGAATAACAATGGATCATCCCATATATAAAACCTGTTGTCAGTCCTTAACTTCTTTCTCTGTTGGTAGCTGAATTCTAGTGGCATTACTCCTGTTTAGGGTGACAATGTCGACATGCCCGGGGTAATTGGAATGTATTTGGAATAAGCTACTCATCTGGAAAATTTTATACTGATTCAGTTCCCCTCTTCCTTCTGATGAGTCTTTTCAATTCTTGATAAGTGATCGGGTATCACATTATCCTGACCAACTATTTGTCTTTGATCTCTAGATCAAATTCCTGCAGTAACAATACCCATCTGATCAGTCTTGGCTTAGCTTCTTTCTTTGCCATCAAATATTTAATTGTAGCATGATCAGTATGGATGATGACATGGGATCCCAATATATAGGGCTTAAATTTTTCACATGCAAATACCATGGTTAACATCTCTTTTTCAGTAGTTGAGTAGTTCTCTTGAGCTTCATTGAAGGTTTTGCTGGCATAGTATATGGCCCTAAACATCTTGTCAGTTTTCTATCCCTAATCTGAATCTATTGCACTAATCAACGGCATCATAACCTCGAATTCCTTATTCCGATTTTGGTTTGGCCATGATGGGAGCTTCAATAATCTAGATCCCGAACTCTTCAAATGAAGATTGGCGGGACTCATCAAATTAAACTTGGCATCTTTTCAATTAATCCTACACAACGGTTTGCAATTTTGAGAAGTCTTTAATAAATCTTCTATAGAAACCGGCATGTCCCGAAAATTCTTATTCCTTTTGGTATTGTAGGTGGTAAAGTCTTTTATGATGGAAACTTTTGCTTGGTCCCACTTCCGGCCTGCTGCGAGAGGAGTGTGTCTGAGGACAATGCCTTCTGTTACCATAAAATGGCATTTTCCCAATTAGCTAAATTCTTGTCACAGCACCTATGAAGTCTTGTCCACTAATTTTGCGAGGCAATGTTCAAAGCTGGATCCATAAGCGTGAAGTCATCCGCTGGGCATATCTCAAAGCTCCTCTGCCAAATCTAAGAACTGAGCATCATGCATCTTTGAAATGTGGCAGGAGCATTGCATAACCAAAATGGCATTCTTTTAAAAGCAAAAAAGTACCATAAGGGCATGTGAAAGTGGTTTCTCCCAGATCCTCGGTCTGATAGCAATTGATTTATATCGAGAATATCCATCAAGAAAGCGAAGTGAGGATGTTACGCCTTTGTCCAACATCTGATCAATGAAAGGTAGGGGAAAATGATCTTTCCTGGTTGTAGTATTCAATTTTCTGTAATCTATACACACCCTCCATCCTATCACAGTTCTTGTAGAAATCAGTTCATTCCTTTCATTTCTGATCACAGTGAATCCACCCTTTTTGGGAACCACATGAATTAGGCTCGCGGGAAAATACTGTGAGTATCACATAAATGGCTGCATTTAACCATTTCGACTCTTCCTTCCTTACAACATCTTTCATTCTTGGATTCGGTCTGTTTGGTGTTCGATTAAAGTCTTTGCATTATCTTCCTAGTAGAATTTTGTGCGTAAATAGAATGATACCTTTGAGATGTCAATTGACCAGCGGTGCTTCACCTTGTATTTCTTTAGAATCTTTAACAGCCTTTATTCTTCATTCTGAGTCAATACGGCGAGATATAATCACTTTGGTTTTGCCTTTCTAGTTAAAGCATATTTCGGATGACTGGCGATCCTTTCAATATTAACTTATACGTCTTGGTTTCTTAACCGATTGCTTTCTTTTCTTTGCTGCATGAATTCTCTGTACTGTTTTCATTCAAATTCAAGATTGTTTCTGTGTTTTGCAAACTAGAATGCGACATTTCTGTCCCGACACTCTTAAAGATACTAGAAATTCATACCCATTTTCATTGATAGGATGATGAATATTCTGATCAAGGATTCGATTCAAAGCTGATGGGACTAATGTTATCTATAGGCATACAATTTTTCTTCATCAACATCGGTACATTTTAAGCTTTTTATTTGAGGTTGGGGGTACCTTGCTTCATTCGGCTCTCAGGTTAGCTTACCCTTCTGTACATCGATCAGGGCAGCTCCAGTTGCTAAGAAGGGTCTTCCTAACAACAAAGGAACCTATGTGTCTTCTTCCATTTTCATGACAACAAAATCCACAGGGAAGATAAATTTTCCTGCAGCCGACGGCCGTCCTCGAGGACTGCATGCACGTTTGTGCTGAGTGACTATCAACCATTTGCGAGGAGTAATTGTTGTTGGGAGTAAGTTCCCCAAACTCAACCTCTGGCCTTGCTTGATAAGAACATCAAGTTGATGCTGGCACCTAAGTCACATAAAGCTTTCTTGAATTCATATTTCCCAATTGTGCAGGGAATGGTAAAACTACCAGGATCTTTCATCTTAGTTGGTAGGCTTTTCTAAATAACTGCACTGCATGTTACTGTTAGGCTCACCACTCCTATATCAACAATTTTCTTCTTTTTGTTCAGTATATCCTTGAGGAATTTTGCATAGTTTGGCATTTGAGTGATAGCATCTGCAAAGGGAATGTTAATTTCTATCTTCTTGAAAATCTCCAAAAATTTAGAAAATTGTTCCTCCTTCTTTGCCTTACGAGAATCTTTGTGGGAAAGGAGCGCAAGTGTGTAGGCTTGAACATTCTCTTTGCTTTTGTTAACAATTTTCCCAAAATTTTGCTCATTTTTATTCTTGGTTTACTGCGATCCAACTGCAGGCACTCTTTCTATTCTTTCTTCCGAGTTTCTTCCTGCTTCTTCTTGCTCAGTCTTTTCACGTCTTTTTGCTCCCATTGTTGCTCGATTCCTTGCCACTGCAAATGGGCTGTCGCCAGGTCCCTTGGATTCTTCTGGGTGTCCACAGCAGGAAAGCATCCTTGGTTTTGTTCTACAAGGTTGGGGAGCCGGCTTCTGACTGTGTTCTGAGTTCTTGAGGTGAAGCATTAGTATTTGCTTGAAGAGTACGTATGTTGGATTTAAATGTCATTTCGACAAATTTTGTTCATAGAGGTTCGCGACTTTTGTTGTCCCCATGAGCTGACATTTGCTCCTCAAAGGACTAAGCCCTTTTTTGACCTTGATATTCATTTATGTTCTCTCCTTGTTGTTGCTGCTGCTGGAACCTTGGTGGATTATATCCTTGCTGAAAAGCTTACCCTTGTCTTGGGCCTTGTGATGCTCCTCCACCATATGAGAAGTTCTCATGGCCCCTTAGTGCTGGTGTGTAGTGTGTAGGCAAGTTGGGTTTAGGCTTGAAATGGTAGCTTCTCTGTTCATTCAAATAATTGGCCTCCTCAACTTGATAGGGGTCCTCTTCAATTGGTCCCTCAGCACTTCTTATGATTCCTTCTCTTCCCACTACTCCAATTTCATGGGCATAGTGCATTATTTTCTCTTGATTCCCCAACTTATGCATTATTGCATCAAGTTTTGCTTCCATAGTAGTCATTTTATTGAGCTCAATGACCCCACTCCCCTTTGTTCTATTATTGCTCCCTGAAGATTTAGATGGAGCTTTCATGTTGCATTTGGTCAGGTCTTCTATCAGCTGCTTGGATTCCTCTGCACTTCTTCTCTGAATGCCCTAATAAAGAGTCGCATCTATGATACCTCAGAGTAAACCATCGTGAGTGGTAGACAATATCCATTTCGGGTCTTCAAGTCTATCCCATGCATAGTGGCACCTCTTAACAAATTTTCAGACCTATCCTGTGCGTATATAAGCTTTCATCCTCCCCTGCTTGAAGACAATGATCTCCCTTCTTCTTTCTATCAAGTGACGGGGAAAAAATCCTGTGTGCTCTCCACCAACTCTTCCCATATTAATCGAGCCATATGGCAATGATTCATACCACGTACAAGGCCCTTACAAAAGGAAGATATGTGGGCTTGATCACCTCTAGTCTCACACCACTAATTTAACCGTGTTGGCCATCCTAATAGAATTTGCCCATGTGCTCATTAGATCTTCATCAGGTGGCCTTTAACGATCCCTGGCTGCATTTACAGCACATCAGCAGCCGTTTAGCCTTCAAAATTATTCAAGAAATTTCTATAGCAAGTCAGTTTAACCGTCGAATATTCTTCTCGGGATAACCGGCGTTCTTAAGTCTTCCATTGTATCTTCGTGATCGTAGGCCTTTCTTACCGTTTACGGTTTCAACTGCCTCGACCGACTTTTCACTCTTCATAATTGTTGCTTTCTCAGACTTCCGACTACCTTCCTCAATGTTCTTCTTCCTTGTCTGTCTATGAACAGACTGATTCTCGTTTCCCGTGCATAGAATAATTTTCCTCGAAATGGAAACATATCGAGATCAATCGAAACAGCTTGTATTAAAATCATATATCCTTTAAGCTCTCTAAAAGATCGCAGTTTATGTACCTACCTGGCTACTGAATAAAATCATAGAATTTCTTTATGAAATAAAGAAATATGTACAAATTAGCAATTCCTTTCTTTATCGTAATATTGATTTGGCTTCATCCTTCAATCCTCAAGCAAGAACGCCATAAAAATTGTCACTGCTTATGTATGCATCATGAAACCACTCAATTTTAATGCCTTTACTAGATTCTTGCCCTACAAAGGGACCAAAAATCGAGCTAAATCTGTTTGAAAAAAGAGAAAGTGGTTTTATGTTCTTGAAATTTATACAATGGGTTGTTTAGCTCCAAAACTCGTAAGTGCAAAGCCATGCAAAGAAAATTTGACAAGTCCAGATATCATCTCTCGTAGACGACAATTTTAAATCAACTACCCTAACAACTCAAGATCCACACTATTTCAGACTCCTTGTAAATTGTTTTAAAACTAAAATTATAAAATAAGATCATACTTATATTATATTTATCTAATTAAAAGAAAATTTGGAATTAAACAAACAAAATAAACTCGGATCGAACGCCTGGGGAATGGATCAAGGTGAAATCATAGGGAACAACTTCAATTTCGCATTATATAATCCATCGATCTTCGCAATCCCGATTTTCGATATGGATTTTTCAAAGATGCCAAATAATACTGATTTCTCTCCACAATCATCAATTGGGAGGTCTCCGTTTCTTTTCAAAGACATGGATCTAATCATTACTTATTCGTAACACTCTTTATAAGATCTCGGTATTTTCTCTTTTCAATACTCATACCCATTTCTTAAGATCAGATATTTTTGCATCTCAAGTCCGGTCACTTCTGAAACCTCTAAAAATGGTTGATGACTTTCTTTATTTGATGGATTTTTCTCTTCCATGATTAGATATCAATACCAAGATCAAGATTTGTCCATCAAATTATAGTGAAATCTCTATTATTTAAATTGATAAATAACTCCCCTCTTCAACTTCGGGCGTGAGTGAAATGGAAATTTATCTGCGCGAACTCAGCCTGTGTTCTTCAATGGTAGTCTAGCATACCTACAAATTGAATGTCTAAAGCTCGTAGAATCTCCATTTTTGTGTCACTTAAAGGCCTCCTGAAATCGGGGAAAGACAAACAAATAAAGGATACTGATACTACTATTAGGAACAACAACAAGAACAACACTCAATCAAATAAATCCTAATTTCAAGTACTTCATATAATATATGCGTAAAAGACCAGAATCAACAACAACCGTTAGTGGAAGTCAGGCTCATCAAAATCAGATCACGCAGTTGACAATGGAGCATTGATCAAATACACAAAGAGTCGCAATTAATCGATAAGAACGAATTCCGCATCAGTCCGATCCATTAATTTAAGGTGAATGGAGAAGAAAATGAAAGATTAAATCCAATTTCAACATTCTAACAAAGTTATCTGCTTAGATCCGTAAAAGAAAAGAAAGAAAGAAAATCTACTCTAAAACTATCGAGTCTTCTTCACCGGGCTCGATTCCAAATGGTTTCTGTGTGGATTTCCAATTTTAACGGCCCAAATTTCATTGTTCAAGTCACACTCAGAGCACATGTCACGACTTGTTAGCCTGGTTTGTCCTCTAGAAGCTTTGTCGCAATATTCTTTGCCTCGTTTTCACACGCGATCGATGTCCCTTCCGCCGCCACATCGTTTTGCGCTTTCGCTGGTCAGTCGGTACGCAAATTCCTCGTCGCCACAACACCTTTACTTTTGTTTTGTCATGTGTGTCGCGGACTTGAAAATCGATAACCGCTTACTTAGCAATTTTCCTCGAGAATCACTACGTCGGCAAATGCTGACTTCAATCACGTGTTGTGACCATGTTTAGCGTCGAGGATGACTCTTGTCGCACCACATTGCTTTCCGTACTGGTCACCAAATTTTCTTATTACGACCAGCTTTTTCTTCCCTTGTTGAATTTATGCTCACCGCTCTCATAACACCGCTTCGCGTATACCCCTTTACTATCGTCGCGACAACTTTTTCTTAGTTCTATGTTCGTGGTCGCGATCATGTAAATTTCATGTCGCTAATTTAATTTCTTTCCTTTTACCGAATTTATAATGACAAACTTTTATGTCGCTGATATCTATTTCTTACTAGTTAATTTGATCCCTTGGTCACAAACCCCTTTCAGCTGCCATGGCTACATCATCTCGTTTTCCTTCATGTTGTGATCTCAATTGCTAATCTATTTATCTTCTTATCGCATGACATTAGGTCGCACAAGGTTGTTTCTTTTCTTACTACAATTCTGCCGCGGACTCCAAAAGCATGTCTCGACCATTCTTCCAAATTCCGCTGTAACCTCGCCATTTTTTAGTCACAACGCTTCACTAATTCTTTTCGGTCATACCAGAAAGTGTGTCACGGCGAAGTGGTGGCCCTTCTACCTTGTTCTGCGCTTGCTCAAATTTAGTTACAATACATTTTAACTGCTCAGTTATTTTAATGTCATTAAATATAAAACCAGCAACAGACCTCACCGTGTCTTCAAATTTTTATATTTTCAGGTCGCGAACAACAAATTCGCCTCGTGAGACTTTTTGTCAGCCTACGAAAATTCTCGCCGTGACATCATATTTTGGTTGCCATCACAGTTGTTTTCTTTGGTGTCACACCATTCCTCTCGCCGATGTCGCTTGCAGCAAGCCTAAATTTTTCTCTCACACTGATCACAAGGATGTCAGACACACTTCAACATTTGTCTTACGAGTTGTCGAATATTATCACTAGGTCGGACTTAAAAGTGTTTGCATCGATGACTCCTCATGTGGACCTCTTCAACGTTCACAATGACGCTGGCCATTTATCTCATTTTCTTTCTCGTTTCTTGCTGACTCAGCTTCTATACAAACTACAAATATAAATTTGGTAAAATTCCACATTTCTCGTATAAGAATAAGTAATTATATTGTAACACCAATAAAAATGATTAAAATCAATGAGTTTTACCCATCAATGTCCGTCTAGATCTGAAACTCATCTCTTGAAGTAAATGAAATATCATCCCAAATAAACCTGGCGAACATTGACTAGGACTTGATCTTAATTGTATTATGGAAAGGAAATTTGATACTGTGGTTCATGGTAATAACGCCCAAATTCCTGTGTAAAAGTTACCATTAAACCACCAAAAAGGAATACATAGATGAAACAAGAAGCCAAAAGTGACATGCCAAACATAACTTCTATGCCAATGTAGGATGATATGAAAAGGCATTGGTCACCTACCTCTCGTATGCCCAAACATATGGCCGACCTTTACCAAGTATCAATGAAAGAAAAAGGAAACAAGATAGAATTGAATTTTACTGATGGTAATAAATTAAATGTAACCTATCACATAATTTTTTCGAGGCCTTAATGAAAATAGATATTTGATTAAAGAGATGAAAACACTCAAGTACCGAATGATGCTCTTATATCAAAATTAAATAAAATATCATTTTATATATATATGACGTTGTTTATATTATCTATCGTTTTATTACCAGATTTAAAACATATGTTATCGTCTCAAGATGAATGAGGTGATGTATGGTCTTACTTGATTTTGTAATCACACACACAATTCTTGAAATGCAGTTACTTCATAGATTTGATGATTAACAAATGCATTTTCAGTATCATATCTAAGAGTACAAACTTAATTGGTTATTCTAAGAAAGCAACTTAATTTGTTCAAATTCTAGTAAATCCACAAGGAATTTGCTCAACTTCAAAGATATTCCCAGAAATAGATATCATAATGAAACCATGAATGAAGGTGATGCAAAATGTCTTTATATTGTTTATGGTAAGAAACTTATTGTTGAATAACTCTTTGATTTCTTCTAGGTTATGATTTATAAAGCCATTGAGTCATACATTGTCGTGGAACTGTGGTTCAATGAATCTAAAGATCTTTAGTGTTGCTATGATAGGCCAGTCACTCTTTGGGTCTTCAATGTTGGTTTATAATAAACACACTCACAATGTGGCACCTACTAAAGAACTAGAAAAATTATTTCATTCGCAATGAATGCCCATAAGCGTTTGTCACAAGGTGGGAATTTGATAGCCAAACCATCCTTTAGCAAAGTCACATTCAGCCATTCGTATTTTTAGAAAGAACATGGGATATATATGATCTATCCTTCCACCACTACAGGATATTTCTCATATTTTTATGGTTTAAACATATGCTCTCCTGTGTGGTCACATATTTGTTTTCTTTCTACAATTAATATTGTATTTGCTGGAGTTCTTGCAAGTAATCAAATTATGAGCACAATTTCCTAACTATCAAATTAAGACAATAAGACTTGATAATTCCTTGTGAGTTTATCTCCAAAACCCTACCGACTATCGATGTCAATTAAAATAAATTTTGTCTTATTGCTCATGCCTTACACCCAAAATGGTTTAGCAAGTAGTCCTTCATATGTAACGCCTTCAATTAATAGATCCACTAATTACTAATGGAAAACAAATTACTAATTTCTTCAGGGACATATCATATGTCAGCAAGCCCGGTTTGCATTCGACCAACAGCCTTTACCACAAGTACAAAGAACTTTGTACTTTGGAAACAAGAACCAAATATTTCTATTTAAGCACCCGTTGTGTAGTTTATGCACCAACCCGCACGACAACGCACTAAAATGGGTTCCCAATGTAAACTTCAGATTAATGTAGGCTTTGATTCCTTGTCCATCATAAGATACTTTAAACCCTTGAAAAGAGATGTTTTTATGACCTACTTTGAAAAATTGTCATTTTAATGAAAGTGTATTCCCACCATTAGAGGGGAGAAAAGTTGATTCCAAAAAATTAATTAGAATGCATATATGATGTCCATTTGATCCCTATAACCAATGTGAACTGGTTCAAAATATCATTAATTTGCAAAATCTTTCAAATCAATTACTAGATGCATTTACTGATACAAAGAAAGTGACAAAGTCACATATTCTAGCTACGAATGCTCTAGCACACATTAATATCCTTGAAGGACAGCTAGAAAATGAGCCTAAAATTTTCCTAAAGCATGAGAGACCTATCAAAACACATAACTCCCTGGAAGAGGATAATATAAAGAAAAATTTGTGCCCTTGAAGAGGCAAATATAAAACAAAGGGTCCTTGAAGAGGCACAAAAGATCCCTAAAGAGGTTTGAGATAAAGAAATAGCCCCTAAAGAGGCACATTCACCTTAAAATTATGAGATCTCAATTAGTTATGTGCACAGTAAAGATAAATGAGATCAAATAAAGTTGTCACACACATTCGTTTCCATGGCCTTAGACATCACAAGAATGATAAGGATCCCTAACCATGCAATGTGGAAGAATTTTAGAAATAATAATGATTAGCTAAAATAGAAAGAAACTATGAATTAAACTCGTTAATGAAAAAGAAGTTTTTACTTGTAGTTCAAACGCCAAAATGTGTAAAACCTGTTACGTACAAATGAGTATTTGTACAAAAGCGCAATAAATATAATGAGATCATAAGATATAAAGCGCAATTCATAGCTAGAGATCATAAGATATTCAAGCTACGAATGCTCTAGCACACATTAATATCCCTAAAGGATAGTTAGAAAATGAGCCTAAAATTTGCCTAAAGCATAAGAGACCTATCGGCCTAAAAGACATAACTCCTGGAAGAGGAGAAGAGAAAGAGCAAAATTTTAAGGCCCTCAAGAGGCAAATATAAAAATGTGTAAAAAGGCCCTGAAGAGGCACAAAAGACCCCTAAAAGTTATTGCCTGAGATAAAGAAATAGCCCCAAGAGGCAATATCTACTTGAAAAATTATGAGATCTCAATAAGTTAAGTGTGCATAATAAAGATAAAATGAGATCAAAATAAGATGCTGCCAATATTTCCGCTCTTAAGTGGTTTAGGACATCATAAGAAATGATGAGGATCCCTGTAACCACAAAAAATGTGGAAGCACTTTGAAATAATAATGATTAGCTAAAACATAACGAAACAATCTGAAGTAGAATTAAAACTGTTAATAAATACAGTTTTAAAATTAACAACACTAAATGTAAAACCCTAAGAAAGGCACAGAGTATTTATACAAAGAACAATAAATATAATGAGATCATAAGATAGAAAGTTTCTCCAATTAGTAGTGCATAAGGTTTCTCTTAGAGACATGGTATTGACTACGATGAAACAATTCCTTTTCTACATGATGTAATCTACTTTTGTTTTTTAATAAGCTTGACAATCTTTAAAGGATTGAATATGCATCTCATGAATGTCATCATTGCTTACCTATATGTATCTATAGATAATGACATATATATGAAAATCCTTGAAGGATTTAAATTGCATGAAGAAAATAATAAAAAAAATCTCGTAGTATGTGCTCAATCAAAGATCTTTGTATGAGATTTAGCTATTCACACATGTGTAAATCATCAACAGTATTTACTTAAAGAAGGGTATGTGAATAGCCCTATAGGCCCATGCATTTTTATTAAGAAATCAGAAATCCGATTTGCAAATATTGATTTATATGTTTATGATTTAAATCTTGTTGGGAATCCTGAAGAGCTCACAAGAATAGGAAAATATTTGAAAAAGAAAGATCCTAAAACAAATTCTTGTCTTAGTCGTAGCTCCATTTTCCTATTGGAAATTTATCCACCAATAAGCATGTACTAAGAAAATCTTAAAAAATTTATATGGATAAAAACACACCTTTTAAGTTCTCCTGTCCATTCACTTGTGTGTGGAAATGACCCGTTTCATTCTTTTGAAATGGAATAATTACTTGGTCCTGAAGTACCATATCTTAGTGTTATTGATGCACCTATGTATGTTGCTAACTATACTCGCTCAGTTTTTGTTTTTGCTATCAATTTATTAGCTAGATATAGTTTCACTCAAACCTGAAGACATTGGAATGGTATAAATCATATATATCGCTATCTTCATGGAATTATTGATATGGGTTTGTTTTACTTAAAGGAATCAAAGTAAAATTGCTGTGATATGCCGAGACAAGATATCTTTCAGACACATAAAGCCATATCACAAAAATATTATATCTTCTGGACCGCAATGTAACTCAAGTGCTATTCCATGAAATTTATATTACTGCACAATGGTGGCACACATCTCATCATCTAGAGAATTGAGCAATTCATGAAACAAGTTGTGGAATGTATATGGCTAAGATCGATGATTCAAGAATATATCCTGAATCATGGACTCCCTCTCTACAAAGATTACGCTAAGACAACATTATTGATTGAGCTTAAAGTCATCTATTTTACCCATTTTTCCATTTATTTATTCTAAAAAAGGCTGATTTATGTGCAAAGAATATGAATACTTACCAAACTCTGTGGCAGCCAGGAATCCAAAAGAAAGTAGAAATTGCAAGAGAAAAGGAGCAGAATGTGGTCGAGCAAGACCGATGTAACTAGCCGAAGGAATCCAGAGAGGAGAGGCGCAAAAGGATTAAAGGATTGATGTCGTGGAATATAAACATCCAACATATTAAGGTTGCAAACTACAAAGCCCAAATGCAAATGAAGGAATTATAACAAAACGAGTCGGGCGTGAAAGAAACCCAAAGTCAAGCAAACTGTGAATTGATGAAGAAGAAGATGTGCCACGAGCATCATTAAGAAGTCATGTATATGTAATTAAACCCAAGATAGATGTTTGAAGTCGCACACCAAAAGAAGTTAAGAAGGTAAGATAAACAATTGACTGAACATTTATGTCGCGACATCTAGATGCAAGGAAACTAAGGTCGCGACATCATAAGCTAAAGAAAGAAGGTTGCGACATCATTCAAATGGTCGCGATTTCAAGATCAAAAGAAGGTCACGACCGTTGTCGCGGACATCAACTACATACGTAGCGAAGTCGCGATATCACTGGCCGAAGGTCGCCATACCAAATAAGAAAAAGAAGGTCGCGACAACACTTTGTCGCGACATCAATCAAGAAAGACTCGAGAACGCGACATCATTCGCCGTCGCTACAATGTAAACAAGGAACAGAGGTCACGACATCAAAAAGAGGTCGCGACATCCGCTGCAAAGACAAGAAGGTCGCGACAACATTGATTTATCACATCAAATACAAAGAGTAAGGTCGCGAACGCGCAGTCGAAGATCGCTTCCAGCAAAGAGGTCGCGACAAGATCAAGTCACATGGCACGCCCACCAAAGACATGTCGCGACCTAAATGCTTCGCGACAAAGACTTGACAATGTAGGTCGCTGACAAAGAATTGCTGATGTCGCGATATCAACAACCAATCGCGCGAACTCAAGTCCAAAAAGAGGTGCATCGAAATTAGGCCCAAACTCGTGAACCCTATAAATATATAGTCATATCGGCGAAACGCAATCCTCAAGCGACTGAAAGAGATCCGGGTTTCAAGGCTCTCGATTTTAATTTTCTTTTCTTTCTTTGTTTTTATTTTAGATTAGTTCGCTTTGTTTTAAATTTGGATCAACGTTAGCCAAAGTAAAGTTTTAGCCGAATTGCAGATGAGTATTTCTTCAATTATTGTCTGCTGTTTGAATTCCGTATTAAATTTTGATTTCGAACTACTAGCTTCCTAATTACAAGATTTCACCACAGTTTTCAATGTATAGTAATCGCAGTTTAGAAACCCAGCTTCATTGAAATGACTCATCATCAAACATTATCTTTCCATAAATTTATTCCTCGATGCCGAATCCTGGGCCATGGTAAATCTACTTGTCGGGTTTTGTTTATTTTGTAATTATCCAATATCGTTGTCGCCACCAACTAATTGTCTCAAGCTCTGCCATTTCAGAGGCCCTTTGAGCAGACACAAGGAAGGCATTCCGAGAGTGATGAGCAATTCGGGCTGACAGATGCGAATCCCACATGATGAACGTATTCTCATGATTAAATGATAAACCTCTTTTCACTTGGAGACGAATGAGTTTAAACATTTACCACCAACATATTGAGTCGCCTAATTCGAATGGTGAATTCAACCTGCAGGTTGGGGCAAGATTCAATCAAGGAAAGAATGAGTTGTTCTAATTTCGAGGAAGAGAAACCAGATAGTGTAAATCTATGCATGACTATAATTGTTAGAGCTCAAAGCCAGCAAACACAGCTGTGGGTATGAAGTATTGAAAAGAAAAATACCCGCAACAAGTGCCCAGATTTAAGGTAGTTATCAAATCACTGTTTCAAAGAAACAAATAAGGTTAGATAATGAATGGAGTTTGGAGAGATCCAACAAGACTTTCATACCCTTGGACTAGTTTTAAACTGTAAGGTTCATGAAGAAAATTTACAATGCAACTGAAGGGAATTGATGTTTCACAATAGTTTTATTTTCAATAAATTTCTCTTTGCAGTGCATAACTCAATTAATCTAAATTTGTTATTTTATTATTTCAAAGATTCAATTCATTTGTTGAATAATTCAATTCATTTTTAGTTATCATTATTTTAAGGCTTTAAAGTCATCTAAATTGTCTATCATAGTCCAAATAGTATATGTGAGCTTCGAGTAGCCGTAGAGTTGGGATCAAAATTTCGAAACTTTGGCTGATCGACACCTGGACTAAAATCCATTTTATTACTGTCAACCTCGCACTTCGTTAATCGTGGATCAAAACCAGAAGAAATTTATCCAAATTTTTAAGGAACTCATTTTTAATCGCATAATCAAGAAAGAAATATAATTAACAAGCTTCATGGCATTATTGCCGGGATTAGACAAATAGTCCTTCGTAATAATAAGTAATGCGTTAAATTTGTATATGTTCGGTCGTTTAATAAGTTTTCGCGCTGTCATCAGGATCAAAGAATTTAGTAGATCAATATTCGTATCTAAAGAAGGAAATACTAATTGGGACATTTAAAAGAGTAAACGTAGTTTTCAGTAAGATATTTTAGCCACTAATCTTTGGGTAAGCCATATTGAAAATATTTGTCGGGGTTTTCGACTAATCCTATTAATGTGGAGTATGTTTTTATTTAGGGAAAACTTTACAATGCATAGGAAAATGTAATGACCGATCTCGATTCCAATAGATATCGAATTAGAGAGAACACTCGTAAGCTTGAGAAAAACAAAAGGGCAAAACTCGCCATGGCGAAGAAAGGCACAGATCAAGAACAAAGAACAAGAAACGCCCGGCGCTTCCAATCACTTATACAATTGAGGACTTTTGGAGACCTGCTGATATTCAGATGAATATCAAGAACGGCAAACGGCGCTGATAAAAATAAACTTTGAACTGCTTAACGATCGACAAATGGTTCAAGAATAATGGCTTTCATCGGTCATCCTACGTAAGACCCAAATGAGCACCCGAAGCTCTCAGGATGGAAAACACAGAAAAGTTGAATGGTGAGACCGAGGTCATAAAATTGCATTTATTCCCATTTTCTCTAAGAGATATTGGTGTCACATTTATGAACTCCTACCATAATGGGTCATGATACTGGGAGGAGTCAGAGGGAAGCTCATTGCAGATTCTTCCATCACTCACCCCGTGAGAGAAGGAGGGAGATAATTGTGTTCCAGCAGGGGGAAGATGAGAGCTTTTATGTAGCATGGGAGAGATTCAAAAGGTTGTCGAAAGATGCCCAATGGCTGAATAGACTTGAAGACCCAGATGGACATAGTGTGGTCATGCCTTGAATGATACATCTAAGGGTGTTATTTACAGCCATGTCAGGAGCATTCAAACGTAAGAGTCAAGAGAGGCAAGCAGATTCCATCAGTAATCCAAGGTCATGCCATGAAAGCTCCACGTAGTTTTCTGTGGCACTGGGCAGAGGAGAGGAGTCATGGAGCTGAGCAAGATGACAGCCAGCAGGCAAAGTTGATGCCATCAGGCATGAATGGACAAGCAAGAGAGAAAGAGATGGTCACTCCAAGCCATGAAATAGAAGCAGCCGAGAGGAACTATCGAGAGAGGAAGTGTTGATGTACCCACTGAAGAACTATTTTATGATGCCGAGAGGTGTTAAGTAATTTAGGGGAGCCAGCAAAGCTATCACTTCAAACCACCTCAACCCGCCAAAGACTATCATCCAAAGACTGAGGAACCATTAAAATTTTTCATATGGTGGAGGGGCCTCACAAGCCCAAGGCATGGATGTAATCTTCAATGGTGGATATCAAGAACTACCGTTCAGCAAAGAAGAAGGAGGTGAAAATAGAAACGAGTACCAGAGTCAGAGGAGGGCTCAACCATTTGAAGATCAAATGTCGCAGAATTGGCTGGGACAACAAGAAGTCGTTAGAACCTCCATGAACAAAGTCGCCTGCGTAACCGGGAAGCCTCAAGCACCACCCTCACCAAAGACCACTCAATGCCTCTTCAAGAACCTAGAGACAAATAGGGCAACTGGCCCTGGGTAAACCTCGCAAACCAGATGAAAGATGACTTTCTCAAAGGACACTAAGAAGAATCCGAAGACCATGGCTGCGCCGTATGGAAAGACTGTGAAAAAGACAGCCAAAGATGAAAGCAACAAGGGAGATGAAGCGCCTGCATAATGTCAAACACTGAGAAGGAAAGAAAGAAGGTGAACAATGTCGAGAAGAAGGAAGCAAGAAGAAAACCCAAAACACCGTCACAATTCCATTTCAGGCAAATCAAAGATGAGGAACGCTTGCAAGGTTTTTGAAACCTTCGTGGTTAGAGATCAAGATGCCTTTCATAAGTTGTAACCGATGCCACTTTATGCAAAATTTTTGAAAGACATACCGAAAAAGAGGAAGATCGTCGACCTAAGGAATCGTGAACTTGATCAACTCAGAAGATGGATCAAGAGAGACTTACCTGTGGCATTTAAGGATCCAGAGCCACCATTCCCAATTCATTAGGAGAGTTTGAGTTTCAGAAGGCTCTCGTGGACTCAAAGAAAGATCAATTTAATGCCCTATTCTGCCAAGAAGTTAAGCTCGGGGAGCCATTCTACCATCAAGCACCCTCCAAATGGCGATAGAACTGCTAAACCCGAAGGAATCATAGAAGATGTGTCGTAAAGGTGGAAAGTTTATTTTTCTGGGCTGACTTCATCATACTGGATATGAAGAAGATTCACAAGTCCCTCTCGCTGGAAGGCCATTCTCAGAATCGAGCAGCCTAATCGATATGCAGATGGAATTTCACTGAAATTGAGAAGAGGTACCACTTCACTTAATCTAAGTTTGAGGAATTTAGACATAGAAAGGGAAGATATCAAGTCATTAGAAGATGTATGTCATCACTCCCGACAGCACAGGATTGTACCTCAACTTTCAATCAATGAAGAAGAGATGAATTTCCAAGATTTTGAAGGTTTTGACTCGTGATTTTTTGCACACGGGCTACATTCCCATCAAAAAGTGATGAGTCTTTAACAAATGGGTTGGGAAAAAGCGAGACAAAAAATGAAGAAAAGGAATTTGATCAACAGTTGAAGAAGCGCTGTTTTAAAGGAGCTGCTGTCATTTAAAGTATGCTTACCCGAGCGCGCAGCGGTAAACCAATAATAATTTCACATAGACTTAGTGGATTGAGGAATAAAGGTTGCTGAAATTTTAAGGAACGGCAAGGAGTCTATAGCTTGGTCTATTGAAGTTAAAGGTATCACCATCAATATGCATGCACAAAAATACTGGGCCAGAAGAAATGCAAAGCCAATTGTTGAACATCAAAAGGACCGAATCCAAGAATGAAAGAAGTAAATGTGAAGGAGGTGCTCAGTTCAAGCAATTACTGTTTTATCTATGCACTTTACGGGCCTCGCTAGCTCCACCATAGTTCCAAAGAAGGGTGGATTTACTATGATCCGCAATGAAAGAAATGAAATTAATTCCAACAAGAATGGGGCAGAATAGTGATGGAGAGATGATTGATTACAAAGAGTTCAACACAAAGAACCGGTAGAAAGATCATTTCTTTACCCTTCATCGATCGCAT
Organism: Tetrastigma voinierianum; assembly: GCA_016808115.1. Lineage (NCBI taxonomy): Eukaryota > Viridiplantae > Streptophyta > Magnoliopsida > Vitales > Vitaceae > Tetrastigma > Tetrastigma voinierianum. The sequence continues at coordinate 109,521 of JAEQBH010006382.1, forward strand.
GTCGATGACAGGTAACACCCCATTTTTGTTTCGATCTGGGTATTCAGTTACAAATCCGATTGCAATTGCACCAAGACCAAGAAAGATCCATTCATGCCCTTATGGTAGTACCTTCGCTTCGTATGGTGCTTTCATTTGGGCTGCGGCAATGCTCCGCTACTTTCCGGGCCATGTACGATATGTCAATGTTCTCGTGACGGTTGAGGAAGTCATGGAAATTTTTATGGATGATTTTATAGTGTATGGGCCGTTTTGAACAATGTCTAAAACAACTCAGAAATAAAGACTTCAAAGATGCAAGGACAAATGAATAAACAATTTGGGAAAATGCCATTTCATGTAACATATTGTTCTCGTCATAAAATTTCTCGCATATAGAAGTGGATCATCCAAAATTTCCATTATCAAAACCCACCTCCCCAAGAAAGGATATGATTTCGGGGCATGTCGGATTCCATAGAGATTCATCAAAGACTTTCAAAGATGCTCTACCACTATGAAGATTATTGGAGAAGTGACACAAAGTTTAATTCTTTGATGATTCTCGCAAGGTCAGCTAAGAAATCAAGATCGATTGTTCAAGCACCTACAGGCTACACCTTAATGGGGATCAGGATTCAAATAATGTGTGATGCCAAAGGATTTCAGCAAATGTATCAGGGTTGAAAGAGAAAAAGAGCTAGCATACTATGCTAGCAGAACTTCAATGGAAGCACAAGAAAACCATTCCACAACTAAAAAGGATGCTAGCCATAGTGTTTGCTTGTGAGAAATTCAGCAATATATTTTGGGGGATCCTATGTTATAGTTCACAAGACTTATGCAGCCTATCAAATATCTCGATGTCAAAAAAGAAGTTGCCGCACCGATAAGGGTACGCACGGCAGGAGCTTGATCCGAAATTAAAGATAAAGGGATGTGACAATGTGATAGCCGATCACTTGTCCGCAGAAAGGAATGAAACAAAAGGAGGAGGCGTAATTAATGCAGAACTTCCCGATAATCAATCGTTTATGTGCTTATCTAATTCGCCAGATTACTGATATTTAATTACTCCTAGCCGGGAGGCTCTCAAGAATTCAGCCTACCAACGTAAAAGAAAGCTCAGGACTGATAGTTGAAAATTACATCCGGGATGACCCAATCGTTTATTTAAAAGAGTTGACATGATTATCGAAGATGTGTGCCGTAGAGTGAACAATGTGCCATCGAATGAATGCCACGCATCACCATAGCTTGGGGCATTTTTCCGGAGAAAGAACAGCTCACAAGATACTCCAATCCGATTTTATTGGCCCACTATCTTCAGAGATTGTGCTGAATGGGTCAAATTGTGTGATAGATGCCAAAATATTGAAATATCAAGAAGATAAAATGAAACGCCTCGTAAAGGTATAATGGTTGTAAATTTTTGATGTATGGGGAATAGATTTGATGGACCATTCCCACCATCATTTGGAAACTCAGAGGTATTGCCGGCAGTGGGATTATGTTTCCAAATGGTGGAAGCAAGGCTTTGTCAAAGGAATGATGCTAATAAGATTAGAGTTTAACAAAGAATATTTGAGCAGATTAGAACACCCAGAACTATCATTAGCGACGGGGAGCCATTTTGCAAACAAAATATTTGCAAAACTCATGAGCGTATGGGATCACATATAAGGAGTCTAGATTATCATCCCTGCACTAATGGATGTGCAGTAGATTTCCAACAGAGATTAAAAGAACTCGAAAGACTATAAGTTCAAGGTGAAGGATTGGTCTTTCCAAACTGGAGGATGACTGGGGCTTATGTAACCCGTATTCAAAACTCCTACTGAATGTTCCCATACGTAGTTGTCTTTGGCAAACCACACTTACCTTGAATTGGAATACAAAGCTATGTGGCTATCAAGAAGCTGAACTTTTGATTTAAAACCCAGCGAAGAGAGACTTCCAATTGAATGAACTGAAGAACTGAAATGAAGCCTGCTACACAACAGTAGAATATACAGACAAACAAAGAAATGGCATGATCAGAGATTCAGAGAAAAGAGAGTTCAGAACAGAGAACAGTTCTTCGCTTTAACCCAGACAGTTATTTCCAGAAGTTAAAAATCCAAATGGAGTGGACTATGCTTACGAGTGTCAAGCACCGCATTGAGCAAAGAATATCAAAGACTCATGCTGGAAGAATTTAAAGTCAATGACAAAGATCAGAAGCATTATCAAAGGGTGGAGGAAAGTAAAGGAAGAGCTCCATCTCGTCTATTAAGAGAGAGAGAGAATCAACAAAGAACCAATTAAGGACCCAAACCGAAAGCACCGATGGGAGGCAACCCATGACTTCAAGCCGATTTTATACTTTGATTTTTTGAATTCACCTTGATTTTGCTTTCTTTAGTTTTTATAATGATTAGTTAGTACTGAGAAGTTAATTTTTGTTTAATTAAGTCTAAATTCTTGCAGAGTGCTTACGCAGAACGGTATTTGCAAGAAGGATGAACGAATCAAAGTACATAACTCCAGTTAATCTCACAGAAGAAACGACGGAAAGGGGAGTATGTTCTTCCCTACATAAATTTCGTTAAAATTTAATAGAAGCATGTTTGAATTGCCGTATGCGAATGATTTAATCGAATGCCGAATTTGTAAAATCGATAAATAGAAAAGTCGTCTGCTTCACAGGGCCTGAGGAATGGTGTAGACTAGGTCACTACAGGCAAACTTATGTCACGACATAAAGTGGAAGTCGCAGGAATAAGTTGATGTCGCGACTCAGCCGGCATCAAGGAAGAGTAAGAATGAGGTCACACTAAAGGTATGTCACATGTAAATAGAGGTCGCACAACTTAATAATGTCATGATGCCTGAGAAACAAAAGAAATTTCCAGTGATGATCTGTCCCATATAATCCATACCATACATCATGAAAAAGTTCATACTGGCAACTTTTAATTTTGCCCCAAATTAAATGACAAGACACAATAACAAAGAAAATCAAGTCGCGATAAGCGCAAATAAATGAAATAATAATAGCCCACAATCATAATTGAATTATAATCGTTGAGAAGCTCCTTCCAATATCATTTTTTTCGCTAAATTCAACTTTTCACTTCGATTTCATTTTCAAATCTCACAAACCCTAGGATTCGAACTTCTTCCCACCGACCTTTCAGAATTTTCTCTAATGGTCGAACCTACAATCCTCATCCCAAACCGAGGAAATCATGGAGGAGTATGCCTGAACTCGAAGGGGAGGTCTAACTGAACCTGAGCGGCGCGAGAACTGTGTCATTCAACAACCCGGGTTCAACCAACGCTTGAAAGGTAGCAGAGGAGAAAGTGGAAAATGAGAGGGCAACAAGAAGAGAGGAGGATGACTCACTCGTAAGGAAGCCATCTGTGATGGAAGAAACACTATGTGTGAAAGGGATTTGATGTGGGAGAAAGGGGATTCAAACATCTCATCTCCCTGCTCAAAGAGTTGATAGAGCAAAGAGAGTGGAAAATCAAGAAACATCAAAAACTAAGTTATGCAAAGAATAGGAGAGAATTTTATCAAACCTTTGGCTGGCGAAGGAGAACCTGTTGGCTGTGAGGGGTTTTGGGTTCCATGGAGTGAGACTATAAAATGCAATGTACCTAATGTGAGGGTCAAAAGCATGGATCAAAGTACAAGAAGATAAGAGAAAGCCCTAACTGAAAAGATAGCCGGAGGCACAGATGGTGGGGCGGTGAAATGGGGAAAGGTCAAGAGAGTAAAAAGATTGGTAAACAGGAGATCCGGCGTAAGAAGCAGGCGTATGGTTCTATTTTCCCCAAGCCTCGCTTCGTTCGACAAAGCATGTTTTGCACTATATAAATGAAGTCATCATTCTCATGCCATAATTGAAGGGCTATAAGATTAATGTCACTATTGAAAATTCAATAATGAGATACCACAGGGAAACAAAAGGGGTATGATCCCACACTCCAAGAACCATCACCGTGTTATGTATAAGGGCTGGTGTGAAAGGAAGTCATGTAAGAAGAAGAAGCGCCTCCACGTTTCACCATTAACCGACCCGATACAAGGGGCCAAGAAAATTGAAGAAAAAGGGGTGTTAAGTGAAGCAGACACTGGAAATGAAGAGGAGAACACAAGAAAGGAAGAGGAAACTCTTCAGTCAGCACCAAGAAGAACAAAACTTAAACATGCCTATAAGGGAACACTTATTTTTGCAGAGGACATGGGAAGTGATGAAAGAAGTCCTATAGATTTCACCACCCCACCGGCTACTTCTCCCCAACAGAGAAATGTGGAATCTGCAGAACTAGGAGAAAGCTCAGAGGAGCCCAAGAAGATAGCCAAATAATGAAGATGTCATTTCAAAAGTGGCAGCATGGAAGAAAGATAAGAGAAATTGAGGTGTTCAATGTAAATTCGTAGAAGATAAAATAAGTCGAATTGAAAAGAAGAGATCAACAAGGGGAAGATGAACTGAATGCAAGAGGAAATAAAGGAAGTAGAGTTGAAGAGAAAAGAGAAGAAATGGAAGAGGAGTTGAGCAGAAAAGGAGGAGCAAATGGAAAGATCCTAGAGCGTCAAGAAGGTACTTCAAAAAGGAAACTGAGGGAAGAGACCGTTTCTACCGAAAAAGTCGCAGCTCTTAGCCATGAATCATTCTACAATAATCAAAAGAGGAACAAGACTCTCAACTCCCGAAACTTATCAAAGAAAGGATGCAAGTAACAAGAAGCCAAGACAAAGGAGCATATCAAGGGTTCAAATTCCTTATAAAACATTATTAAAGGACTTCAGAAGAAGATGATAGATAGAGATAAAGTGCTTGATGACAATGATGCCTATAGAAGAAAAATCAATGGAAAACTGGATTTGATTAACAACAATTTATCCAAATTTTTATAGGTAATGACCTAAATGGAGAATACAATGAACAAACTCGTCAAAGGCAAGATGATTTGAATGAAAAGTTTATCCCAGCATCAATGAACTCGATTCTCAAGAACAAATGGAGAAAGCAAGTGCCAATAAGAAGAGGACATAAATGAAATTCCCAAGTTCGACCCAAACTGGCAACCCTTGATCTGATCCTCCAACATCTTTTGCCACTTCCTCAAAAAGAAAAACCTTCCACCGACTCCGCCATCTTCCTCATTCCCAAATATTGATTCTCAACTTTTTACACAATCTTATGAATAAAAGTGTAAATTTGTTTGATGTTAAAGGTTGGTGTCAAATTGTGTGTTTACTTTTTTGCTTAATTGTTAGAAGAATAACAAGAATTAGCTCAGAAGGAAAATAATGACATATCATTAGCTAATTGATTAGAAATATAGACTCAAAACACAACTACACCGAAAAATAAGGGCTAATTAAAATAAATTGAATTGAAACACAAATTGTATAATTGATTTGAATTTAGTTGATAAGTCCAAATTAAAGGAAAGTTATACAAATGAAGGACAAAACATATTGGGTTTGAATTATAAACAAGCTAGCTAAATAACTCGTGAACTCCTTGATCAAATAAATTCATCAATCAAGTGAGTCAAGGACATCCCAGGTTATTCATTGCCAATCAAACTCAATTCTGTGAACTTGTTAGATTATTGATTAAGGCGAACTTAGTAATACAACTAACAAGAAATGATGCAGCTATCCTCGCGCTTTGAGCCTTTCTAGCCACCATTTATATAAGCAGATACACCCTAGCTCCTAAATTTGAGCCAAAACAAATTCCTATCTTCAAACAAGCAATCGAAATCCTAAGCCATCCTTATAACTAATCCTCCAAAGAAAGAACCTCCATTATCCAAAAACTCACAGGGAAGAAGAAATAAAGTTTGGGAGTATATTGAGAACCAAAGGAGAAATACGTGAAAAGGGTGAAGAAGGACAGATCTAGCAGAGGAAACAACAAAAGAAAGCTCAAAGGAAGAAGTTTTGTCTTCAGGCCTAACTTTCAACAATTAAGTTCTGGGGTGTTTCAACACCTAGCACTTAATGCCAACCTGTATGGGAGTTACTAACCCAAAGTTCGCTAAGAGTGTTGTAAAGCCTAAAAAGACGTAATGAGGACTTCTCCGAAAGTAAGTGCAGAAAGAAACCAACAATGAGAAATACAAATGAGAAATTGGAACAAAATGTTTAAACACAAAGCATTCAGCTGGTGATAATCTCCAAAGATGAAGCTCGGGGAAATCAACTAAAGAATTTTGCAAGGAAAAGGAAGGCGTTAAAGCTTAAGTAAGAAAGCAAGAAAAGAGTTCGTAATCTTAACCAAAAATTCCATCTGGTCCTTACCCATTACCCAAGCCTAACATTACAAGTCTCAAAGACCTGACCGCATCTTAAAGGTCGAATTTTACCTACATTAGCGGAGATCAATATGAACAACAAGCGTATGGAATTGGAAATCCATTCAAAGGGATCAAACCGTGAAGAGCCTCTCGGCGTTGAATAATTCACTCAAGAATCGAGAGAAGACTAACCTACTCCTTCGCCAGATTTACCCGACTATACCTGGTTTATAAAACAAATCTAACAATTTAGTTATGTACACCGATTGAGTAGAAAACTAACTCTTTATCCGACTCGGGGTTAAAATATACAATAAACGATCGTAATTTTAGTTTTCTCACTCAAATTGTCGTAACCGCAAAACAAAACAGAAAATGTCCTTTTGCTCAGGACAAACAAATCTTTCTTTTCATTGAGGACAAGCAAAATTTTGCTTTCAGGGGAGTTTGACGAGCTTAAAGTCATCTACTTTCACCATTTTCTGATTTATTTTATTCTAAAAAAGGCTGATTTATGTGCAGGAATATGGAATATTTCACCAAATCACAGGAAAAGAAGGAATTCAAAAGAAAGTAAATCGCAGCAAAGGAGTGTATCGTGGCTAAGCAAGACGATGTAACTAGATGAAGGAAATTGCGTGAGGAGAGGCGAAAATGATTAAAGGGATTTGATGTCGTGGAAGCCTTTACAAAGAATCGAAATACATATTAAGGTTGAACTACAAAGCTCCAATGCAAATGAAGGTGAATTTGAAGACAAAACGAGCCGGGCGTGAAAGAAAACTCAAAGTCGGGCAACCAGAATCGATGAAGAAGAAGACATGATGTCGCTAATATCATTAAGAGGTCAGATAGAATTAAACCCAAAGATAAAGGACAACGGTCACGACACCAAAAGAAGTCATGGATGCAAGATAAACAATCGACCGAACATTTATGTCGCGTATTAACTGATACAAGGAAACCAAGGTCACATATCATCGCCAAAGAAAGAAGGTCGCCGGTTATCATTCAAATGGCCGCCGGCTATCGGGCCAATTCAAAAGAAGGTCGCGATAAAGATCGTCGCCGCGACATCAACTACACAAGCGAAGTCGCGACATCACTCGCCGTCGCTGGCAGCTTGTAAGAAAGAAGGTCGCGATAACATTCAATGTCGCGACATCAATCGCAAAGACTCGAGGTCGCACATTTGGCCCGCTTGTCGCGTACAATGGGGAAACAGAACGAGGTCGCGACATCAAGCAGGTCGCATATCCACGTGAAAGACAAGAAGGTCGGACAAATATCAGAGTCGCCGCGATATCATCAAATACAAGAGATAAGGTCGCGACGCGCAAGCCGCCGCGACATCGCCCAAAGAAAGAGGTCGCGACAAGATCAAGTCGGCCGCGACATCAGCTTCCACCAAAGACATGTCGCTAATTTAATCAAAGCTTTCGCGATAAAGACCGGTGACAACAGAGGTCGCGGATAAAGAATTGATGTCGCGAGACACAACCAATCGCGCGAATCAAGTCCAAAAGAGGTGCATCGAAATTGGGAGCCCAACTCGTAACCCTATAAATATATACTGCTAATTTGGGGCTGGAACGTGTACCTCTCGGCGACCTCTGGAAAAGAGAGGATCCTGGTCACGGGTCTTCGTATTTTAATTTTCTTTTCTTCTTTGTTTTTATTCTTTAGATTAGTTCAGATTGCTTTAAATTGATCCGAACGTTAGTCGTTAAAGTTTTAGTCGAATTCAGATTTATATTTCTTCAAATTATCGCCCTGTCATTTCAATTCGTAAGACAAAATTTTGATTGAACTACCAGCTTCCTAATTACAGCGGGTTTCGATCACAGTTTCAATGTATGTAATCAATAGTTTAGAAACCCGCCCATCAAATGACTCTATCGCCGTAAATTATCTTCCGTAATTTTATTCCTCGACGCCGAACTTCAGCTTCTTGTAAATCTACTTGCCGGTTTTGTTTATTTTGGTGGAATCGATCCCACATACGTTGTCGCTCTACCTATAAACTGACATCTCAAGCTCGATTTCTAGAGGCCCGAGTGACACAGGAAGGCATCCCGAGAGTTGATGAAAGCAATTCGTCGACTCGTATGCGAACCTCGCTATCGTGATTTAATGTGCCTGTGATTAAATGGATAAACTCTTTCACTGAGACGAATGAAGCAAACGATTTATCAATTTAAACATACAGAGAGTTCGCCCTTCACCCTCGAATGGTGAATTCAATCCCGCAGGTTAGCAAGGATCTAATCAAGGAGCAATGAGTTGTTCTAATTTTGGAGGAAGAGAAACCAAGATAGTGTAACTGCGGCAATGACTATAATTTAGAGCTCGTGTTTACAAATTCAAAGTTGTGGGTAAGGAAGTATCGACAAAGAAAATACCTGCATCAAGGCCCAGATAGTGTAGTTATCTAACCCACTGCCTTCTCGAAGAAACAAACATGTTAGATGCCAATGAATAGCGGGAGTTTGAGAGATCCAAATTCCGCACTTTCATACTCCTCGACTAGTTTTAAACTGTGGTTCATGAAGCAAAATTACAAAGGTAATCAAGGAATCGATGTTTCACAATAGTTTTATTTTCACAAAGTTCAGATAACTATTCAATCTAAATTTCGTTATTTTATTATTTCAAAGATTCATCTGATTTGTTATTAATTCAATTCTTTTTAGTTATCATTACTTTAAGGCTTTAAAAGTTGATTCAAATTGTCTATCATAGTCCAAATAGTATGTGAGCTTGAGTAGTCGCAGGGGCTGATTGAAAATTCGAGATCTCGCGGGATCGATATTCGAATAAAATCCACTTATTACTACTCAATCTGCACTCATAGTAATCGTGGATCAAAACCGTGAAGAAATTTATCTAGTTTTAAGGAACTCATTTTTAATCAAGATAATTGCAAGAAATATAATTAACAAGTTTCATGGCATTATTAAGCCGATTGCATAATCGTCTCGTAATAGTGTCATAAATTTGTATATGTCTTTACTCAAATAATTATTTAAAATAATGTCGCATAAATCGTGATAGATCAAAGGGGTTATAAAAATGATAAAACTAAAACATTTCTCTAAAGTCATTTTATACACATGAACTCCGTAAGAGTGGTGAAATCGATGTTAAACAAATACACTCTCTTCAATTGCAATGGAAACTAAAGCTATTTCATGGAAATTTGTTAGCTTCTGACAAATGGTATTACACCATCTTATCATCATCTAGAATCAAGTAATTCATGAAGCAAAACAGGAATGATAATACAGATGCTAATGATCCAACAGATATCCTGGTGAATCAAAGTGACTCTATAAAGACTGACAACATTATTTGAAGATACTGCCGCATAAATCGCACAAATCAAAGAGGTTATACTGTAAAAAGAGAGCAGAACTAAAAACATTTCTTAAAGTTCTTTATACACATGAACCTTAAAATGGCGTGAAATTGGAGTGTTAAGAAAATACACTCAAGTGATAATCTAGCATATTTACTCACAAAGTCATTGCCAACCTCAACATTCAAGAAGTTGATATACAAGATTGGAATGCGTCAGTTAAAGGACATTGACATGAAGAAGATTATACTTATAACATGATGTCAGTGTACTGTACTTTTTTTTCCTTCGTCTAGGTTTTATCCCACCGAGTGTTACTAGTAAGGTTTTTAACAATGCAGTCCTAACATACTAAGAGCTATCTACAACATCATAAGAATGTTATACTCTTTTTCCTTCTCTAGGTTATTCCCATAGAGTTTTTTCCTAGTAGGGTTTAAATGAGACATATTATTTATGGTGGTCATTCACAGGAGAGTGTTATAAATTTGGTGAATGATCACATTCAGATAATGTGGCATTAAAGTTCATGAATGAACTTCCATTCATAAAGGCTATCATTGAATGGTGAATTAATAGTTCTTTATAAACATCTTTTATGAACCTCATTTATATGATTCTTGTATTAAGTGATCGGGGAAGCCTATAAAAGGCACCTCATTCTTTGTAAAATGTATCTCAAAGAAAAAAAAAATCTCTCACATTCTCTCTATTTCCTTTTGTCTCTTTCTCTCTCATTATCGTCTCTGAATTATTTTTCTCTCCTACTCTCTTTATTTATATATATAAAGAGAATAATACATTTCATTTCAATTATGCAATTTTATCACATATTTCACAATAGAAATAGTTGATAGGTGATTTTCATATATGTTTAGACATCATTAATCCACCTATCATTTACATGTTTTTTTGGTGTTTACAAGATCTCTAACACTTAATTATATCATCTTATGGCTCTAGGTACATTTTGAAGCAAAAAGAGTAAACATAGCTAAAAAGATGAATTTCTGGTTAGTAGGATGACTTATCATGGCTTCAATATTTATATATATGGATTCTAGACATCCTTAGATACACATAGAATCCAAGATCACTCAATTAGGAGCTCAAACAAAAAGATTATAACCCTAGGAAGTGAAACATAGAAGAATTTCAAGTCGTCTCGTGCAACAAGCAACAATTCTTTCTCATTTTCAGCCTATACGATGACTTGTTTTAGCCCAGCTCTTGCCATGCATGGATTCGACTCTCTCTTAAATTTCCATAGAGTCTAAAATCATCGAACTTGGATTTCAGAGGGTCAAAACTAGTAGTAGATCATCACACAATAGGTAACACCATGTAGAGCCGCATCAGAGCGTTTGCTCGTGCCGCCAGCCATCCAAGACTACTAACGCTCATCCTCCTGCTTTTTTCCCATTTATTGATTTTTAACCCATTTGAGGGTCCAAAAGTGCTAGTATAAAAGGAAAACAAACCTTAATCATTAGGGGGCGACTTTAATGCAGAAACATTAGGGAGACCTCAAGAATAAGGGAGAAACATCTTTTCTCTCAAGAAGGACATAAAAAATCCAAGCTTTGGGGAGAAGATTGAAGATCGAGGAAGAAAGCCATCTATATCATGTGTTTTCTTAATCTCTATCTTCTTTCATTCGGTTAATACGATTATCTTTTTCAGACATGGATTAACTGGATGTTAAGCTAAACTCCATCTAGGGAAGATTTGTGAACTCCTATGTTTATAATTCCTTATCTTAGATGTAATGAGATATACATTTTGAATTTTGGTTGAAGTTATTGATTTCTTCATGTTCTATCTTGAATATGGCTATGTTTGAGATAGATTTTTTTTTTTCAATTATATGTGGGAACATAAACTGATTTGGGATATTCAATATCTTTTTTTGAGGGTTAGACGAACCAAGAGGTGGATAATCTTCTTTAAAGTTCAGCATTACGAGTCCAAACTCCATTTATTTTTAAAACCATTTTTCTTACTTGAGTTTAAGTTGCCAATTAATGAAGAATTATATAATCTTCACCCAGATTTGCTTTTTGCAAGGTTTTAATGCAAAAGAAGCAAAAATCAACAAGAAAAGGCGAAAATGGTTATAAGTGTAAAACAAAATGTCGCATTTTCGAATCATGTCGCGACAAAAGGTCAAGATATCCAAGAGAAGTTTGTCGCAATAATCAAATTTCTGTTATAACAAAGAGCATGAAGATTGTCCAAAAGCACACAAGTAAAAGAATGTCGCGACAATTCTCAGCAATGTCTTGACATAAATTATGAAGAAGGTAAATAGGGTTTATCAGGACATTCTAAAGCTACGTCGCGACCCAATTAAAGCAGAAGAGCTAAAAGAATGTCGCGACATTTCAAAACTTTGTCACAATGTAAGACAAGGAAAATGGCAACAGAACATTGTCACGACATCTAAAATAGTATTGCGACATAGTAAAAGTAGAAGACAGTAAAGAATGTCACGACATTTGGCAGCTCTATCGCGACAAAGAAGATGGAAAATGGCAGAAAAACATTGTCACAACAATGAGAAGATGTCGTGACAAAAGATAAGCATAAATTATGAGGAAACACTTACTAATGTCGAAACATACAGGTTCTTTGTCACAACACAACAAAGGGTAGATTGAAGGGTGAATGTCAGGATATAGCAAAGATTGTTGCGACGCAAGTAGATCAGAGTTCATTAAGAGTTTGTGTGACAAAAGATTCCACGTCCCGACAACACATCCAGAGACTAACAATGTAGGGCATGGAAACTATGTCGCGACATTAGAAACTTATGTTGCGACAATTACAAGGTGAAATCAATTGAACTTTGCTAGCAACATTTCCAAAGTATGTCGCGACAAAATTTGAGGAGAGGGCAAAGATAGTGTCGCTATATTTATTTCATTGTCGAAAATTATAAGAGACTTATGACATATACCGAACTTGTCGCTGACATTTGAAAATTTTGTTGCAACAATGAATCAAGAAGAATGCTAGTCGGTATTGTTGCAACAAACTCACAACAAAGAATGGAAACATAAAAACTGCATGGATGTCATGACATTTTGCAACTCACGCGACAATGAAGCTTCAGCGTCAAAAGCCAGATGGGACAGCCAATGCGTCACGACAAGGCCACGACAGACTCTGAAGACACATAAGCAAGAGGCAATGTCATCACATACACCAACATTGTCGCAATAAAGACATCAACCTGGTCGTGATTGAACCATAATTCCAGCTAGAATCTGCAAATTTCCCAACAATTATGAGAAATAGAAGAGCTAGAGGCGACAAATGATATCTTCGAATCAAGAGCTTTTTAGTAGCTTTCAACTAGCTTTTAGCTTTTTTGGAAGAGCTGAAGTCTCTTTGTATATATTCTTTTTTCTTTTTCTTTTTATTTTTTTATTTTTCTTTCTTTTAGGACTAGAGGTAGATCTGAGATGAAATTATTGAGCTGGATCAATTGTAAATCAAGCTTCATTTATTTCTGAACTTGAGTGAAATCTAAAACAAATTTGGAATTCATTTTTATTCATTTTTAATCACAGTTTCAATTAATTTTTATGATCAACTAGTCATTGTCACTTGTGATACAGACATAGCAGGATTAGCTCTCTAGGAAAGGATTTGGTGTTTGATTGTTAAGTTGTAGTAATTCAATTATATGTTTTGGGTATGAAAATTGGATTGATCTAATTGGTACTGCTCTTGTAATGAGTTTTTCTAGTTCTATACCCAGAAAGAGTTGTAACTATGCTCTGATTTCCAAGATCCCTTTGAGTGACATAGAGATGGACAACTTGAGAGCAAAGAGCAATAACTTAGGGGTAAATTGCATTGATATTGTGGGAACTAATGTACTCTAAGTATCACTCTGATATATCATAGGTGATGTTCTAACCTATGACTTCAAGGTTCCCGTCTAGGTGATAATAGAAGTGTGTTCCCAAGGAATAAGGACTATTTAATGAGATATTAGTTTAATCTTTAGAGGTTTCATCTCAATCCAATAGAATGATCTTAATCCTGTGTTAGACGAGATTCTAATCAAGGAGAAAGAGAATTGTGTTGAATTGATGGTGGAGACACCAATTAGATTGAAAAAGGCTTATGTTACCTTGTTCTAAGAGATGGCTATGAAGTATTGGTTTAGGAAAAATAGCCAAATCTTGAAGATGATCAAATCCTAAAAGTAACTATTTAGAACCATTGACCTGGTTTAGGAATATGGGATGCTAAATAGTGAAATGTGTAGTGTCATGAGGCATTCCAAGGCTACACTACTCTGCTCTTGGACAAATCAAGGAATTATATCGCCAACAATATTATTTTGGGAACTATACAGAATTGATAGTTAGAATACTGTTCCATTTCTAGTGTTATAATTTTCTCATTGGTGGGAAATCTCTGTTCTAATTGACAGATTCAATATTAACAAAAGTTCTTTAAATTTCAATTTAATGTTGATAATTTCAAAGGAATTCCAGTGGAGGTTCAAATAGTGATGATCTTGAGTGGTAAGTACTTGATCTTTAGGTTTTCTAATCAATCTTTGTGGGAATGATATCTGGACTTAAAAATCCACTTTATTACTTGTATGACTTGTGCACTTGCAGTGATTTAGACCAAAAAAACAAATTTGAATTGCATCATTTTAAAAAATAGCAAAAAATAGTTTTTAAATACATAGATCAGACAAGTTTTTGGCATTATTTATGGGGGGATTGAATAGTCCTTGGTGATAGTGCTTCCAAATCGGTAAATTTTGATATATTAAATCAGTGATCAATCAGGTTTTGGCGTGCGGTTAAGTAAAGTTTGAAGATCAATATTCTTGCCAAAATGGAATTTACTAGTTTGGACATTTTTCTTTTATCTTTTATCAAAATTTTTGTGAAATTTTTTTTTTCCAAAAATAGTTTTAACTTCAATAGTTTATTCAGTTACTGATATTTTTATTAAGCTTATCATAATACATTTAAGTTGTCTACTGATCTCACTTTGATTTCAGTGTATTATCATTCAAGCATTCTTTACATACTACAAAGGCAACAAAACTGCTTGGACAGGTTAGAAGAAGAACATTCAGAAATCTAAAGTGTGAAAAGTAGCAAAAATAGCGTCACTTGTGGAGTAAAGAAAGATACTAATCGAGGAATAGGCAGATTCACGATTATCATAAAGACCTTAGAGACAGATAACAATGGAGGACTTCTAGAGACCTATCATAAGGGATAGTACTTTCGCGATCGATCAACCTACCATAAGGGCAAGCAACTTCCCGAGACTTAAAGTGCGCACTCATCACCATGGTTCAGCGGCATGGTTCTTCGGACGCAGTGAGGATCTATGAGCACCTGGAGGGTTCTTGAATGTAAAACATTGTGAAATTAAATGGAGTTAGACGATATGTTATTAAGCTACAGTTGTTCCCATTTTCACTAAGGGATATAACAACAAGTTGGTTTGAGTCCCTGCCATATGGATCAGTCAACACATGGGAGGAATTGATAGAGGCATATTTGAGCAGATTCTTCCCTCATGCTCTCACTTTAGAGAGGAGGGGAGAAATCGGTACTATGAAGTACCTGAGAAGAGATGATCCTTATTCAATGCTTGGGAGAGATACAAGCAGCTACTGAGAAGATGCCCAATGCATGGCATAGAGAAAATGACACAGATGGATATCTTTTATCATGCCATGAACTACACTTCAAAAGGTATCATTGATGCAGCTTGTTGTGGTGCATTCAAGAGGAAGAGTGTTGAAGAGGCCAATAAGCTCATTGAAGATTTGGCTAAGAGAAACTACAGAGTTCTATCTAAAGCTTCAGGGAGCAACAATAGACTAAGAGGAGGTGTGATTAAGCTAAATAAAATGACTACAATAGAAGCAAAGCTAGATGCACTGATGAGCGGATTGATGCGGGGATAGAAGAGAATTAAGCCGAGCTGCATGAAGTGGGAGGCTGTGGGAAGAAGGTGAGCAAAAAGTATTACTAATGAGGGGATTGGCTCATAAGGTTCTATCAAGTAGAGAGCTCAGTATGTCGTGTATACTGCAGGAGCTACAGCTTAAACCAACAACAATCTTTGCCCACCACACGCGGCCTTAAGGAACCATGGCTTGTCATAGGTGGAGTGTAGTAAGTCTAAGGCCAGTGCAAATTTCCTGCAAAGTATGCTCCCGCATGGTTTTCCAGGACAGTAGCAAGGCGATATGAAGCGAGAGAATCAAGGCAGAGAAGGTCCCGATCTTTTAAGGATCGGATGTTAAAGCTTCATGGGTGAAAATAAGGCCCACATTGAACATACATGGCTTCGAGAAGTTTGTTGAGCTAAGCGACATTTGACAAGCACAATTGTGTTCCAGGCTAACTGTGTTTCATTATAAGCCTCTAATTCCATTCCCTCAAAGGCTGCAGAAATCTAAGTTGGATGATTAGTTCTCTAAATTCTTGAACATGTTTAAGAAAATAGAGATCAACATTCCCTTTGTTGAGGCATTGACTCAAATGCCTCATTATGCCGGAACATCCCGAGAAGAAAAGGAAGTTTGATGAAGAAGGAGTGGTAAGCCTGTCAGCAACTTGCAGTGTAGTGATCGAAGAACATGACGTGAAGATCTGGGGATCCGGCGGCTTCACCATTCCCACTACCCGTAGGAAGCGAGGTTTGGAAGAGCTTTGTGAGTTAGGGAGAAGCATCAATCCTAATGCCATTGTTGTGGTGAAAAGAATGTCAGTTTAAGAGCTTACTCTTATAGCTATGACTCTACAAGTATTAAATGGGACGAACTATGGCCAGCCGTAGGGTATACTAGAAGATATGCGATCGAGGAATTTGGGAGAAGAATTTGACCTATGGACTTGTTGTGATAGATATTGAGGAGAGACAAAACAGTTCCATTCTTTGCGCTGAGGCGAGTCATTCCTTCTGCTGCTGAATTGTATGATTGATGTGAGAAGAAGGAGAACTCACCTCGAGGTGGAGATGAAATGCGCTTGACACAGAAAAACTTAACTCTTGATTTTGAAAAGTTGGAATGTAAGAGTTGTAGAATGTGAGTTCTATCAGTTTTGAATTGAATGATTGTAAGAATCAAGATTCAATGAATTTCTGAATAATATTGAGGATCTTGATACTGAATGTCTTAATGCCGGTGTTGAGATTAAAAGCAATTTTAAGTCTCAGATATGAAGATAATGCAAAAAAATCAAGCAATAGTGAAAAAGTGAAGATAGAAAAAGTTTTGAGGGGTTCAGTATGAAAAATTACCCAAGCTTTTCAAAAATATTCTTAGACTGAAGAGGCTTTAACTTATAATCCTCTGTATTAAAAACGATGAAATGAAAATGATTAAAATTCTCAGAAAACATAAAAGAAGCCATAGCCTAGTTAGTGGAAGATTTGAAAGGGCAAGTCTATCAATTTGCATGCATAAAATCCTCCTAGAGGATAATACAAGCACATTAATTGAACATCGAGAGAGGCGAATCGATTTAGCAAGAAAAAGTTGGCGAGAAAAAGTACTTCCATGTTTGAATGCAAGATTTATTTATACAATCTCAAGCGACCCTTGCGTGCAACCACGATTCATGTAGTTCCCCGAAGGGTGGATTCACGGTCATGTCGAAGAATGAGAGCCAATTCACAAAGAAATGTGATAGGATGGAGGGTATGCATTGGCCCATGGGAAATTCCAACACCACCGAAGGATCACTATCCTTTACCTTTTATTGATCAAATCATCTTGGGCCCAATTAGTGCGGACCTCTCATTTATGTTTTCTTGGTGAATATTCTAGGTATGTCGGATTACCATAGCTTGCGAGGATGAAAGACTACCTTTACATGTTCTTGTGGCACTTTAACCTTTAGAGGATCTCGTTTGGACCTGCTGTAATCACTCCTGCTCACCTTTCAAAGGTGTATGATGTGTCCATTTCTCTGATTTGGTGGAGGAGATTTGTAAAATCTTCATGGATGACTTCTCCCGAGTTTATGGATCCGGTTTTGGTACCTAGGAAATTTAAAAACGTACTTTGGGGTCAAGAAGACAAGAATCTGGCTCAAATTGGGAGAAATGTCCATTTTATAGTGGCGAAGGTATTATCTTAGAACAAGAATTTCTGATTGGGCTGCAAATTTGACCAAGCGAGGTTTATGTTATTGAAAATCGATGCCACATACTCTGATGAAAAGGATTAGAAGTTTTTACAGGACATCTGGTTTTTATAAGAAGGTTATAAAGGACTTCTCAAGGCTAAGATATTATATAGATTCTTTTACGGAAAAGAAGTAATTGAATTTGGCGAGGCTGTGGATTGCATTTGAAGAAATAAAATCCAGATTGGTTATAGCTCCCATCATGGCAACACCAGAATGGAGCAAGGGTTTTGAAATCATGTGTGATTCCAGTAATTATGCAATGGGTGTAATGTTGGGACCAAGAACTGACAAGACCTTCAGAGCTATATGTTATGCTAGCAAGACTTTCAATGATGCATAAGAGAATTACTCAACTACTGAAAAAGAAATGCTAGCAATGGTCTTTGCTTGTGAGAAGTTCATGTTAGTGATATGCCCTAGGGCAATAGTGTAATTGTTATTACTTTCATATTTCAATAATAAAGGCATTTTCATTATCATCTTACATTTCTAATTTGGTGATTTACTCCATGAATAGTTGATTCCACTTATGGTCATCAGAGTGTGTGACAATCGGTAGAGACTAGACAAAATGGAATACTATTTTCTGGTGTCCCTAGTGGATTCATTATTGGTGGAGCAATAGTGAATTAAGACTAGTATGAGTTGGCCCGATGATCATGTTCTGCGATCATGCATATATGATAATAAAGTCGTGATCTGGAGTACATGTTGGTGACCATTGTACTAGGTCAGACCATCATGAAATGCTACATGGATTATAAGTCCGCGAGTACTTCTTATATATGTGTCTTCTTTTTGTCCTTAGAACTTTAACATCACCATAGGTACCTACATGAGAGCTTTATATTTTGACAGTTGACATCATGTAATAGGGAGGTGGTAATACAAAGCGTAGTTGGATATAGAATAAATCATGTAGAGGGACGAGTGGATGAAAGGTTGTCCCTCATTTTAGAATATGGGCCTCGACATGTGAGGCCCCAGGAAATTACATAGCCGCTCAAATGAATTAATAGGGTTGTGTGTCATTTTGGATTATGGAGTTACATGGTGATTAGAATTATGATTGAACTTTGCAAGGGGCATAGTCCATGCGCATGTTCAGTTAGATATCATGGAACAAGGCCTATGACATTTATTATAAGGTTGGGATTATGTTAGGCTATTGACATCACATAATTTTGGGTGGTCATAATGCCTTGCTAAGAGGCAACTGCTTGTGATCAGTGGGCTCAAATGGGCTTTTGAGCCCACTACCCATGGACCTCTGGTCACACACACATGAATAGTGGCTCAACCCTTGGGCCCCAAGAATTGGTATTTTAAACCTAAGGGATCCTATGCGGATTGATTCATTCATTTTTCACAATTGAGTGAACTGACTAGGGGTTTTGTGAGAACTACGACAGATGCACTAGCACACTCGTTTCTCTCAATTTTCGAAGAAGGCTCGTTCGTGTGGATAGTTGTAGAGGGTGGAGCGACCTGCTGCGCCTTTCAGTTCAACAAGGAGGTTTTGAAGCACACACGACGCTGTGGCATAAGGATCTTGTAGTGAGAATAAGGTATTCTTCTATCACTGAATCATCTGATCGAATCACATGGACCCCTGGTCGGGTTAGAAAAAGGTGAAATTTTAATTTTCCTTTGTGTGTATGTATGTAATCGCCGATGAAACCCGAGTTCATACCATATATTATTGGGGTCATGTCATGGTACTGCTTGATCTGTGCAGCAATCAAATGTGATGGGCGAAGAAAGATTAAAATAGACTAATTAGATGGGTCTTATTGCCCACAGGAATTTGATTTGATTAAAGACAATAAAGGGTAGTGATAATGTGATGGATTGCTTATCCAGTTAAGAAGGTTCCTTTGAAGATGAAAAGAGGACTGAAACTGAAAATTTCACGATGAACAACTCTTTGGTATCAGTTCAAGTGCCACAGTACATCAAATGTCTTAACGAATTATTTAGCTTATGTGGAATTATGCCTAGGGAATTTAGTTACCGAGTAGAAAAGAAAGTTGAGGGCGATTCCAAAATCTATATATGGGATGATCCTTCTATTTAGCAAGATGAGTAGATCAGTTATTGGGAGATGTGTATACGAAGGGGAGAGGCTAAACGGAGGTGAAATTTTAGATAAATGTCATTGCACCATCATCATATGAAGGACATTTTGCGGCGGGATAGAACAACCTGAAAATTCTCTAGTTAAGGTTTTTTGCCAACTCTATTCGAGACGCATTACACCGAATAGGTGAAGCATTGTGACAGTGTCGAGATAGACATAAACGAAGAAATGAGAAATGCCTACCGCAAGAGAATCCTTATGGTGCAAATCTTTGATGTATGGGGGATAGACTTTATGGGACCTTTCCCACCCTCATTTGGAAACCTATACATTCTCTTTGTTGTAGATTATGTATCCAAATGGGTGGGGAAGCCTCTTCAGTCTAGAAATGATGCCAACACGGGTGGTGAGAGGTTTATTCAAAGAAACATCTTAGCGGAGACATAGAGTCCCAGGACAATCATTAGTAATGAAGAAACCGTTTTGCGAATAAATTGTTGCAAAACTTCATGAAGAATAAGAGTTAGACATGTTATGGGATTAGCTTATCACCCTCAGTTAAATGGCAAGCAGAAATATCTAATAGGGAGATAAATAATATGTGAGAGGAATAATAGCACAAAGCATAAAGGTGGTCATAATAGATGATGCCTTTGCTTGTAGGCTTATGGGAGCCCTTCTGAGAGTCTCATAAGGAATGTCCCCATATAAATTGTATTTGGAAAGCCTTGTGCTCCCCCTCACCCGAAGCTTGTGATCTATAAGCTATAACCGGAGTTAAGAAGCTAAATTGTGATCTCCAAGCTGCTAAGGAGAAGAGATTCCTCCAATTGAGTGAATTAAAATGTGATAAGCCTATACCCAATGCAAAAATTCATGAATCTGTGCTGAAATGATGATCAAAGGAAATTGAGGAAAGAAATCAAAATAGGAGAATCAATCCTTTTGTACAACTCAAGGATTAGATTATTTCCTGGAAAGCTCAAATCAAGGTGGAGTGGTCCTTACACAGTGATATCAGTTACACCTTTTAGAGCGTTCTGCTTGAAATCAGAATTCGGGGAAATAAGTTTAAGGATAATGGCGAAAGATTGAGCGTGTGTGGGAAGCAGTTTAAATGAGAGCAGTCCCGATTTGAAGAAGATATTAAAGGAAATTTTTGAAAAAATAACATATTACATCAAATGTCTAGCTAAAGACATAAAATTGAGCAGCTAATTTGGAGGCAACCCAAACAAAAAAATAATTTTTGTTTTTATTTTATGTTAAATTTTTATCATATTGATTTTGTTTAATTTAGTGTGTTTTGATTAGTTTAACTAATAGAGTAGTTTCATTTTAGTTTTGTTTGAAATTTATGTTAGTTAAAATTTTGGCTTGATTTCAGGACAATGGAGCTAATTATGGAACTTAAGTTATTGACAAAGAGCAATTTGGGTGCCATGAATGAACTTATACAATTTGAAGAGAAAGATCATGCTCTACAATTGTGAGAAGTTTCAAATTAGCTTCCTTATTCAATTCTTATATTTTTTGTATAATTGCATACAATGTTTGGTGAAAGAATTTGAATTTAAGCGTTGAGCTCATGTAGTTGAGAGATACTTTGTGTTGTTAAATTGTTTCCTGAAGCATGATTTGATTAGTTAATATGATCTGTTTTACTTTTTTGAATATTAACATATGTAAAATGGGTCAAATATGTAATCTAATGAAAATTGAAATGAAAGTGTATATTTGTCGTGACACAATTTTCCTTTGACACGACAAATACCATTCTGGCCCTTATCAGCTTAAGGCCAATTTGTTGTGACAATATGTTTTATTGGTGTGACATTTTTATGTCGCGGCATTTAAAATCTTTGTAGCGACAAATATTCATTTAGAAGGCTAAAAGTTTTGTCGCGACATTGTTTTGCCTAAAAAGATCTTTGTCATGACATTATTTTGGCTCTAATAGTTATTTCTATGTTGTGACATAGAAATATTTGTCGCGACAACTACGACTAGTAATTTGAATGTCGCGACACAAATGTCAAATGTTGCGACATAACTTTTAGGTTTTCGTGACATGGAATTTTGATGTTGCGACAAATTATTTGTCGCAACATATTCCCAAACCTATAAAAGAGGACATCAACCATTTTAGAACCCTGAAAAAATTTGAAATTTCTCTTTCCATCTCTTGAGCCTTTGAACCATAGAAACCTTTCTCTACATTTTTTAAACCTTAGATCCAAACCAGCCAACAATCGTGTCTGAACAACATAGTCTAATTCCGAATCTGAATGAAATTATGGAAGAATATGTTGGAGGTGAGGAAGAAGCAACTCTTGAGCTACAGACTATAGCTATTCAAGAGGAGAGGGTTGGAACAAGAACGGAAACAAAGCAACAATATAGATATCATGGATTTGTTGGTTAGAATGGAACAAAGAATGAAGGAAAGAGATGAACAACTAAAAGCTCAACTGCAGCTCAAAGATGGATATATGGATGCAAAACTAAGAAGGAGAGACCAGTACCTGGAAGAGGTAATTAAATAGAGAGACTTGGAATGGAAAGAGGAGATAAAAGAAAGGGATGCAATGTGGATAGAAGAGCTAAGAGTTAGAGATGCAGTTTTATGGGAAGAGTCAGAGAAGCAAGAATTCAATCTATATAAAATGCTGAAGAGCTGAGAGACCAGCATGACCACTCTGAGTCAGAGATGGATGGTTTAGACAATGATAATTTGCACAGCTTGTTACCTGCAAGGATAACGGGGCATCACCTTAACTCGAGAATTGATCAGCAACGGTGTACATTGAGTCAGTAGGCAAGGCGGCGTAGGCTCGTAAAGGAATGTTGGTAGATTGGGCCATGAAGATAATGTCAGGCAAGAAGAAAGTGCCACTACCGAACATCTAAATTTCTGATTATGTACCCTATACCATAGTGCCTCAGGATGTGATAAACCCTTCCATACCATTTACCAAACTCGAGGAACCTGGAGAAATACCTTTTGTCCCTTTTAAAACATTACCTCAAGATGAGACTTATGGTGATACCTGATAAGAATATAAAAGAACCCTTGAAAAGTGAAAAAATATAAAGGAGCAAACATAAAGAGAGCCGTCTCCAGGAAAAATCCCAAAAAAGAAGAAAAATGAAGTATTTCTTGTATATATGATGGTTTATTTCAATACCTCTTGCTGTAATTATCTCATGAATGAAATGAGCCTCTTTAGACTGATGCTCATTGCAACCGTATCTTGTGCAAAGGAATTTGAGCACACAAGATAATAGATATTGTGAGTTTGAATGTTAGGTTATGAATTGGGATCCAGATTGTTGAGTTATGTAGTTTTATTAAATAAATTCAGTAATCAAATGAACTTTCAAATTGTACAATAGCCTGTTGTTAACATTGTTTAAGCTAAACAAGAAATTAGTATGAAATTCAAGGTAGGATATGAGCTTAACTAAAAATTAGAAGTTGTGATGTTCCTAATGAATAAGTTGGATTTCAAGACTCGTGAAGATTTAAACAAATGATGGAACAAATAAGACTCATAATTCTATTTTTTGTAAATAGTTTAGTTCTTGAGAACCCTGAAAATATGCACATGGTCAAAAGTACCTCTGCAACTAATTGTGCTGAAATTAGGGACATCTTCTGATATCCATCACAGTTTTAGTCTCCCCAGGGTCCTAGAACACGTTAGAATATTATTCAAGGTGAAATCCTAGGCAACACAACTAACATAAAATGATATAGGCCATCCTTGGAAGTTTGAACCTTACCCATATAATATGCATATGCATATACCTTAGTTCCTTATTTGAGCCTAATTATCAATTTCATCATCAAAGCCATATAATAGAACCTTAACCCTTCCTTAAAGCTAATCCTTCAGTAAATAACCATAAGTTTGCCCAAAGTACAGAATAGTGCAGAAAAAGGATTTAAGAGGACAAGTTTGGGGGAGTAATTTTTTATAGAGAAAAAAAAGAAGGATGAGAATTAAGAATGTGAAAAGTGGGTCAATTGATTGAAGATGTACCAAGGAAGGTTCATAACAGAAGGTTGAGAAGCTGAAAAACAAAAATATCAAGGTGGAATGAGTTTTGTCTTGTAGCCTTCCTCCCTTGAGCAATTAAGTTCTTAGAGGTGTTTAAACACCTATTACCCTAATGCCAACTAGTATGGGAGTTGCTAACCCAAAGCTCTCTAAGGGTGGTAGAAAGCTTAAGAAGGAAAAACATTATTGTAGCACCCCTTTCCCGGCCCGACCCATTTGGCGGGTCTGAACCGAGTCCGGGTTGCTCTAATGTCACTCAATCACCTTATCAAAATCATTATCAAAAACACGTCGTAGCGTTACACTTCACTTGGCATAAAATCCTTTTCAAATATCACGAGCGTTTTTAAAGGAGTAAGCCATTCATTTCATTCATGCAAAAGTACAATTACTATAAAGGCATATCAAACCTTTTCAAATGATTTACAAAATAGATATTCAGGGTTGAAATTGTTTTACAAAGTATCAATGTTCAAAAAGAATATGAGGTGAATGCATATGTCGGAACATAATCATAATTCTTTCTTTATGACTCGGCTCCTCGATCTTGCTTTTATTTCTCTTGTTCATTCAGTGCCAGCGCATAGAAAAAACTACATGCTAGAAAAGCATTTTTCATGCTTAGTGGTTCTATCTAATTCTTGGTTTCAGTTTAAATCAAATCATGCGAGTTTACTAAACAAATTTCGAGATCTTTTGGATGATAAATGTCAATACAATCATATCTCTGGCCTTCATATACAATCATTTATGGTTCATTGATCAAATCCTATTATACACTTCCATATGCAATAAGTCATTAATAATCAAATCCTTGCATTTCACAATACTCTTTTCATTTCAGATGTAATCATTCTTTTCCAATTCAATTTGTCACAATCTCAAATCGATTCAATTTGGTTTCTGCCAGCAATAAATTTAACCTATGTTTTGGAGTATACGAGGATATACGGTGCGCACACAGTCCACATTTGGGCTGCAGGCCGGTATAAAAACGATTTTATAACACAGTATGGTCCCGTTGGGATGCTGATTGGTTATTAAAAAAAATCAATTAGTGAACACTACCGATACGATCCCGCTGGGTTGCTGATCGGAGTGACACATCAATACAATCGTTCGCAGTACTGCTATTTTGACCCCTATTGGTATACCAATCTATCTTCATACGGACTAAACGGTTAACATTCAATTAAGGGCGTTCAAATCATTTATAGCAACATATAGTACAATATGTATATTTGTATAAACGGTTCGTTTTCAATACTCATGCAATTTTCATTTGCAAACATTTCACAATCAATTTCTTCAAATCAATTAAAACAATTCAATATGCTTTTCTTATGCCTTTAGAACAAATAATTCAAATCTTGAAACGAGAATAGGAGAAGATAGAACAAACCAAAATCGTCGCTTTGATTCTGATCTTCGGAATCTCGACTTCAATGCTGGCTTTTCTCCTCGTCAACCCATATTCAAATATAATGACAATCACATATTAGTAGGTTATTCTAGGAGTTTTTGGCGAGGTCGGGAGAAGCATGTCTACCCCAAATACCCCTTCACTTGAAAAAATTTTACGGGGACATATGGGCATAATTTTTCTCATGCTTCCTTCAAGAAAATTTTAGCTCTATGAGTCTATTACCCCAGTGGAATTGTAATCATCTCATTTTGGATCACCAAACTCGAAATTCTGTGTTGCATTTTAATGCCAAGTAGCTGGTATGCCCAACTCACTCGGTTACCTCTATTATTCCCCAATTTCAGGGTCTGCTCCATAAATTGGTAATGGTACTAACTCTACCTGTGTTAAATCTCATAGTTCTAGGTTTCTTATCCTTCAAGATCATCCAATTTGGATCACCAAAACTCGAGTTATTGCATTTTTACTGTTCTCAATTTGCAAAGCGAGAATGTCCAATTGCTCTTACACATAGCTCCACTTTGACAAATTTCTGGGCACCTTGGGGTTACAATTTGCATACACTTACTTCAAGTAAATTATTCCCCTAGAAGTATAGTTTACCCATAATTTTGAATCACTCAATTTGGATGAGTGAAACTCAACTTATGGTCAAAAAACTATAACAATACCCAAAATAGAGCATAACCCATGAGCTACCCGAGCTCACATTTAAGCCCGTATTTGGGAGCCTTAGAGCTACAAGTTTCTCATGGTCCCTTCTATAAATTTGTAGACCTATCTCTTATGGTTCTTTAACAATTTGAATCACTTCATTGTGATGATTATAACTTAATCTATAGCCAAAACAAGAACATGGGTCTTGACAAAATTTTGACAACATTTCCTTTGAAAACCCAACATTTTCCCTTTTTACAAACACTCCTCCAAACCAATCAAAACCAATCTAAACAATGCAAAACAATCTCAAACTGAACTAAAACCATCCAAAACCTGCTTTTATACCCACATTTGGGTTTTAATAGCAAGCGAAACATAAGTAAAGGAGGTTAGGGTGTTTTTCTTACCTTAAACCCTTCAATCTTCAAATGCCTAGCTTTCTTCAACTCGATCTCTTAAACTCGTTTAATGGAGCCAAAGAATCAACCTCTCACTTTGCAAGCTCCCAGCCTCTCCCTTCCTTCCTCTCTCTTCAAACCATTTTCTACCAAATGAACTTCCACTCATCTTTATCTTAAATATCCTGATGTCACTTAAGGCCTTGTTTGCCTTCTTAAAAATCCATTGGGTTTAAGTTCTCCTAATTGCCACTTTGCCCACTAATTGTCTCTATTTGTATTTAAATTTCAATAATCACACTTAGACATTTCTTCTTTTCTAACTAATATCCTTAGGTCTATTTCACAATTTCTGTTCTTACCCTTTTCACTCGGGGTTTATTTCCAGGTTTAATTAATTTCTCATTTTTAACATTTAATATTTGTATTTCGCTTTTTGTTTCATATAATAATTCTAATCAACATTCATTTAACAATTCCCTTGCAAAATACCCAAGCTTTTGGCCAATTTATACCTGCATTATAATAAAATTATAAAAAATCTATGGTATTGGGAAGGCATAATTGCACCATTCCATAAACCTTGATAGGGAAAATGAAAAGTAAAAAGCTTCTAATATGAAGAACCTGAATGTGAAATTCGGAAGTGGAGCAAGAAAACTCAAAATGGAGAGTATGCAAAAGACAAATCAACAAGCTGGGGATGCTTGGAAAAAGTGTGTTTAATATAAAAGAAACATGAGCATGTGAAGGCAAAATGTCGAGAAAAAGCATGTAGCTTCGGGTGAGTTTGTTAAATGACTAGGTTAACTACCTAACGCCTGCCACATTACAAGCCTAAAAGACCTATTTGATCTTGAAGGTTGTGTTTCCACTCCCCAGATAAGAGAGATTAATAATACCAACAAGCCTATGGGACCTTAGAAAATCGTGTGAGTAGTTTATTATTTGGAATAATATCTCAAAAAAGAATAAATAATCGCAAGATGGATACAAAAGGGGGGAAGACCATTACACACTCACTAATCTGTGGTAAATAATTGAATCACATAATCTATATGAATTATTTGTTTGTTTAGTGAACTTAATTGAAAATCTTCATTTTGGATTTAAAACTTGTCTCAAAAATGATATTACAACTATCCTCGTGTTTAAACCGACTAGGGATTTAAAGGAAAAAATTGCTCGTTATAACAAAATGGCCTTAAAATTCTAAATCGCTAAGGACAAGAAATTTATGTTTGTATGTCCAAAACTCATCTATTTTTAAGTCTATATTCCTTGCATTTTAACAGTGTAAGGTCCCATTTAATGAAAAATTATGAATCTTCACCCAGGTGTTTTGCAAGGGTTTAATGCAAAAGAAGCAAAATCGCTGAAGAAAAGAAGAAATGGTTAAGGCATAAAAATGGAAAATGTCGTGATAAAATTTCAAGACAACCAAGAGAAGTTTGTCGCAATAAGCAAATTTCTGTCGCAACAAAGAGCATGATGATTGTTCAAAAGCACAATTAAAAGAATGTCACAACAATTCTCAACAATGTCGCGACATAAATTGTGAAGAATGCAAAGAGGGTTTATCGAGACTTTCTAAAGCTATGTCGCGACCCAGTTAAAGCAAAAGAGCTAAAAGAATTTCGCGACATAAGACAAGGAAAATGGCAACAGAATATTATCATGACATCCAAAATAATATTGCGACATAGTTAAACCAGAAGATAGTAAAGAATGTCGTGACATTTGGTAGCTCTATCGAGATAAAGAAGAAGGCAAATGACATAACAACATTGTCGCAACAATGAAAAGATGTCATGACAAAAGATAAGCAGGAATCATGAAGAAACACTTACTAATGTCATGACATGAAGCGTTCTCATTTAACACAACGGCGGCGTATTGAAAGGAAAATGTCACGATAGAGCAAAGATTGTTGGACACAAGTAAACCAGAGTTCATTAAGAATTTGTTGTGACAAAAGATTCCATGTCGCGACAACACTTCCAGAGACTAACAATGCAGGGCATGGAAACTATGTCGTGACATCAGAAACTTATGTTACAACAATTACAAGGTGAAATCAATTGAACTTTGCTGACATTTCCAAAGTATGTCGAGACACAGTTTGAGGAAAGGGCAAAGAACAATGTCGCGATATTTCTTTCATTGTCCTAGCAATTATGGAGAAGAGACTTGAGACATATATTGAAACTTTGTCATGACATTTGAAAAGTTTGTTGCGACAATGACTCAAGAAGAATGCTAGTTAGTATTGTTGCGACAAGCTCACAACAAAGAATGGAACATAAAACCGCACGTGGATGGGTGTCATGGACATTTCACAACCTTTGTCGCGACAAATGCAGTTTCAGCGTCAAAAACTACACGATTAAAGCCAATGTCGCGGAAAGGCCACGACAAAGCTTGAAGACACAAGAGGCAAAGCGGTCACAACATAGACCAACATCAAGCGCAATAAAGACACCAACCTGGCCTACATTGAAACCCACAATTCTAAATTTAGAATTCTCGCCCATAAATTAAAACCCTATAAATAGAAAGAGCTAGTGCAAAAGAAATGATATCTCTGATCAAGAGCTTTTTCGCCAGTTTTTCAACTGGGCCTTAAATTTTTGAAAAGTCAAGTCTCTTCGTATATATTATTTTTTCTTTTTTCTTTTTCCCTTTCTTTTATTTTTCTTTCTTTAGAGTAGAGGTAGATCGAAATTATGAGTTTGATCAATCAGAATCAAGCTTCATTTCTATCGAACTCTGGAGTGGAAATCTAGAAATTTTCTAGAATTCATTTTTATTCACTCTTAATCACGCTTTCAATGAATTTTTCGATCAATTAGTCATCACACTACATACAAACAAAGAAGGCTTAGCTCTTCCTGGGAAAGGATTTGGTGCTCTGATCAAGGTTGCGTAATTCAATCAGAAGTGTTTTAGGTGAAAACTAGTTTGATTCTTAATCGGTATTGCTCTGCTTTTGAGTCACTACATATCAATGTTCTATACTCTAAAGAGTCGTGATCTATGCTCGATTTTCAAGATCCTCCCGAGTGAGACATGTGTAGATGGACAACTTAAGAGCAAAAAAGCAAAGAACTTAGTAAATTGCATTTATATTATGGGAACTAATGTATTTTAAGTATCACTTTGATATATCATAGGCGATGCTCCTGTTCCTCCTACCAATGTTCTCTCTAGTGACAAGAAAGTGTGTTCTGGAGTAATAAGGACCATTTAATGAGATTATCAGTTTAATCTTTAGAGGTTTCATCTAAATCCATTAGAATGATCTTAATCCCATGTTAGCTGAGATTCTAATTAAGGAGAAAGAGAATTGTGTTGAATTGATGGTTGAGATACCAATTAGATTGAAGAAGGCTTGTGTTACCTTGTCTATGGGGGCAAGCAGTCTTCAGTCCTAAGAGATGACTATGAAGTACTAGTTTAGGGAAAACAACCAAATCTTGAAGATGATAAAATCCTAAAAGTAACTATTTATAACCATTGACCTGGTTTAGAAATATGGGATCTTTAAATAGTGAAATGTAGTGTCGAGGCATTCGAGGCTACACTACTGCTCTAGACAAATCAAGAATTTATGTCCTTAACAATATTATTTTTGGGAACTATGCAAATTGATAGTTAGAATACTATTCCATTCCTAGTGTTAGTTCTACTTAGTGAAATCTCTAATTCTAATTGACTTAGATTCAATATTAACAAAAAAATCTTTCATTCAATTTAATGTTGATAATTCAAAATTCCAATTAGAGGTTCAAATAGTGATGATCTTGAGTAGTAGGAGTACTTGATCTTTAGATTTTCTAATCAATCCATGTGGGAATGATATCTGGACTTAAAAATCCACTTTATTACTTGTATGACCTATGCACTTGCAGTGATTTAGAGCAAAAAACAAATTTTAATTGCATCATTTTAAACAATAGTAGAAAAAAATTTAAATACATAGTCGGACAAGTTTCTGGCATTACTACTAGGGATTGAATAGTCCTTAGTGATAGTGCTAGAAATCAGTAAATTTTTTGTCTATTAAAAATCAGTCAATCAGGCATCTATCAAAGTGTGATTAGGAGGTGTTCAATAAGATGACTATGATGGGATTTCCATTTATTATCACTTGTTATTACTTTAGATGGACTAGGAGGTGAATAAGGGAATGGGAGTGAAAAATTATAATCGAGATGGGGGGACTTGAAGTTGTAGAATTAATTACCCATTGGCCATCAAATTGACAAATATATATATATATATATATATATATATATATATATATATATATATATATCCAAATTAAGCCTTAAAAGGAAATAGAAAGCATATTAGGAAGAAGATTAGCCCTAGAACTAATACCTCTTGTTTGAAAGCATGTTTTAACCTAGTTTTTGTTTGCCTTTCTCTATTTCTTGCCTAGTAGTTAGCCTAGTTAGTTAACCAACCTATCCTTTGAATTTCAAAGCTTTGATAGTAAGGCGATTGAGTAGTTGAGGTACTTGGTTGGTCAACCAAGAGTGCATCCCTATGGGAACGATATTCAAACTCTTAGAGTCCACTTTATTACTTGAGGATCCGTATACTTGAGGTGAATTTTAAGTGTGTTTCCACACCTTAACAAGTTTTTAACGTCGTTGTTGGGGATGCAATGGTTTGATTTTAACAATATCATGACAAAAGAAAGCTTTTTTACTTTAAGCATTTTCTTTTATGCGTTGTTTTCTAACTTTTATTAAAAAAATTTTGGTGATAGGAAAAAGAAAAAAATATGCTACCAAGTGGTCAACTATTCACCCTCAAAGCTCAATTTGCCGCTTTCACAAGCCAACCAGCCCAACGAGCTCAAAGAGAACTAACTTTAGGGCAAATGGCCATGAGGCAAGCACAAATTGGAATGGATGAATCAGATTTTAAACCTCAAAATATGCACTATGTCCACAACAGTGAGGGTCACTTCTTTCAACCCTACAACAATGAGCCAAGTTATTATCATTCGGGTTTGAGGAATTATGAAGATTTTCTCCATGAGATCAGTTTTTCATAACGAAGATGAGCCAAACTTCAACTAACATTGTTCATTGAGACAACCATCCTTCGAGGAAAATATAAGTATTTTTATTTATGAATCAAGACAAAGGAGGGAGTCTCAAGACAACCGCTTAGAGGAAAACTTGAGTGCTTTTATTTACAGTCGGAAGATGGATTCTCTAGATAGCTGGATGTCCAACGTGAAAGCAAATTTTACAAACTTTGAAGCCAATTTTTGTGCTACCATTGAGAGATTGACGATATAAGTTGGGCAACTAGTAATGGCTATGAAGGAGCAGTTTACTAGGACTTTTCCTAGTGACATGTAGAAAGGCCTAATATTGGTTGAGGAAAATGAAAATGAGCTTGAAAGAGAGATAGAACCAAAAGAGTGGAACCATGAAACTGAGATGATGATTTTGGAAAGTAGCCTTTTAGATGATTGATTAGTGCCCAAAAAGTGTTATTTTGAACCCTATTTATTATAGGTTTTGAATGCTTTTTGTGTACTAATCATTACGATTAGCAGTTACACATTAAAGTCCCTACTATTCCTCACGATCGCATTTTGTGGCAAATTTTGCGGGTTTTCTGAAGACTAATTATGCCAAAATTGTTGAGTCGATCCAAGCACGAAGAATTCAAGTCAAACTCAGCATTGCAGATCAAAGACTAGAGAAAAAATAGCAGAAAATAGAAGAAAATGGAGCATTAGAGGAATGCTTTTCCTGTGAGCACTGTGCATCCTGCGAGCACTGTTCCTCCAACAGCCTGTTCTCCTGCATTTCACGCCTCAGTTTTTTGTTTCTTCCTATTTTAACCCTTGTAATAGCTTTTTTTTTGTTTTTTTTTTTGGTAATTTCATATACACTGAGCACTTATATAAGCCTCGTCACATACAAGCGAACTTTGCTTCCGTCGGTAATACAAAGACAAAGTGTGGAGTTTGTGCATTGTTTCCTCCTTTCTCCATTTTCTTTCATTTTTCTCTCCTTTCTCGGCTACGAGCCTCCTTTGGGGATGACAACCCAAGGATGGTTGGCTAGACCTCTCTTCACTCATGAAGAGGAGGGCTGCTGGCTAGGATTTGAGGTAAACTGACGGTCCTCTGTTTTTAACACACGCATTTATGGGTATTTATGTTCTATTTCTCACCTTAGGTTAAAATCTTCTAGGCACACGCTCACTAACGTGTATTTAGCAAGCTTTTGGTTCTGAGTGGATGCTTATCACTAGATCCCCTGTTATCAAGTTAGTTGTTTCCTATTAGTTACTGTAGGGTAGGTTTTTGAGATATGATATCATTGTTAGGAACATTTATGCCCAGTTAAATGCTATGTTTCAAAAGGGAAAATCATAGGGTTTAGTTTTTAAAGCTAAATGAATCCCAGTTCGGGAAATGACTACCTGTCATCCTCCCAGCTAGCGAGGGAAAAGACCAAGGACATGTTGGTTGCCTTAAAACCCTAAACAGGTGGTCGGAGCACTTGAGGAGTTCTATTTACATTTTCCTTTACTTATTTTATTTTTAATGCACCATCCAAATCCTGTTTTTACCCCAGACACACGAAAATCCAAAACCAAATTCACCATTTTGACTTCACGCAAATCGTTTATGCAGAAGAAAAC
Source organism: Tetrastigma voinierianum (assembly GCA_016808115.1). NCBI lineage: Eukaryota > Viridiplantae > Streptophyta > Magnoliopsida > Vitales > Vitaceae > Tetrastigma > Tetrastigma voinierianum. The sequence continues at coordinate 142,671 of JAEQBH010006382.1, forward strand.
TCATCCATGTTAGGCCCTAGAGCCACTATCTTTGCGGTAGCTTTGCTCGACGGTAGGATTTAGGATATAAATTTTGTTGATTAGAATTTTCCTCACGTGGCAATAATCAAATGGCGAACAAAGTCGTTGCGCAGGGATGGTGCTAGAATACATTTGTGAGCTATGGAACACTTGTGATCCTCATCACAAGTATTGGTGAATTTCTTTTATATTATTGTCGGGTTTTTTTTATTTTCATTTCACTATAAAAGAAAAAAAGAAATTCTTTGCGAGTTATTTTTGTCTTTGCCTGTTTTTCTTTGCTTGGGAATCCATGTTCCAGTGGGTTTGAATTGTGGGCAAATGGAACCCCCACAAGAAGAGCAATACAGTCAAGAGAGAAACACTAGGGCATACATGTCCATGAGGGACTATAGAAGCCTTCCATGGCAGAATCAGCAACCATTGGGGAGAAATCCAAACCCCAGGCCGTGCATGAGGGACTATAGAGACCCGATGGATGAGTGCACTGAGTCTATAGTGTTCCCTTAACTTATGCACCTCACCTTCTCCACATTTTGCCTCCAACTCCTCAACCACGACAACCCTGAGCCTCATCCTTTGTTAGACAGAGCCATCCACAGATTTGAGCAAACTAATTGGATAATTTCATAGAGGACGAGAGGCGGTGAATGTTCGGGCTAATCGAAGTGAGCGGTAGAAAGCTCCCTTAACAAGGGGTGGAGTGTGTTCCATAGTGAAATTGATCAAATTTGACATCCTACGACAATCCATCACATCAGAGGAGGAATTGAAAGTGGAACCGGCGTAAGCTCTGGGAAGCTGCGGATGCCCTAGAATCATGTGTTGTCTATGGGCCCTGGAGGAGAGAAGAAGAAATCCTGCCCTTGTTGACTGAGGAGGTAGTGGAAGAACACCAAGATCATAATTTACCCCTGCCCCCTATTGACTCAGTGTATGTCTTGCCCACACCTACAGCACACTCAAACCCTGAAGCACCCACCATAAAGGCCACTTCATCAGCACTTTATCTTCGAAAAGCTTGAGAATTAGTGGCCCATTTGTACAAATTTTTGCCACTACCTCAAAGAAGATGGCAGCTGCTCATATTGCATGGCATAGTGGATGGTTTTGGAGTCTTTGGTTGGATTAAACACCGGAACCTCGGCATTTCTAAGCTCAGCAGTTCAATGACCTTGAGGCCGAGGGTGAGTTTGGGGGAACAGTCTCCCCCACTTTAATTTTCATTTCTCTTGTCTTATTTTAGTTTATTTTATTTTCATTTTGATTTAGTTAATTTTCTTCTTAGATTTTTTAATTTTTAGTTAATATTTGTTTTAGCTTAATTTTCAATTTTATGCATTTTCTTAATTTTTTTGTGTGTTTATTTTGCGGATTTTTGGTTAATTTTTGGGCGAGGAAGGCAAAATTATTTAGCAACCTCTGGTGCGAGGGTTGCGAATTTTTGCGGTTCACGAATTTTCGCATTCTCTGAAAAGTCGCCTTTACCAATAGTCAGCGTGTCTCTGTGCACTATTTCGTCTTTTATTGATATATATATATATATATATATATATATATATATATATATATATATATATATATATATATATATTATAAGTGCAAATTTTGAAAAAAAAAAAAATTCGCATTGCGAAATTTCACGGGTGCAGAATTTTATAGCACACGGCCCACCCTCCATTTTGTTTCCTTCATAAATTTTTCATCCAAACTCCGTTTTAGGTTTTTTTGGTACCGTTGGAAATATTAGAGAGTGTAGAATCCAAATATAGCCATAAAGAACACTTTTGAAATTATTATGAATGAGTAATTTTCAAAATGCTCCAATTTGTCACTTTTTTTCCTCTCTTTTCTTCTCCTAACTTGTTTATATGAAGCCCAAATGGAGTGAATAAGGTATCGATGGAAAGCTTGTGAAGTCTCCTATCAAAAACGATCACATCTCATGGTAGCACTTCCTTTTCTAACTTTCCAATCCGAGCCCCATTGCGAACAGTGAGACATTTGGTTGAGGGGAAAGTTAGCGAAGGAAGTGGAATTTATTCATGTTTTTGTTATTATTTTGAGCAAGCCCTTTTGTGATGTTCAGTGGCTTGCTTGTTTTTTTTTTTTTTTTTTTTTGTGAAGCTGTTATACTATACAACTTATTTTGTTCAAAAATTGCACCCACTTTTTGTGGTTTTGCCTAATCTGCAAGTTGGAAAATTGAAACTTTGTCTAAATCCTGTTGATGTTAAATTGATGTCATGCCTAGTTGAGTGGATGATTAGTTGAATCCTTGCTTTGCTTTTGACCTTTTGTTCACCTTGCAGCTAACCACACACCGGTGCGAATCGGAGTTTTCAACAATAGGGCATTTTGTTAATCTACCTCCTAAACATTGTAAAACCTACCCTAGTTTCGTTGACCACTTGTAATAGGTTAAGGACCCCCATGAATAGAAGGCCAATGTGTCTTCCAAAAGAAAATAAAAAGAAAAGAAAAAGAAAAGAAAAGAAAAAAAAAAAAAAGAGAAATTGCAACGCTTGCCTTGAAACTTGAGCATGGTCAAGGGAATTTATATAGCCTTTAAAGTTGATTGCCACTGGCCAGCGGTTGGGAGCCACTTGGAGCTTAGTGCTTCATTGCATGGGTGGATGGGTGAAGTTTAGCAAGTTGTAGGTGCTGGAGTTTGAAATCATTCGGGTCAGGGTGAAACCCTAAAGAGTTTGTGGTGAAGATCTACATGACTTGGTGCCACTAAGCCTTAATTGGTTGGAAGTCATCGGTAGATCCGTTACATGGACTTTGGTGAGGTCGTTCCTCGGCCTACAACACAAAAAGAGTTGTGGAATAAGAGTGGGTCCTGATCTATTTAGGTTAGTTAGTGTCCTAAGTGTAGGCAGTAGCTTGGTTGGGGGGGAGAGTGCAGTTTGGCAGTTTATTGTTGAGAGCTGATCAAAGAAACACTTAGATTTTGGTGGGGATTCATGGTTAGATACTTTGAGAAGGAAGCTCTTTTGATATTCAATTTTGTATGGTATTCATTCTTTCAAGATAATTATTAGGTAAGGCTTTGATGATTCTTACTTAGGGTTAGGCATTACTCATTCACAACCTTTTTGAAATACCATTTTTGTGAACGTCATTTTGTTATCATTTTGAAAGCTCTCTCTTTCTTTCTTACTTTCATTGCTAAGGGACTAGCAATGTACCAAGGGTTAGGCGGTGTAATTAGTACCAAAAGTGTATTTGAACCCTATTTATTATAGGTTTTGAGTGCTTTTTGTGTACTAATCATTGATAACAGGTACACGATGGAGTCCTACTATTCCTACGATTGCATTTGTAAATTTGCAGTTTCTGAGCTAATTATACCCAAAATTGTTGAGTCGATCCAAACACGAAGAATTCAAGTCAAACTCGGCATTGCGGATCAAAGACGGAAAAAAATAGCGAGAAAATAGAAAGAAAATGGGCGTTACAAGAATGCTTTCTACTGACAACGTAAATCTGATATTCATTCCTCAACGACTGTTCTCACGCATTTCACGCCTCGGTTTTTGTTACATTTTGTTTCTTCTATTTTAACCCTTGTAATAGCTTTTTTTGTTTTTTTTTTTTTGGTAATTTCATATACACTAAGCACTTATATAAGCCTCGGTCGCCTGGCGAACTTCCACTTCCGTCGGTATCCTGAAGACAAGGCGGCGGTTTCGTATTTGTTTCCTCCTTTCTCCATTTTCTTTCATTTTCTCTCCTTTCGATTTACCAAACCTCCTTTGAGGGATGACAGCAAGGATGGTTGGCCTGAACCTCTTCACTCCTTGAAGAGGAGGCTGTCAGCTAGGATTTGAGGTAAGGCGGCGGTCCCTCTGTTTTAACCTGCGCATTTATGGGTATTTATGTTCTATTTCTCACCTTAGGTTAAAATCTCCTAGGCACACCCTCACTAACGTGTATTTAGCAAGCTTTTTGGTTACAGTGGATGCTTATCACTAGATCCCCTGTTATCCAGTTAGTTGTTTCCTATTAGTTACTGTAGGGTAGGTTTTTGAGATATGATATCAGCATTGCAGAACATTTATGCCCAATTAAATGCTATAAAAGGGAAAATCATAGGGTTTAGTTTGTAAGCTAAATGAAGATTAGGTTAGGAAATGACTATATGTCATCCTCTGACGTGAGAAAGACCAGGACATGTTGGGTGCCTTAAACCTAAACCGGTGGCAGGCAACTGAGGGGTTCTATTTACATTTTCCTTTACTTATTTTATTTTAATCTATATCCAACTCCCCTATTTTTACCCAAACCTGAAAATCCAAAACCAAAATCACCATGCACTTCAGTATAAATCGTTTATCACGAAGAGAAAATCCGTCCACGTGTTCGGCCTAGAGTCACTTATCTGCGATGGCTTTGCTTTCTGACGGTAGGATTTAGGATATAAATTTTGTTGATTCCGGGTACACCTATCGTGGCACGAATCAATAATGTGCATGAGGAGTTGATGTGCTTGAAGGTAAGCAATGTGCCCCATCCTTATGAAAGGGAGTTGGAGAGTGAAGAAGGCCACTATTTTAGAGGTGGATAAAGTGATCTTGGAGATAATGGGGAATGAAAAGGCAATACTTGGGGAGAGAAAGCATAAGCCCCTTCAAGACATAGTGTTGAGACAGCTACATGAGTACTATGACTCCTTCTTAGGGAAGGATGGAAGAACAAAGCATCATTCACCCAAGAAGGATAAAGGCAAAAATCACTACCCACCTCTTGGTTTGATAATTCTAGCTGGACTCTAAAAAAAGGAGCAGCTTCTTTGGAGGCAACTCAAGTTCAATAAATTTCCTTTCACTTCTTAGTTAATTTTCAGCTTCTTTTCTTTTAGTTTTTCTTGCTTGATCTTGTTTCTTTGTTTTTGTTTTTTGTTATATAGGTTTGTGGAGATATAATAATGAATTTGAGAGTTGAAAATTCTTTCAAAGTTGATGTCATATCAAACTCTCTCAAAACCTCCCTTACCCACTTAACCTCTTGGAAACCTCCATCTTCCAATTCCACACCATAAACTTCATCAAATCTCAATCTTAAAACGTCCCCATTTCGTTGTCAATCACCATACCCATTTTTCTCTCTACCCATTACCCACCACCAACCATCCATTCATCCTAGCACCCTTCCCAACTCTTGCAATCATTAAAGTTACCCCTCATGTTATTAATGGTTGATTGCTCCATGGATAAGCATATTCGAAGCCCCACCTAGAATATTTGAATCCCAAGTAAGTATTTTCCATCTCTACACATCTGGGTGCAAAATTGTGTTTAGAGCTTACTTTGAAGATGAGAATTAGTTTGTTTGTAAGACCTATTGATGTGGAATTTGAATTGTGTTGATACTTGGGATATATTTGAGCTAAGAGCTCACCATTTGTAAGCTTGGAAGCCATCAAAACACTTTGAAAAATTACCTAGAAAGTGAACAAAAATTGCCATCAAGGTGTTTGATGAAATGTCATAGTGAAAATTCATCTATTTTCCTTGCTTCAAGTTATGTCTATGAGCTTTATTTTGCTAAGTATCATTATTTTACATCAACTAGAGTGTCTTTTGAGCTTCATGGTTATATGAATAGTTGATGTGTTTGGGGTTGTGCTTGTGACTTAGTCATAACTTGAAGTGTGAACCCATTGATGTGTTAAGAGTTAAAGAGAGAAATTGGTTTGTCTTGTGTTGATGATTAACTGAGATGATTTTAAGCATTGGAAATATTTGGATGAAAACTTATATAGATCCAAGAAGAGGTTGTGCTTATTTTTCCATTGGGGACAATTTAATTTTCCAAGTTTTTTGGGGAGGATATCTCCTTTACACCAAATTTGTTTTATTTTTTTCCTTTTTAGTAGTTGTTTATTTGCTTTTTCTATGTCATATTTGATCTTTGGGAAGGTTTCTCTTGGCATTGTGATTTTTCAGGTTTGACTTCATGTGAGCACATGGCTCATGGTGATTGGTCACCCCTATGGTGCCATGACTTGTTGAATTTGTGGTTGAGGTAAAACCAGAAATTTTGAGCAATTCTTCTTGGTTGAGGCAACACATCCTAACTCTTTTTATTACTTGTGCTTCATTTGAGGTATGTATTATCTTGACTAGGGGGAGAAAATTTTGTTGAAAGGAGAATTTCATCCTAAATGTTGAATATTGCTTTATGTGCATGTGTTTTTTCTTTGGTGTGTTTTGTTTAGTGGTTTGTTTGGTTGTGTTTCCTTTAGTTGTTTGTTTTTAGTTTTAAATAAAGGGTTCATAAACAAAAATAAGAGTGGAAATGTCTTGAGTGAGTCTTGTTTTGGGTGTTTGTTAAAGGCCGATAATGAAAACAAATCGAACCTTCTACAGCATGTGGAAAATGAAAGATGTTTTTATAAAATTCATGTTTGGCCATATGGTTGGTTGTGTTTAGCTTCAAACTCTTAGCACCTAAAGCATAAGACATACCTGGTTAACTAATTTTGCTTAGCTTAGAGAAGACTTATGCGAACATACCTTTCATGATCTCTAAAAAACTCTAGAACTTGTTTGATTATCGCTGGAGGCGAAATCTATTGCAAAACATTTAGGAAGTGATTTAGGCCATCCTTGGACCAATTGGACCTTTCTAGCCAACCCTTACATGAATATATCTATAGTCCCCTCTACGTATATGGAACCTTTTCGCTGTGAGCCGGATGCACTCTTTACCCTTTATATACGTTTTCCCTCAATTAAAAACCTTATTCATCCATGGAAAATGTGATTATTGATGTATTATATTAGGAGCTATTATGAATTGGGTGTTTAATTGAGGTTGATAAAAAAAGCAAAAACAAAAAAGGAAAACAAAAAGAAAAAAAAAAGACAAAAAGAAATAATAAAAGGTTGAGTAAGTTTGGTTTCGTAGCCTTCCTACCTCGAGTAAGTAAGTTCTTAGGGGTGTTCTACTGGTACCCTAAGGCGGTCTGGAGCTATTGACCTAGCTCGCTAAAGGTGGTAGGTAGAAAGCAAAGGAACCAAACATTGCTACTCAAATGCCTTAATTGTTGTTTTGTGTATAAAAAGAGGTTTGGGGAGCAAGTGAGTATAAAAATCCAATAAGTTTGGGGGATGTGATGCTAGTGAAGAAAGTGGTAGTCTAAGGAAAGGAACAAAAGTGAAAAAGAAATGTATGTCTGTGGGTAAATTTGAGCCAAAGAAATGACCTTTACCACACCTCCAACATGAGCCTTACATTACAAACCTAATGAAGACCTTTTGATCTTAGTGTTGTGGGTAGCCTACATTAGCAGAGAGCGGTAAGAAAAACAAGCTTATAGAGTTTCATTTCATATGCTAATAGATCCTACATACACTCACGTTTGCATAAATCCATCTGGGGTATAATTGGTTTATTTGGGTAAGACTTCTCATACATGCACGCGAAGAGTTTTCATGCTAATCCAACTTGACTCAATGGTTGAACCTCTTGTCTTCAAAAGCTTCACCTTGAATTTTTCTCCATACTATTTGTTAGGTAAGATTGATGAGGAAAATTTTTTCAATCATTCAAAAGCATGCTCATTCATGTTTATTGGTTTTTTGTGTCTTGTCCTTTGCTTTAGGACAAGCAAAAATTCAAGTTCGGGAGTATTTGATAGGTTCTTTACAAACTTTTTTAGAAATAATTAATCACCTATCATTTACATGATTTTATGGTGTTTACAAGGTCTCTAACGCTTAATTGTATCATCTTATGACTCTAGGGACATTTTGAAGTAAAAAAAGCATAAATAGGGCCAAAAAACGAATTTATGGGATGTAGGATGATTTATCATAGCTTTAAGCTTGATTTAGATAGATTCTAGACACCCTTAGCTACACATAGAATCCAAGATCACTCAATTTAGAGCTCAAACGAAAACGTTTTAGCCATAGGAAGTGAAAAATAGAAGAATTTCAAGTCATCTCATGCAACAAGCAGCAGTTATTTCTCATTTTTAGCCTATTTGATAACTTCTTTTGGCCTATTTCTTGGCATGGATAAATTTTGATCTCTTTTAGCTTTCAGTAAAGTCCAAAATAATACCATGGCTGCATCAGGAGTGTCCGCGCTCAAGCCAGCGCTACTAGTGTGGGCAGCCCCAATGTAGCATCGAAACAGTGCGGCTAGCGCTCGAGCCAACGTTACCAACGCTTAGCGTTAAACCATCCTTTGTTTTAGTCCATTTACTGATTTTTAACCCATTTGAGAGTCCAAAAATGCTAGCATGAAAGGAAAACGAACCCTAATCACTAGGGGACAACTTGAAGGCTAGAAACATTAGGGAGACCTCAAGAAATAAGGGAGAAACATCTTTTCTCTCAAGAAGGACATAAAAAATCCAAGTGTTGGGAAGAAGATTGAAGATTGAGGAAGAAAGCTTCACCTATATTATTTGTTTTCTTAATCCCTATCTTTTTTCCATTTTTAGCACATTGATTATCTTGTTTTGTATTATGGATTACTTGATGTTAAGCTAAACTCTATGGAGGGAAGATTTGTGAACTGTTATGTTTATATTTCCTTATTTGAGATGTAATGAGATATACATTTATTGATTTTTGTTGAAGTTATTGATTTCTTGTATTACATCGAGGATGAAAATATCGGTTTAGCGGATATATCGGTCTTTGGATTTCTGGATATATCGGATATACGGATATATTGAAGATATATCGATGGATATTTTACATAAATATCGATAATTAAAAATTATTTAAATTAAGAATTTATTTAAGTTACTTATTAAATTATTTTAAAGCATAGAGAATGATAATATCAATTAGATTTGATTTTTTTACATTCTTTTCTATATTTATATTTAATTGTAAAAATTTAAATGATTTTTATTAAAATATATTTAATTAAGAAATAAATTATTTTTATATGATTTATACAAAATATTTTTATCAATAGTTTTTTTAAATTTGGTAATTGTAATAACAACGTAATAGAATACAATATTTTTATATATTTTATATTTATATTTAGCTATTATAAATGATTCTGAATATTCATAAATTTATTAAAACATTCATAAATTAAGAAAGACAATATATTAAAATTTTGCAATATATATTACAGGCATCTTAGCACAGTAGATGGGAGGGTTGGAACCTGCGTTAGGCGGGTTTGAACCCCCTCGACAATTTCTCCGTTTATGAGCAGTGACCGATTCGCGAACAGTGGTGAGCATTGGCCAGGTTGTTATGAGCAGGTAGTGAGCGGTGGCCCAGATATATCGGTCGAATTTCGAGAAGAAAATCGGTAAAACCGATATATGGCAAATATCATGATAATTGTAAAAAAATTTGGAAATTTCGCTGTGTATGGAGAAATATCGTTGTGACATGTGACGCACGAAATATCGGCCGATATTTTCGATATTTCAATCACTGGTTCTATCTTCATGTTCTAGCGAAGTATGTTCGAGAGGTGTTCGATAAGATGCCAATGAGGGGCTTCCATTTATTATCACTTTTTATTACCTTAGATGGACCGGGAGGTGAATAAGGGAACATAAATGAAAATTTACAACTGAGATGGGAGACTTGAGGATGTAGAATTAATTACCCTTTGGCCAACAAATTGACTAAATATATATCCAATTGAGCCTTAAAAGGAAATAGAAAGCATAGAAGAAAGAAAATCAACCCTAAAACTAATACATATTGTTTGAAAGCATGTTTTGACCTAGTTTTTGTTTGCCTTTCTTTGTATCTTGTCTAGTAGTTAACCTAGTTAGCTAACCAATCTATCATTTGAATTTCAAAGCTTAGGTAGCAAGGCGATCAGGTAGTTGAGGTACTTGGTTGGTCAACCAAGAGTGCATCCTTGAGGCGAAATTACATTCTTGCAGTCAGCTTTATTACTTTGCGATTCATTATCTTGGAATGAAAATCACATTGAGGACAAATGAGAGGTGGGGTGAGCTAGAGCCCAGATGAGAGGCAAACAATAGCCAAAACCAAAGGGCACGAGAAGAGGGTCGTTTCATAGCTAAATAATGAAGTTGAGGAAGAGATTCTGACTACAGCACAAGTCGTTTTTATACATGTAGAGATGGGGTGTAAAAAAATGGAGTTGTGTGTGTGATATGGGGTGTATAGAGGAGATTAACTGGGGTGTAAATGATTTACTCGTTGAGGAGAAAGAGGTGGGAAGATTTTGGAGGGAGGTCGAACGAACCTCGTGAAGCTAGGAAACGAGCCATGCCGAGTTGGCTTAAAGATTTTGTGATGAGAGGGCAGCGTTGAGGGGTTTGCAGATTCCTTTAGCCCTAATCGTTTATGTTTCCATTTTTTCCCTTTTCTCTTTATGAGAGTTGCTATGGTTGAACCCTTATATGCGGAGGTTGTTCTTTTGTTTGGAGTTGTTGAATGAAGAAAACCCATTTGAGGAGTTTAGCCCTTACTCGGAGAGTGCAATCGTCCTTTCCCCTGTTTCATCTAACACTGGTTCTTCCATTGAGAGAAAATGAAAAACGAGGAAATTGCGGGGATAATGAAGGCTATGGATCCGAGTTTCAAGCAACACGCCGAAGATCAGTTATCGAAGTTTTCCTCGCTCCTGGAACAACACATGGTTAGCACCGAACAACAATTCACTCAATTGTCGCAGACTAGGAGTGCTCATGAGACCACTACGTAAGCCATAACAGGTCAGAGCAGCACCGGGGGGAAGAGCAACCAAATTGGGGAGGAACGAACTGACCCTGTACTGCCTCCGGTGGATATGGATTCGCTTTGGAAGACACTGAGGGTGGATGTACCTCGATTCGATGGCTAGAATGTAGATAATTGGATCTATAGGATCAAAAAGTTTTTCTCACTACATCAGATCGATCCTAGGAAGCGTTTAGCCGTGGTGGCGTTCCACTTAGATGAGGAGCCTTCGATGTGGTATTAATGGATGGAGAAAGGCGGCACCCCTACAAGCTGGGATGTGTTTCTCCATGAATTGAGGAAGCAATTTGGGACCTCGATTCATGATGATCCACTAGGTAAAATTGCAAAGCTCGTGCAACTAGGGAAGGTTTCTTAATACCGAGTCGAGTTTGAGAGTCTAATGACCAGAATTACAGGGTACCCGACTCCATGCTCTTGAATTTCTTTGTGTGGGGTGTAAAAACTGAGATTCGTCAGGAGATTCTTATGGCTCAACCAAATGAGTTGTCTGGACTATGGTGAAGGCACAATTATTTGAAGGATGATGAACGAAGACCTATTGGGACGCCATCAGCACAGAAGGATATCGAACAATGGAGACACAAAACTCACAGTACCACAGTGGTCTCCTTTTGGCTGAACCAAGCTTGGTTCTTGTGGGGTTTTGGCCGGACCTTCATCACCATGGCCTGGACCACAACAATTCGAGACTCCCAAAATTTTGATCAAACGCTTATCTTCGGCAAAAATCTGGGAGAAAAGAGCGAAAGGCTTATGCTTCAGTTACGATGAAAAGCATCACATCAATCATAAGTGTAAAAATTGAGTGCTACTGATGTTTGGTGAGGAGGGGGATGCTGAGGAACAAGAAGACATTGAGTTGGCTAAGGTAGACAATTGCGATGAGGAAGAGATCAAAGTAAGCCTTAATACCCTCTCCAATTTAGTTAATCCCCGTATTTTTCGGATAATGGCCAAGCATGGAATGGAAACTGTAGAGGTACTCCTAGACACAATAAGCAATAATAATTTCATCCACGAGGCATTGGTTGGGAAACTCGAGCTGAAGTGGGAGGCAACTCTTAGATTTAAAGTGTATATGGGAAATGGTTAGCATTTGGTGTGTTGTAAGAAATGTGTGGGGATTGAGCTCATGATGCAAGGCAACTTATTTGAGGTGGATTTATATGTACTGCCTATATGAGGGTTAGATATAGTACTCGATATGCAGTGGTTAAGGACTCTTGGTTCATGTATTCATTACCACAATGAGTTGACTATGGAGTTCCAATGGAAGGGCAAACAAGTGAAATTAGAAATAATTTGTTACTTCACACGCCAAATCTTCTTTCTTCACTAGTTTAGTGCTTTGACTCTTTCTTGAGGGGGGACGTGAGAGGGGGTTTCTTAGAGCAGAGTTGACTACAGCTCCACCTAAAGAAGTGGAACATAGTGTACCAGGAGTTGGGGAGTTCGCACACATGGAGGCCAATTTCCCATTTGTGGGCAGGGGAATTCTGCATTAATTCTGATAGGTTTTTGAAGAACCGAAGCAGCTACCACCGACCAGAAACATTGATTACAGGATTCACTTACAACCAGGTTCGGCACCTGTAAATGTAAGGCCATATTGTTACCCCTACTTTCAGAAGGATGTTATGGAAAAACTGGTTAAGGAAATACTCGATTGTGGTTTTATTCACCATAGCAACAACCTATATTCTTCTCCAGTTCTATTGGTTAAAAAAGGATGGCTCAGGGAGGTTTTGCGTCGACTATAGAGCTCTTAATGGAGTCACAATCAGGGACCGTTTCCCAATTCCAACTATCGACGAGCTTCTGGATGAATTAGGGGGAGCAGAGGTTTTCTCCAAAGTTAACCTTCAGGCGGGCTACCACCAAATTAGAATGGATCGACATGATGTCCACAAAACTGCTTTTAGAACCCACGATGGCCATTATGAATACGTTGTGATGCCCTTCAGGCTGTCGGTTGCCTCATCCACCTTTCAGGCAGCCATAACCCACATTTTTCAGGTCGTTTCTCTGTCGATTTGTAATCGTCTTCTTTGACAACATCCTCATTTACAGTAAAAGTTCGGAAGAACATGTTCAACATTTGTTTCAAGTGTTGCAATGCCTTTCTGAAAATAACTTTTTTGCCAAAGGAAGTAAGTGCCAACGTTTCCAAAGCAAAATAGAGTATTTGGGACACTTTGTTTCGCTTGAAGGAGTTAAGGCAGATCCGACCAAAATTGAATCAATGACTAGTTGGCCCCAGCCTAAGGATCTTAAGCAACTGAGAGGATTCCTTGGTGTCACAGGGTATTACCGTCGTTTCGTTGCGCACTATGCAACAATAGCTGCTCCACTCACCGATTTACTAAAGAGGGATAATTTCAAGTGGACAAAGGAAGCAACTACTGCATTTGCAAAGTTAAAAGGGGCCATGACGGAAACACTGGTCCTCCGCCTACCAGATATCTCAAAAGCTTTTATGGTAGAGACTGATGCATCCAATATGGGAATTGGGGGGGGTGGGGTGTGTCTTGATGCAAGATGGACACCCATTGATGTTTTTTAGCAAGATGTTGGGTTAACATATGATGGGTGCCTCGGCGTATTTACGAGAAGTAAAAGCCGTGGTGGAAGTGGTAGCTAAATGGCGACAATACCTATTGGGAAGACACTTCATAATTTGTACTGATCATAAGAGCTTGAAAGAGCTCCTTACGCAAGTCATTCAAACCCCTAACCAGCAGTAGTACCTCCGTAAATTGATGGGGTATTAGTTTTCTATTGAGTACAAGGTAGGAGCAAAAAATTTAGTTGTGAATGCCTTATTGAGACAACACGACACTCCAAACACTCAGTTCTGAGCAACCATTTTGGCAGGCAGATATGACTTTTCGGATGAATTACTTAAGGAAAATATGGATTGTGTTGATCTCAAGGTTTTGCAACAACAATTACTAACAGCAAACTTGATTGACTCCCAGTTTAGCATACGTGATGGAATAAATATTGATGCACAAGAGTTCGTTCATGATCAACAAGATGTCAAAATTGAAGACCTGTTGCTCCAAGAGTCAAGGACCCTCTATAGGTGGCCACGCTAGAGTTGAGAGGACTTTCCTCCTGCTTAGCATCAATTTCTTTTGGCTGGGCATGTGAAATGAGGTGAAAAAATTTGTGGCCAAGTGTGTCACTTGTCAAACCATCAAGTATTCGACAGTAGCTCCAAATGGTTTGCTACAACCCCTACAAATGCCGGAACGAGTATGGGAAGACTTAGCTCTAGACTTCACTGTTGGACTTCCTACCTCACAAGGCAATACCACGATTTTGGTGGTCATTGATCGTCTTACGAAGTATGCTCACTTCGGGGCCTTACCAACTCACTACACAGCCTCAAAGGTGGTCGAGTTGTTCACCCACATGGTGTTCCTCGCACCCTGGTTTCAAACTGTGATCCCATTTTCACAAGCCAATTATGGAAGAAACTCTTTGAATTTAGGGCACAAAACTGAAGATGAGCTCTTCCTACCATTCCCAAATTGAAGGCCAAACGGAAGTGACAAACCTATACTAAGAACAATACCTTAGAACTTTCACAGCAGATAACCCGAAATAATGGAACCGCTTTCTTGATTGGGCTGAGTATCACTAGAATACTAGCCACCACTTTGCCATTGGGATGACACCCTTCCAAGCGGCATGTGGACGATTGCCACCATCCATTCCCGCTTATGTTCGAGGGGCGACTTCAGTACAAGCACTCGAGGAAGATTTGCTAACTTGAGACTCTATTCTCCAACAGCTAAAGCAGAATTTAACTTAAGCACAGAACTAGATGACACAACAGGCCAATAAGAAGCGTCAGGGCGTCTGGTTTTAAGTGGGAGATTTGGTGTTGGTCAAGCTTCAACCATACAAACATACTACAGTGGCAACACGACTAAATTCCAAACTCAATCGCCGCTACTTTGGACCATTTTCGATCATGGCTTAGATCGGACCAATGGCTTATACCTTGGCATTACCTCAGGGAAGCAAGATCCACCCAACTTTTCATGTCTCCTTGTTGAAGGCATACAAGGGAGACAAGCAAGACACTTGCTACCCCCTGCTTGAACACAACCTCCCGAATAGACCACTGCTCAGTCCGATGGCAGTGCTTGCAGGAAGAATCAAGTTGGTGCAAAACAAGCCACAGAAACAGATCCTTGTGCAATGGTCATATAGCCAACCTGAAGATTCTACTTGGGAGAATCTCGAAGCTTTCAACCAACTGTAATGAATGCCCGACCTTGAGGACAAGGTCGATTTCGAGGGAGGAGAAAGTGATGGCTCAACAGAGGTGTTATTGGACTACAATCACATTCAAGGACAAATAAGAGAGTGGGCTGAATTGGAGGCCAAAGACGAGAAGGCCCAGACAAGCAACCAAAACCAAAAAGCAGGGGAAGAGGGGCAATAGAGAAGTTGAGGAAGGGTGGGAAGATTCTGGAGGGAGATCAAACGAACCTCATGAAGTTAGGAAACAAGCGATGCCAAGTTGGCTCAAGGATTTTGTGATGACAGGGCAGCGTTGAGGCGTTTGCAGATTCCTTTAGTCCTAACATTTTATGTTTCCATTTTTGCCCTTTTCTCTTGTGTGAGTTGCTATGGTTGAACGCTTATACGCGGAGGTTGTTCTTTTGTTTGGGGTTGTTAAATGAAGAAAACCCATTTGAGGAGTTTAGCACTGACTCGAAGATTGCACTCGTCCTTTCCCATGTTTCATCTAACATAATTAATATTAATTGAAAATTTAATGTGTTTTAAAATTCATTTAATGATTTTAAATTTAATTTTTATTTTCCTCCCATTTTTCTCCATTTGTATCCTTTGCATTTCATTTCAAATCTTTTTGTTACCAAGCATTTCTTAAACTAACAAATTTTTTTTTTTTAAAACTAAAGCTTTAGTTACAATATAATAAACTATTTTCATTAAGATCCGAACCCAACCTCTTCCTCCCCTATGCACGCCAAACGTTAAACATTCTATCACACGACTGGGAGATAATGAAGCAAACTAACAAATCTTTAACCGTTCACGCTTAAACTTTTTTCCCTATAGTAATATCAAATTAACTATTACTTATTATCTCTTAAAAAGTATTCCTTTTTATTTTAAAATCAGAAAATAAGGAAGCTATGCAAATAGATAAATATTAATTTTTAATAAACTATATATATATATATATATATATATATATATATATATATATATATGTTGGGTTCCCTTTATGGACTCATCAATTTACTTAAATATGGTTTATGGTTTTGGATACAATCTTGGTTTGGCGTGCATGACTTTGCATATCCAAGACTTGTTTTGGGGTGCATGACTCTTGGTATTGGTTTAGAATCTTCAAGGGAAATAAAAGGTTTTAGTGGTATTTTTTTTTTTTTGGATGATATATCATCTTGGTTGGCTTGGCAAGAAGGCATTCGAGCAAATTTTTACTCAAGAAAATTCACTTTCTTCTTCTCCATTTTCGTGCCACAAAATCAAAGAAGTTTGTTCTTCAAGTGAGTAACGCTTCTTCACTTGATATTCGGGGGTTTCTTGCGGTTTGTCTGGAGATTTGGTTTACTTTTTTGTGAGGTATTTTCCTATTGTGATTTACACCTTGGTGTGTTTGTAAGTGCTTATGCTTTTCGCCACTTCAAACTCCTTTCGTGATATGGGAAGAAACTCCGATCACCAAATAAGCCGACGCACTTCAAGTTATTGAGGGAACCACGTAAATCTTGTGTGCTCATTTATTTTCCTCGTTATTTTATTTTATGTTATATTGCTTCCATTGATTTACACTTCCTCATGTAAGTTCTATTTTTCCTAAACATCCTGATCGGAAAGATTCGATTAATTCTGCCCGATTCATTATATTTGTAAAGATTTAAATGGACCCATAGAGGGTGATAGTGGCAAACCGGAAGGAATGAAAGATGACGAGTGGAAAAAGCTAGATCGAAAAGGTTGTTTATGCCTCTATTCTAATGGATCGATGATAGTGTTTTTATCATGCCTCTACGTAAAAATTCAGCACATGGTCTTGACCAAATCAGAGAGTCTTTATGATAGAAAGACGGCCGTGAATGTTAAATTTTTATTTCAAAGCTTGTGAATTCTAAATATATGAGGGTACTCCTATCAAGAGAGCACGGTTCACATATTTGCAGAATCACTGTCAGCCATGAAAATTACTTTTGATGATGTGGTTGTGCTATCATTACTTAGTTCACTTCCCGAAAGTCAGGAAACTTTCGTGGTCACAAATAGGTAACTCGCACCCGATGGAGTGGTAAATAATGAGTCAAGTTACCAAAGAGCCTGTCAATGAAGAGACAAGAAGAAAATCATCGTTCCGCTTCAATTCCGAGGCACTTGTGATGGAAAACCAGTAAGGGTAGAGTAAGAGTGTGGCTCCACACAACCGTGATAAATCTGTAGAGGTCGTCAAGCTCGACAAAGAAAGATGTTGAGTGCTATTATTGTCACAAGAAAGGGCACATGAAGCGGAGAAACCAAGTTCAAGGAGCAAAACAAAGAGAAAAATTCAGAGAAAACAAATGATACAAATCAGAGTTTACCGGCGTGAACCTGGGCGATTATCCGTGATGATGCGCACAATAAGTAATTTGATCGCCAAGAGATGGATCGGGGTAATCGACTGAGCTTCATTTCATGTTACTCGCTGGCTGACTTTTTACTTACTCGAGAAGGTGAGAATTTGGAATGTCCGTATGGGAAATGAAGATGTCAAAATTGTCGCATGGGTGACATTTGCTTGAAACAAATATCGATGTGCGTAACCGTCGCTTAGAGATGTGAGGTATGTACCTGATATTCTACCAATTTAATCATTATGTTGATGACAAAGGCTACAACACACTTTCAAGATTATGCGGAAGCTCTCCAAAGGTTCTCTAAGGTCAGTAAAAGAAAGAGACTTTGTTCTCTTTACACCATGCAAGCAAAAATCTACAAGGGTGTTGTGAATAACTTAGAGAATGACTCATCCACCCATCTATGGCATAGAAGACTTGGACATATGAGTGAAAAAGGATTGCAAGTTTTGTCTGGGGAAAGAGCTTCTAGCGGGATAAAAGGTACGCCTTTGAAAAACTGTAGGTTCATTGTTTGTATGGTAAAATAAACAGAATATCTTTTCAGAGAAACATTGCATCTAGAAAATCTTACACCTAGATTTGGCACATATCTGATACGTATGTAGGTCCTTGAAAGTTAGAGTACACTGGTAAAAGCCATACTTTGTCACTTTTATCGATGATCACTCTAGAAAAGTTCGGGGCTTATACACCGAAAACTAAAGATCAAGTTCTAGGACGTGTTTAAGCATTTTCGTGCCACAGTGAAAGAGAAACCGTAGACAAATTGAAATGTGTTTGCTCGAATAATGGTGGTAAATATGGCTGACCATTTGATCAGCATTGCACCAATCACGGCATCAGGCAATAGGAAAAGACAAAGAAAAGACTCCTGCAACAGAATCGGCAGGTGAGGAGATGAATCTCACAATTCCCTCAGAGGAGTAAGATGTTTGCTCTCACATTCTAAATTGCCAAGATCTTTAAAGGTAGGTAATGAGGATGTTAGCTTGATCTTATTAATTTGTCTCCTTCGCCCGTTGAATAAGATGCTACAGGCTTAAAAGTTTGGACAGGAAAGAAGTCTTCCTTTATGATCACTGAGGGTATTCAACCAAGCAGAGCTTGTTCATATTCCAAAGATGAGAGGTCCAAGTTTGATCCAAAAGCAAAGCATGCATATTTCGCAGGGTGCTGAAGAATTTGGCTACAGGTTGTATGATCCAAAGATAAGAAAGTTGTCGACGATGTAGTTTTCGAAGATCAGACTATTGAAGACATTGACAAGCTTGAGAGAGTCTAGTACTGATGATCTTGTTGACTTAGATCCTCTTGATCCACCTATTGTTCATGATATTAATGAGGAAGTGCAGACACCTCATGATGATGCAGCGGAAGATGATGTTGAGCCAGAGATTGAGGGGGAGCAGCCACCCCAAGAGTCACTACCACAGACACCGTTAAGGAGATCTACCAGAGAAAAACAACCATCCAGAAAATATTCTTCAAATGAGTATGTGATGATATCAGATCAGGGTGAGCCAGAGACTTATTAAGAAGTCTTGAAGCATGAGAACAAAACTGAATGGCTTAAGGAACTGAAAGAGGAAACGAAGTCTTTGCATGAGAATCACACCTATGATTGGGGGTGAAGCCAACTAAAAAGAAGAAAATTGAAAAATAAATGTGTTCGGGAATAAAGAATGATGGGAACAGTTCTCAATCGAGATTCAAGGCACGACTTGTCAGGAAAGGTTTGGGCCGAGGGAAGGAGTTGAATTTGATGATGATTCTCACCGCCGTGAAGATGTCCCCATTCGAACCGTGCTTGGTATACCGCGAAGATGAATTTAGAAGTCGAAAGCAATTGATGTAAGACCGTGATTTTTACATGGTGACTTAGAAGAGGAAATCTCTATACGAGCAAACTCGAGGGCTTCCATAGATATGGTAATGATCGCTAGTTTGAAAATTGAAGAAGAGCTTGTGGCGGATTAAAGCAAGACCGGTGGGCAATGGTACAAAAATTCATTTCTTTCATGACTGACCATTATGGGTATTCAAGAACTACTTCATCATTGTGTGCTTCAGAAGAAATATCCAGATGGTAATTTATTATTCTCTTTGCTTTACGCCGATGATATGCCATTAAGGGTCAAGACACGAGCAAGATTATCAAGTTGGTCGAATTGAGCAAGCCTTTGCCATGAAGGATTTTGGTCCAAAGAAGCAAATTCTCGGGATAAGAATTGTTCGTGACATACTGGCTAATTTTGGTTATCTCAAGAGAATTATATTAAAAAAGGTTCTGAGAGGTTCAATGTGGACAAAGCAAAGCTCAGCACCGTTCACTTACGGTGCCACTTCAAACTTAGTTCAAGTCAGTGTCCTACAAGTGATGAAGAGAAAAATGAGATGCAGAAAATTCCCTATGTAGAAAAATGAGATATATTAAAACTGATTGTTCTAATATACATATACAAAATATGGTCTAAAGCCACATTCGGCTTTCTTCATATGTGTCAGTCTCGACGCCGGTCGCCCGCCTACACCCGAATTGTACTGGAGCAGGGGGTCTCACGACGGGTGAGCAAACCCAAGAGTGATAATTTCCTATGCAAGGGTTACTTCCCACTTAGCAGCTCATACAATGATCAAACCAACCAATACACATCCAAGTGAAAATGTCTACATGAATGTCGTAGCGTCATGCATGGAATGTCTTCATGCCCATCCCGAGTAACTCCATCGACTCCTCACACACGCCTACGCCAGGCGATAACTCACACTCGGTGGTACCAATGACACACATATACCGAGTCCTTAGCAGCTCACCAGTACCCAATGCAAGTGTCAATGGGCAACTAATCCCTAGTTAATCCCTACTCCTATCACACAACTTGAAGTCTATGTGATAACCATGACCGTGTGTCTTCTTTGGGCAACAGAACTTTTCAGATCACACCACAAGTCTCTTACACCCATGTTACATAACTTTTTGGATCATACCGCGGGTCTCTTACACCCATGTTCCAGGCTTTTCACTTGAGGGGGTTAACGGTCCCCTTCTTGCTCCACCCACACACATTATTTATATTTATTTTTATGTTTTAAACCGTGAGACATCTTATCGACGTCAGCCCAAAGTAATGAGCTCACTACCCATTCATCAACACTCCATGATGAATGCCCATATCCATGCAATACGCCCAATATGTGATGTCCCTATGCATATGCAATGCTAATGTCACAAACCTCATGTTACTCGTATGATGCACACTACATGGAACATTCTAATCAATCAGACTATGTCAAGTACCATGCAACATATAACGCAGCGCATAGAAGTTCCATACATTTCAAACCAATCTTTATCGACATCACAAGATCATGCATATTAGCATTCATCAATACATGACTAAATAAGTATCGTCATATAGCCTTCCTTAGGCTAACTCATGGAAATTCATGTTCAATATAATAGCCTACAACATGCCATGCAAATGGTCGCGCCAAAACCCGCTATTCACATTGACACACAACCAAATAACCTACACACTTGGCAAAACATAGATTTCAGCATGGTTGTGGGCACCAATGCCTCGACAGGCACATGGAAAGAATCTTGACTCATTTGGCCGATAGAGTTCACTAACACTCAAACGGAGTTCGAACGCGAAAGATATGGTCATCCGAAGTTGGAGGCAAACAAAATAGGAAATGACCCTTGTGTCCCACGTGTACACTTGGTACAAACACCAACTTTCAGCAAGGCTATGGATAACACCACCTCCACATTAATATATAGGTTCTCTCTGACTCCAATACCTATAGAGCCTCAAGAACACCCAAAACTAAGTTCTGGACGTAAGAAGTTATGACATTTTATTCAAAAACTCGATGCTTTACTTCCGCTTCACAATGGAAACAGTCTATGATACCCGATTTCAGGGGTCTTAATCCATAATTTGACACTGGTCTGTACTCATTTGAAGATGATGAGGTTCTTAGGCCCTTTCAACTAGAATCACCCCAAATTGATCACCGAACTCAAGATCTCGGCCTCAACAACCGTGACTACTCCGCTTTTCAAACATAACTTAAACTGCTCTAAACATAGCTCCCCTTTGAATGCATTTCTGAGAGGGGTCGGAATTTTGATAGACCTATTTCAAGACAATATGTTCTCCTATAATTCTAGTTTACCTAGAAATTAGAATCCCTTAATTCAGAAGCGTTATGGCCAAGTTATGGCCAAAATACAGTTAGGGGGTCTAAAAACATAACAGGAAAACTGCCTGAACATAACTCTACTTTGAATGCATTTCTGAGTCCAAAGAGGTCAGAATTTGGATAGACCTATTTCAAGGAAATATGTTCTCCTATAAGTCTAATTTACCAAACAATTAAAATCACTCAATTCAGATCAGTGATGGCCAAGTTATGGCTGCAAAACCTACCATGGCCTGAGGAAAAACCTAACCGCATTCTCCACTTTGACACACACATGCCCTTGAATGGCAATTCGCGAGTAGAATAAAAACCCTACCCTCAGTTTGCGTGATTTCTCGGGACACCACCTTTCTTGGTTTTCATGGCCAGACCTTGGAGAAATCATGATTGAATGCCACGCAAGCTCTCGTCGCGTCGACGGCTTTAACTCGTCTTGTCGAGATTAGACGGAAAAATAAGTGAAATCGTCGGAGAAATGTTTCTTTTCTTTCCTCTCTCTCTCTCTCAATCACATTTTTTTGCATTATAGATATTTTAGGATATTTATAGTGTGGACCTGAGGGCTCAGCGTCGTACCCGCGTATCACCTTCTTAGGTTAAGTTCTCGCCTCGAGCAATTTATTTTAAATCCAGATTTGAGTTATCTATCTTAAATTGACATTATTTAAATATTTGACATTTTTCAGGATTTTTCTAAAAATCTAACTTTTAGGGTCAACTCGACGCCTGTCATCTCGAAATTCGTGAAAATCCGACTGTCTCGGAATTCAACGAAATTCGTACGGGAGATTAGATTTCACGAAACAATTCCAACGATGAAGTTCGTTTTCGTCATCCGAGATCTAGAAAGAATTCTAGAAAAATTACCATTTTTCCCTTCTTATAAAAAATTCAAATTTCTAAGTTTTCTAGTCTTACATTCACTCATAAAATTTAAATCCAGAGGATTCCTACGCCTGACCATATGCAATCCGCATTGCATATCACAGCCCAGTCATTAGATACTACGAATGGTAAGAGGCATTGCATTCATCACGAATAAGAAGGGATGGCAGTGCGCATCGTGTCGATCATGTATCGATGCCTCTTCCTCCTGCGGTGCCATCGCTGGCATATGCTGCTCTAGTCTTGGATTGCCAACTTGGTCTCGGCTATCATGATCTGTACTGGTCCACTCCTCGAAGGTCTAATCTGCCATCAACGACAAGCTCTTGATACCAGCACATGAGTCGAATCTAGAGTGTATTCAGGAGCATGGAGACATAGAATACGTCGTGAACACTCAATAAACTGGAAGTAATTGCAGCCCAGGTAACCAACTCTGCCCTCCTCTTGGAAGGCGATGCATCGAAAATTTTTGATATATCTCGTGATAGCTTAAAGCATGACACAGTCACTCATCTCTTGACATAATCTTAATGAAGACATGATCTCCACCCTCGGAGCTCTAGAGGTCGTCGCCGTGTGTCAGTGGCTCAACTCTTCTAGGCTTTGGGTGAGGAAAACGTTTACGTATCAATTCCACCTTCACTGAGGTGTCACTAATCAACTCCGGACAGACAGGTGGATCTCTCTCTACCTCGATCCGACAAGCTGGAGTCAGCGTAGCTCGTATAATTCCTGCGTAGGCGCCATCTGTATACTCATGATAAGCTATTATGGCGAAAAATTTCAGCCAAGGAAAATGCTCCTCGACTACGCCAGGATCGGGGCTAGCATCTTATCAACATGTCCTCGACACTGTATAGTCCTCTCGACTAATGTCGATGTTGATGAAAAACAATTACTCATCCTCAATTGTCACATGGCTCTCTGAAACTCTTAGGAGGCCCGAGGCCCATGGCACCGGGATCCAGTCAGATCACAATGGGCTCTTTGACACTCCGCCTCTGCGGACGATCTCTCGTATGTCCTGACTTGCGGGAATTCCTCCGGTGTGAAGGAGTCGTCAACAAGCTGAAAATGTCTTGAGCTTAATGTAGGTCCATATCACCAACACCACATCATGTAGCGATGTCCATGGAAAATAAAGTCACAAAATCCATCGTGATACTCCTCACTTCCTCCACTACCTCGATGGTTGGAGTAGCCACATCGACCTCTGATGCTCGACCTTTATCTGTGACACATGAGACGTCAAGTCACCTGAAATCCACAAGCGTGTCTCTTAAATCCTCTCATTAATATTGGCGCGTGGGTTGATACATACTGTACCACCTATATGCAGTAAAAAGCGAAGACAATGGAATTCATAAGGATCTCCTCTCTCGGCTTGCCAATGGGAACCCCACGATTCGTCCCTATGCAGTACCATCGGTGTGAATAGCTATTATAAATGCTTTATTACTAACTGTCACTAGGTCCCTGATAGAGCCATTTATCTCGGCGTCACCTTTGTAGGACTCGATCGCCTCCTATATTAGGGAAGGTATAGCCATTTAACTTCCCAAAAACACAAGTCTTCCATCTTTGTCGTGAGGCTGTCGTAGTCTAGAACTTGACCACTCTCGGGGAGGCCACCAGCTGGCCATTTACTCCTGTGACCCCAGGCTAAGTGCATCAACCACCACATTTGCCTTCACAGGGATAGTGCTAAGTGATCATAATCCTCAGGATATTTCCATCCATCTGTCTTTTGCCTCGTATTGAGGTCCGTAGATAAAGATATGTAGGACTTTTGTGGTCAAAATACCTCGAGAGTTACTCACCATATAAATAGTAGGCGCCGTATCTTGAAAGCAAGACTATAGGCACATTCACTCCAGTATCATGTGTAGGAGTAATTAAAACAAGTGGTTCTTCAGGCTGTAGTGAACCATGGCTACCACTCTCTCCAGTTTGCCATTGAACACATCCCGGTCAGTCCTTGAACATCTATTATCTTTGTGTACCTGTCCCTTTCAGGGACTATAAGAATAGGCGATATGGCCTCCTTTTCCAACTCTTGGAATGCCACCTCACGTAGGTCATTCCACTCATATGACCTCATACAGTCAATCTGAGTCATGAAAGTATGTTCAATCGGGAGGCATTGACTAATCGGGAGACGTCCTCAATAAACCTCTTGTAATATCCAGCCAAGAAGTTCTCAATAAACCTCTTGTAATATCTATAGTTTACCGAGCAATTGGAATCACTTAATTCAGATGAGTGATAAGTAGAGTTATGACGAAACTCGATCGTAGGTCGGAGGAAAAAAACTAGACAACATTCTCCATTTGGCCCCACACATACAAAAGGCCTTGGAATGAAATTAAAGCGGAGTAGGATAAAAACTGCTACCTCGATTTAACGTGATTTCCCGGGACATCGCCTTTTCTCGGTTTCCATGAAAACTGAGCCAGAGAAATCTTGTGATTCACTGTGCCCAGCGTAGCTCTCGTCGCATCGGCCGAACTTTCTTCTCGTCACTGTCCGAGTTAGGCCGACAAAACAGTGAAATCGCCGAAGAAAGGTTGCTTTTCTTTCCTCTCTCTCTCTCTCTCTCTCTCTCTCTCTCTCTCTCTCTCTCTATCACTTTTTTCTCTAGAAAAAAATGAGATTTTTTTGCATTATAGATATTTTAGGATATTTATAGTGTGAATGCGTAACTCATCCTTCACTTATGCATTCTTCTGTTAAGATTCTCATAAAGTAATTTATTTAGTTTAGTTTGATTCATTATTTTAAATGGATAACAAATATTTGACGTTTTTAAAGATTTTAAATCTCGCTTTGGAGTCCACTCGATGCAGTCACCTCGAATTATACAATCTCGGAAACTCTCCCACCGAATTCAGCGAAGAGTGTGGGTGACTAGATTTGTGAGACAATTCAGTAATTAGTCAGTTTAAATGAATTCCGAGATAGAAAATTTAGGTAAAAATTACCATTTTGCCCTTTTCATGAAAATTCAAATTTCTGGGTTTTTCGGGTCTTCTGTTGTGCCTTCCACCTTAAGGCCTCAAGAGGTTTTTGTGCCTCTATACGTATTGTGCTTATTAAATAGCTATTAGTGCGTAGTCGTAGTATTAGATTTATTGAAGCATCGAATTAAAGATCTCAATGAAGAAAAAACATATAATATTTTGTTTTTTATAATCTCTTTGATGCATATGAAACAAAATTAAAGAGGAGAATATGTTTCATTAGTTATTTTTTACCTAGAGATTACATGTGAATGATAAATGTTTTTCACTTTATATAGTGAATCTTTACTTTATTTTAGAAATTTTATCATGGTTTCATAATATATATATATATATATATATATATATATATATATATATATATATATATATATATATATATAGTTCTTTTAAATTCAACCTAATTTTAAACATTATGACAAGTCTTTGTTATATCAGAAAGCAACTAATTTTATAAATGCTTATAAAGGTCTTTTGTTAATTTGACATTATAAGTGTTTAGTAATAATGCATCTAATAGCATTAAAATGATGTAAATCTTTAAAATATCTGTCCAAGCATCAAAATAGATTATTGAATAAAAATGCATGAAACGTAAAGATCTTGCTCTAATAATTTTATAAAATAAGTATTTAATAAAATTTGTTGCAGAACATAGCCTTAACCAGGATGAGACTTGTCTCAAACCTTATATATATATATATATATATATATATATATATATATATATATATCGTTTATAAATGTTAGAAAATAATCTGAAATCCCAACTAAAAATTAATTTTTATTTAATATTATGAATGTTTTAAGACATTAGATTGATGAGTGAATTGAAAATTTTATTGAGTCACAGTTTATTGATTAGACCGATAGTCGAATCGTGGTCGAATTGATTACATCATAAATATATAATTTTATATCTAAAAAAATTAAATTAATTTAAAAATATATAACTTAGTATTTATAATATTATTTACTAATTTTATATAAATGTATTAATATTTTACACTTTATAGAAAATATAATATGTAATATTTAAATATAAAATTTAATAAATGAAAAAACAAATATAAATATGAATGTAAGTATAAAATTATATATATATATATATATATATATATATATATATATATATATTATATTTTATATTTTTCAAAGTTAAAAATGAAAAAACAAGTATAAATATGAATGTAAGTATAAAACAAATATATATACATTTAGATATATTATATTTTTTCCAAAACGGATATTTGTTTGTGTTATTTTTAAATTTATATTTATATTTATTTTATTTTATTAATATATTTTAATTTTAAGATAGTAAACTCTCGTTACCTTGACTCGAACCTAAGACGTCTTTATACCTTATGAATGTTTGGACAAGTTTACGCTGTGTTTGGGTTATTTTGTATTGAATTGAAATGAGTTAATTGAAGCATTTTGGTTATCAACAAGGCTATGGTGATGCGATTTGAAGCTAAATAAAATGCGATTGATCGGTTTTTATTGGTCCAATTAGCCATCCGGTTCGAAGACCAAACCGAACCGATCAACGGTCCGATTCGGTTATTAAAACATTGAATATTATGTATAATCTGAGGCCAGTGAGATAAAGGCAAACCTGAACCTATGTTGAGCCTTAAAAAAATTTGGAACTTGAAAGGTATTAAGTAGAGAAAATAAAATGAAAAATATAAGGGAAAAAAAAAGTTTAATCTTAATAAATTAATTTTATATGTTATTCAAATTCATTTTGACTCAAATCTAGGATCCTTTCTTATGCCTGGGTGTGTTTTAACGGACGGCGTTTTACAACTTCAGGGAGGTACGATGGGCTCTATTATATAAGGATTCAAAAATTAAATTATTTTATTTAGTTTATTTTTTTATTTTCCTTAATACTTTGGTTGTAGAGTCATATGAAATTCACTTAGAAATTTTGTTTGTTTTTGTCTAAATCTTTGGCATTTGAATAGTTTCAACATTAAATGTCTGTTTTAATTTGTGTTTTGTGCGAAATTTTAAAAAAGTTACGAGATTAAAAAATGAAAATATTTAGGCACAATATTAAAAAAAGTCATCTTTCATCAAAACAAAAATTTCATCGTTGAAATGATAAAGAGGAATTTGTAATATTCGGCTTTATTAGGGATAATGAGGGTTTTGAGACGGAGAACAAATCCGGCCTAGGCTTTGTTTTATTTTTCGATTACCGAAGCGTAATAAAAGTTTAAAGCAGGCGGAACGGGTTAATGAGGTGGAAAATTCCCAAACCCACCCATTTCTATTTGATTTTTTTTTATATTTATATTTTTAATTTTATTATATTAAAATTATATATTTATAAAACCAAAAAATGTGTAAATTTTTATAAATTATTTATTAAAAAATTCTAATTATTATTATTTATATTAAAGTATGAAATAAAATAATAATAAAATATTTAAAAACATTAGAAAAATTATTAATTTTAAATTAGCTTTTGCATATATATATATAGGGATGGATATGATTTGGTAAACTGAATCGTGCCATAAAAAAAAAAAAAAATCTATTTTCGGTTTTTGGTTTGTTATTTATAAGAATAGAAAACCTAACAATTAATACAATTAACCAAATCTTTAATTAACCATTTTTTCGGATAGCCTCGAGTTTTTTGGTTAATCAAAATACCTTAGGAAGTGGACTCAAAACATGCCTCTCTTTTCACCTCCCTCAACTTTTAAATACTATTGTTTATAGATATTTTCCCCTAAGCAAGGTTTGAATATATCACTTCGTGACCATGTATCCTTTTTTTCTGCCGCTTTCGCTAACTTTATCTAAGCAACAGATTATATTGAATCACAATTATTTAGCCACAGTCCCACTATATATATTCTTCCCTTTTTCTTAGACTTGAGTCAAGGCAAAAACTAGTTTATTTGCTACTCGTCCAAAAAGATATATGAGAATATTTCCTAATAAGAGTGATGATTGTCTAAAATCACATTATAAATTTGATATTAATTTTTTTCAGTTATTGTGTTGTAGTTAGGAATGGAGATTATTTCGGTTTCGGTAAGTTATTTTTAGTATGTATTTTTTTATTTTGGGTTGATTAACTGAAATCATGATTTTTGTATTTTATATACCTAAATCAAAACTGCAATCAAGATTTGTACAAAACCAAAACCAATTAATTACAAATATATGTATTTTTATAAATATATAAAATTAATCCATCAACTTTAAATTCATCTCCCTTTTTATTATAGTGTCTCTAAACCTCTGATGGGCTATAAAGGAACTCGAAAATCATTGAAAGCAAACGTAAATGATCCTCATTTTAAGGTCTTATTACTGATTTTTTATGCAAATGAAGAAAAGGTCTGTAGCCCAATTCTAGAGTTTCGCCCCCTAGGCCTTAAGATTTGAGACCTTTTTATTGGGCTTATTGATGGCCCCCCTGAAATGGGCCTCTGCTCTTGCAGTATGATGCAAGAGTTGTAGTAGTAGTCAATGGGCCGAGTTCAGGTTAGGCCCATGGGAACACTGGATGAATGGTGGTTGCCCAGATAACTTTGCATATTACCTTGTAATATTTTGTTCTTACTCAAATATCAGTTAAGTAAAAATTGATAAAATTCATGAACACGACTAAAATCCGATACAGTTTTTATGGGTTTAGACTGACTATGATTAAACTAGTATCAAACTCGTATTGGCTAACATAATTCGGTTAATTTTTGAATTAATTTTCCCTGTTCCATAGGCAAATGTTTTCCAACAGTCAATAGAAATAAAAGATAAAACTTGTAACCTTCTACCATGAAAATTTTGAATTACGAGTAAATAAAATAATGAATGAAAGATTTGTTTTGTATTTGGGTTTTGATTGTATAATTGTGAATGCTTCAAAGTTTTTTTTGTAAGCGAATGCTTCAAAGTTGAAATTAGTAATCATGCATTAGTTTTGAAAGTCCTTATAAAAGCTATGTTTGATTCCTGGAAAATGTTTAAAGAAAGAAAAAATTTAAGAAAAATGATTTTCGTACTATAGTTTTATTAAAGAACAACAATTAAAAAAAATTAAATATAATTAAGACCTGCTACAATTTTATGTATGTTAAAAGTATTTAACAGTTATACCATACAATAGAGTTACACAAAATAACTTATTGATTTTAAATCTATTTTTTTATATTTTCTTTTTTCATTTTCATTTTCTCACACTTTTCTTTCCCTATGTTTGGTTTTAAAATTGAAGAAGACTTGTTTGAACAAATATTTCAAACCAAACCTAGTATTAAATTTTTTGTTTGGGTATCACTTTGATCAACTGTAAAACCCGAGAAAAATCCAATTTTTCTAAAATGGGTAAAATGATAATTTCGGTTGAAAAACCTGGATTTTTTTTAGATTTCGGATGATGAAATGAACTTCACCGTTGGGATCGTCTTTGCAGTAATCTGATTCACCGCAGTCAAATTTCGTTTGGATTAAAGATAGTTGGATTCAGCGTTTTAGTCGCGTAAAGTGTGAGTGTGCGTGAGCTTTATTGGGATGGCTCATATGGAGCCGTGTCGAATGGAGAGATAAGTCGAAACAATCCCAAGTGGGACCATGGCCGGGCCCTTGAATGGTTGGACCAAATCCGGTGGGGAGAGGGAGAGGAGAAAAGAAGGAGAGGAGAAGAGAGGAGCTCCACATTCTCTATGGGTGACTGTCGATCGGACTAGTCGGCGTCCGTCGGAGAAGCGGGCGAAGTTCTTCCACGGGACGAGCTTTGCATAGGAGGAATATGAGTTTTTAATGGCTTCCAGGAGGTAGGAGTTTACTCACGGATTTTGTTTTAATTAGCATGCAGAGTGCAATTCCAAGATAGTTGAGGTGTTTTTGGGCCGGAGCGGCCGTCACGTCTCGATGCAAAAAAGTGGGACCGAATCTTTAGATTTTGGAATTGTTTTGACGATTCGGACTTAATTTATGGACTGTTTTGGGTGGTGCGGGGCTGGAATGGAGTCGAGATTCCAGTTTATTATTGGTCCATGTGTGCCATTTGTGTGTTATTGCTAAAATGAATAACATATTGGTTTTGTGAAAATCATGTTGTTACATGCTCAATTGATGTATTAACATGGATTGCTTGATGATGTGAATCATATTATGGAAAAATATAATTGTCCATGAATCATGAATGTTGTATACATGAAATGGCATAATTGCATTCATATGCACGGTCACATCGCGTCGAGTCGGGTGTGGGTGCATGGTCTTGTGTCGCGTTCTTGGTAGATGTGTGAGTGAGCTCGGAAATGGAGACGACGTCAATCGAACTCACGGTTGTATCAAAACAATAATAAATATAAATAACATGTGTTTTGGCATAGCAAGATGGGGTAGACCCCTCCCCTAGGAATTAGAAGACCCCGAATTTATATGCGTTGGAACATGATCACTAGCGGTGAAAGGTAGTAAAAATGTTGGAAGGCGTACGATGATCCTGCGGTGTGACCTCGAAAAATGACGTGGCCAATAAATAACATCACGAGTTGGTAAAAAATTTAAGTGAATGTTAGGTTGTCGATAATTTAAAGTCGTTTGGTGAAAGCAACGAATGGCGGTTTCAGTGGCTGGCATTCTGGGTGTGGTCGATCGGGACTCAGGTTGTGGGCATGAGGAGTCTCATCTCATGCATGACACGTAATATTCCATATAGGATTGCATTATTCATATAGAATGTGATTGGACGTTTTCATGGTTGCCATTGCATGTGCATTTTAGGTGGGGAGTAACCCTTGTAGGGAAATTCATCTATTGGGCATTGCTCATCCCGTTGTGGGAAAATGTTTATAGGCACTGGAGGTACATTAGGGAATGAAGCCCATTCAAGAACTTAGTTGAGAAAAAAGGCCAAATTTGGCTTTGTTTTGTAACTTGTGAATTTTGGGTAGAAAAACCCAGTTTCTGTATAAGTAAGTAGCAAAGAGTTGTAATTAAACTCATTTTGTATAATGAATACATTTTGGCAAGTTTTCTAGGTTTCCTGTTGTCTTTGTAATAAAAAGGCTAATTTATATTAAATTTATAGTGTTTTGGAAAGAAAAGAAAGAGAAACTGGAGGTGCAGAAGACCAGAATATACTACTGCCCATTTTCAGGTCTCTATCTGTCACGATAGAGAATGCTGACCCTGTGTTGTGACGTGGTTTTCCATGGCGTGACATGGTTCTTAGGCCAGGCGCACGACCCGGCCTAGGCTCTCGCAACAGGCATGCACGCAGCTTGGATGCGCGTGCGATAGTGCGGCGTCTCCGAGTGCAGCGGTCACGGCGTCTTAGCGCCTGGCGAGCTTTGGCTCTATGTCGCGATAGGATCTTTGTGTCATAACCTTTATTCCTAGGTATCTTGGGTGGTTTGGAGTCACGACGGAGGCCTTCTTTGTAGCGACGAGAGATTTATTTGGCCTTAATGTTGCTCTGAGAAATTCGGTGTCGCGATAGGGTTTAAAGTGTAGGCCGAGGCTTGAGTCGCGACCGAGGTCTCCTTGTGTCAAGATAGAGTTTTTCCAAGGGTGGGACATTCCTATCGCGACAGACGATTTTATGTCGCGACAGGGTTTTCCAAAGGTGGTGTTGCGACAAGGTGTTTGTTTGTCGCGATCCACGAGTAGGCTGTGCGTCGCAACGGGCACGGGCGTGCGCATGAAGCGCGCACACCGATCTTGGCGGTGTTGTGCAGCAGCAGAGCCGCCCGCCCCGCTAGCGCGCGCAGCCATGCACCGCAGTGCGGCAGCGACGGCGTGCGGCGGCGTGTGGTGAGCACATGGCGGGCATGACAAGGATCTGTCGTGGCCCCGGAACTTCTCGACCTTGTGAGACTTTCTAGTAGCCATGATTACCTTTGCGTTGTGCATTGTTTGAGCTATTGTTCATGGACAATGTTTATGGACACCGTTCATTGACCCTGTTCATAAGAGGTTTCCAAACTAGTGGGACCCGAAAAAAAAAAAAGAAAAAAAAAAGATCCCCGAAATTTGGGGCGTCACAACTTGGTATCAAAGCTTAGATATACGAATACCTAGGACTCTTTGGGCATGGGTTTAGATCATGCATGCATTTTACATTGTCATGGTGTGCTACTTGATTGTGATTGCGTGAATTATATACATGGTAGATTGTATATGGAACACTAGGGTTAGAAACATAACCTTAGGGGTTTGGAAAAACAAACAGAATATGAAAAAGTGTATTAGTAGTGGCATATGCACTACTAATTGAATAAAGTGAAAAAAAAAATATTTAAATTGCCATTTGACATGTGTAGATGGCAAGTCGAGGACGGGGACGTAGAGGTCGTCCACGGGGTGCTAGCCAAGCACCACTGTTTTTGACCAGCAAGCTTCTCTAGAGGCCGTGGGTGTTGTAGTTGTCGCCATTGCACAGGCTAGTGCAGTTGGGGGTCAAGGAGGGATAAGTAACCTCCAACGGTTTATAGCACATCATCCTTCGACATTCACAGAGGGAGGGGATCCAGTGGTAGCTGATCATTGGTTCCTTCAGGTAGAGAGAATTTTGGAGGCTATGGAGATTACCTCCAATGATACGAGGATCTGGCTAGCCACATTTCAGCTAAAGGGTGAGTCCTAGATATGATGGGATTGGGTCAAGGTCTCACGGGATCCGAAGAGAGCTGATGACATGGGAGAGTTAAGGAACTCTTCATTGAAATTTTTCGTCTGCTAAACGCGCAAAACGCGAAGAATTCCTTGAGTTGAAGCAAGAGAACATGACTGTGCTTGAATAGGTGGCTAAGTTCCACTTAGGAGTTAGCATATTTAGGGGATGACTATGTATTACGAGATATGGTAAGGTGAGGAAGTTTGAGGATGGTGCAGTTGTCGAATTGACGGGTGTAGGATTCCTCCTCTGAACATGGAATCTATGATCGGGACCCATTTATGTACGTAGAGAGAGAGAGGTAGAAGATCTGCGCGGCTGCGTAGTGGCAAGAGGAAGGAGGATCAACCTTCTTCCAATTCGGGAAATAGAAGAAGAGCACCTAGTTATAAGGATTTCGGGACGGGGCCCGCGGACATCGGGGCGAAGGCGGATCGAGTTTCTAGTCGGTTAGGACGGATGACATGTGCCACGCCATCGGCTGGGCGCCCTCGGAAGCGAGATCCGGGGTTTTGGGACAAACGCAATCCTAGTCATCCCGGTGGGACGGTGAGACAAAAGTTTGTTCCTTCTCACCCCCGTACGTGCCCGGAGGACTGAAATATCCAGTTCGGGGTGTAGTAGCGCCACTACATGGACCGGCGAGAGGGAGGCGGTATGGAGTCGAGAGTCGGGGCAAGGCTCCTCAGGGCAGGACTTTAGGGACCCAGGGGCGTGTCTACACCATCATACCACCGACTAAGCCAGCGGATCAGTTAGTCATACAAGGTATGTTTATGTTATCTCGCCTATGGGCAATGATATTATTTGATTCTGGTGCATTGCATTCATTCTTCGCTGCATCATGTGTGAGAGAATTGGGCTTAGAGGTTGAGACCTTGGAGAAGCCGTTGTATGTGAGTTCTCCCCTAGGGATTAGGGTGAGGATTGATAAGATATGTCATGATTGTGAGTTAGAGATCTAAGGGATTCTGCTCACAGTGGACCTTCGGTTGGTGGACATATCGAATTTTGATGTCATTTTAGGCATGGATTGGTTGATGACACACCGAGTTGTCATTGATTGTGATAGTAGGAGGATTACTGCCTATAAACATGACGGTATACGTGTTACGTTCCAAGGGGACAAGCACGATGTTTTACCCCAGACCGTGTTCGACTCCAGGTGGAGTGGATAGTTGATGGGTTGGCTAGCAAGCCTTACTCTAGAGGAAGAGGTGAGACAGGATTTGGGTATACCTAGGGTGGTCTGCGAGTATGAGGATGTCTTTTTGGACGAGCTACCGGGATTACCTTTGCACAGGGATGTAGACTTTGTTATTGAGTTACACCTTGGTACATCGCCCATTTCTATGACTCCTTGTAGGATGGCCTTGGATTGAGTTCTGCGAACTGAGGTCATTGTAGGGTGTTGGACAAAGGGTTTCATTAGGCAAGGCACTTCACCATGGGGCGCTTAGGTTCTGTTTTCAAAGAAGACAGACAAAACCCTTTGACTGTGCATTGACTAGCGACAATTCAACATGGTTACGATTAAGAATCAGTATCCATTACCAAGGATCGATCACTTGTTTGATCAACTGAGAGGGGCATGAGTCTACTCCAAGACATACTTTTGTATCGGTTATCATCAGTTGAGGGTTAGGGAGGCGGATATCCCTAAGACAGCATTTAGGACGTGGTACGGGCATTTTGAGTTCACAGTGATGCCTTTCGGTTTGACGAATGCGCCAACAGCATTCATGGATCTCATGCATAGGGTGTTTTAACCCTACTTAGATCAGTTTTTTGTGGACGACATTTTGATCTACTCCCAGTCTGAGGAGGAGCATGAGGATCATTTGAGGGTCGTTCTACAGATTTTGAGAGATTATCAATTGTACGCCAAGTTCAGTAAGTGCGAGTTTTGGCTTACTAAGGTGAGATTTTTAGGGCACATAGTGTCAGTTTTAAGTGTGTCAATTGACCCTAAGAAGGTTAGGGCTGTTATGAGTTGGGAGAGACCGAAGTCAGTCTTCAAGATAAGAAGTTTCTTGGGATTGGCGGAGGTTCATTGAGGATTTCTCCCAGCTAGCAGCACCTATGACAAGGTTGACTCAGAAGGAGGTTAAGTTTGAGTGGAATGACTTGTGTGAGAAGGCATTCCAGGAATTGAAGAGGAGGCTTACTTCAACCCTATTTTGATAGTCCCGAAAAGGGGACAGAGGTACACAGTGTATTGTGATGCCTCGAAGGACGGACTAGGATGCATTTTGATGCAGTCCAAGAGGGAAGTAGCTTATGGTTCTCGGTAGTTGAAGAATCATGGGCGAAATTACCCCAAGCATGACATGGAGTTGGCGGTCGTAGTCTTTGCCTTAAAGATATGGCGCCATTATTTGTATGGTGAGCAGTTTGAGGTGTTTTCAGACCATAAAATTCTGAAGTATATCTTTCTTATGGCCGGAACCTCGACATGAACAACACGGATGGATGGAGTTCTTGGGGACTATGATTTCACTTTGCATTACCATCACAGTAAGGGGAAAATGTGGTGGTTGATGCATAGTAGAATCGAGGGGAGTATTGGCTAGCTGGCTACGGGAGTGGCGGATAAGGCCAAGTCAGGCGGTTTGGTTTGCGATTACAATGATCAGGCTCGAGGAATGCGTTGGGATTTTAGTAGCTCGCCATTCCCTGCGAGGCGAGAGTGATTGAGTCCCGGGGCATGGCCCGAGATAGTGTCTGGGGCCCGGATCTGATCCGTGCGGTGAACTAGGTCAGTCACACGGATGGTAGTCTTACCGATTATGAGGCGGGTCCACAACTCTCGATTTTCTGTGCGTAGTAGCGCAGATGTACCCGTGATCTTCGTGGCGGTACTGCGGAGAGGATGAAGAGACACGTTGGAGATTTTGTTCGATGGTGTCTCACATATCAGGAGGTTAAGGTTGAGCACTAGAAGCCAATAGGGCTACTCCAGCTATTGGAGGTAGCTGAGTGGAAGTGGGAGCATGTCACGATGGATTTTGTGACCCACTTGCCACGGACGCCGCGGAGGCATGATGAGGTGTGGGTGATAGTAGACTGGCTCACTAAGTCGGCACATTTTCTTACCGTGTGGATGACCTTCACACTGGAGGAATTATGCAGGTTGTATATTCGAGAGATTGTCCGATTACATGGAGTGCCGGTCTCTATCGTATTGGACAGGGATCCCAGGTTTACGATACACTTTTGGAAGAATTTTCAAAAGGCTATGGGGACACAGTTGACGATGAGCACTGCATTCCATCCGCAGACAGGTGGTCAGTCGGAGAGGACCATACAGGTTTTAGTGGACATGCTACAAGCATGTGTCCTAGAACATAAGGGTAGCTTGGATGAGCACTTGCCCTTAGTGGAATTTTCCTATAAGAATAGTTATTAGATGACTATACAGATGGCACCCTATGAGGCTTTATATGGGAAGCCATTTCGATCCCCGATTTATTAGACAGAGGTGGGAAAGCGTTCCATCTCTGGTCCGGATCTGATTAGAGACACCTTTGAGAAGGTGGATTTGATACGGAAGCGTCTTCTCCGCGGCTTTCAGGCCCGACGGAAGAGCTTCTGTTGTGAACGTCGACCTCTGGGTTGAGGTGGGTGATCAAGTCTCTTAAGGTGATTGCTTAAGAGAGAGGTGGTTGGGTTGACAATGAGAGCTAGCCATTTGAGGTATGTTAGGCCATTCGAGATACTCAAGAGGGTGAGCATGGTTGCGTACCGGTTGGCTTTACCGTCGAGCTTGTCAGGTGTTCCATATCTCCATGCTCCGGAAATATACTCCAGATCCAACTCATGTAGTGGATTGGGGAGAGATAGTTGTTGATACAGATGGGACCTTTGAGGAGGGACCAGTGCGTATCTTGGATAGTCGGGATCAGGTTTTACGACACAAGATCGTGAGGCTAGTGAAGGTGTTGTGGCAACTTTGAGGAGTGGAGGAGGCAACATGGGAGCGCGAAGACATGATGTGGGCCACCTATCATTTCTTGTTTAAGGATAAAGGTACGTGGTTTAGTCGTTTGTAGTTAAATGACTAGTTTATATGCATGAGGTTGTGTACAATTGCATATGCATGTGATTCGAAGTGTGTGTGTGTGGAATTTGGGGATGAAATTCTTTTAAGGGGGGAAGAATGTAAAACCCAGGAAAAATCCAATTTTTCTAAAAATGGTAAAACGGTAATTTCGGTTGAAAAACCTGGAATTTTCTAGATATCGGATGAGGAAACGGACTTCACCATTGGGATTGTCTTGCTAAATCTAGTTACCCAATTGAATTTCTTCAGATTTTGAGATAGTCATGATTTCACGTTTTTCGAGACACCATGTGTAGCAAGTGACACGACACTTTGTGGGATGGCTCACATAGAACCATGTGTCAAATGGAGAGATAAGTAAAACAAAAGTATAAGTGAGACCCATGTGGGACATGTGTCACAACTTAAGAGGATGGAAATCCAAAGGTTTGGATAAGGGGATAAGGTGAAATCAAAGAGAGCAATTTAGAGGGAGACATGTGGCAAGATGAGGGCTCCCACTTGAATCGTTGGACCAAATAGGTGGGGAGAGGGAAAGGAGAAAAGAAGGAGAGGAGAAAAGAAGGAGAGGAGGAGAGAGAAGCTCCACCTTCTCTTTAGATTTGACGGCGATCAGACCATCGGCGTCCGTCAGAGCAAGAGGCGAAGTTCTTCCACGCGACGAGAGCTTCGCATAGAGACCAAAATCCGAGTTTTTCGATAAACTCCGAGAGGTAGGGGTTTTTCTCATACTTGGTTTAATTTTTAGGACTGTTTTGAGCAGTTCCGGGATTGATTTTCGAACTGTTATTGGTCCATGTGTACCGTTTGTGTATTATTGCTAAAATGAATAACATATTGGTTGTGTGAAAATCATGTTGTTACATGCTTAATTGATGTATGAACATGGATTGCTTGATGATGTGAATTATATTGTAAAAAAATATAATTGTCCATAAATCATGAATGTTGTATACATGAAATGGCATAATTGCATTCATATGCACGGTCACATTGCGTCTAGTCGGGTGCGGGTGCATGGTACTGTTATTCACAATTCTTGGTGAATGTGTGGTGAGCTCGGAAATGGGAAAACGTCCAAAATCGAGACTCATGGTTGTATAAAACAACAATAAATATAAATCACGTGTGTTTAGGCGTAGCAAGATGGGGTGAAAGACCCAAATTTATATGCGATTAGACATGATCACCGACGGTAAAAGCCTGTAAAAATGTTGGAAAGCGTACGACAATTATGTGGTGTGACCTCGAAAAATGACGTGGCCCATAAATAACACAAGGGATTCGATAAAAAAAATAATAATAATTTCAAGTGAATATTAGAGGATTGTCCAATAGTTTAAGTCATTGGGTGAAACACAAATGACTGGTTTTCACACTTGGAAATGCAGGTGTAAGAGAGTTGATTCGTGCCACAATAGGTGTACCGGAATCAACAAAATTTGTATCCTAGGATTCCTACTGCCGTAGCTAAGCTGCGCGTTATGGTGAGCCTAAGGTCGGAACTCGGGGATGGGTTTCTTCATGCTAAATGAGTTACAGGTTTAAGGTGAAGTTGGTGTTTCCTTTGGATTTGGGGTTTTATTAGCAGTGAGGTTGATAATTTATTAGCTATGCTAACGAGAGAAATAAAGTGTAAAAGGAATTCCTTGAAGTTCGGACCCCATGGGCTTAGGGTTTTAATGTAGTATAATGTCCTCAGAGTCCCTTTTCCTCCTTGCTGGGGAGGATGACATAATCATTGCCCGAGCGGATCTAGGTTATTATAAATGAACCTATAGGGTTTCTTCTGTTATACAACATTTATGACTCATTAATGTTTAAGCAGTGAAAACCATCCATTTGGATCTAACTGCGGGAGCTAATAAATGGCAACTAATTGAGCATCGAGTGGATCTATGATAAGTATCCATTGAACCTTGAAAGTTTGCAAAGTACCCCAGCCACTCGGGGGTACATCACGGGATTTAAACCCCGTGTGAGATCTGAAACATAAATGATGATAAATGCTGCGTTGAATGCAGAGCGTGTGTTACCTCAAACCTCGCTCTGATGGCCCTCTCTTCAAGGATGAGGAGGGTTTAGCCAAGGCATCCCCCTTTGAGTTGTCATTTTCAAAGGTGTTTGGCGGTAGAGAAAAATCGAGAAAGGGAGAGAAAGGGAAAGAAAAATTGCGAGGCGGGAAAATTTGACTTTAGGCGCCAACTATTGATAAAAACAACACTGTTACATGAGCTTAGTGAGCTTATATAGTGCTTTCCCGAGTGAGATTTACATAAATGTATGAAGACCAACAATTACATTAGGGCATTTTGGTAAAAAGCCATAAAAAGCGTCAAAGTGAATTAATCGAAGCATGGGGGAGAGTGCGAAATTTATCTTGCAAAATTGCATGCGAAAATTTACGCATCTTGAGGCTTTCGTAGCACAACGAAAGGATTCGCAACCTTTGCAAAATTTTACGCAATTCTCCTCTCCCCTCCATGCTTGGCTCCAATTGCCATCTGCTTTGTTCATGCAGCTTCGAGCTCGGCTCGGGTTCTTCACATATGAATTGGCTTGAAGATAGTGGTACAATTGGCTTGCAAAACTATAAAAAATATCCACAAAATATGATTAGTAGCATAGTTGGGACCTTAGTGTATCAATTGGGTTATTTAAGTTGATTAGTACACAAAAAGTGCTCAAAACCTGCAATAAACAAGCCTCAAAACCTTGTTGGAAGTCTTAATCACTCACCCCGTGACACATTGCGAATCCCTTAAGCGATGACAAAAAAGAATCCCGGACCAGGTTATATGCTCATGCAAAAGGAATGGTATTTTCAAAAAATGTATGGATAAGTAATGCCACCCTCGGTGAATGATTAAGACCCTCACAACAGCAGAAACAGGAGAATAAATGCCATACGGGACAGTTTGAAGAGTATCATCGAGATTGACCTAAAACTTTCACCAAAATCTAAGTATTTATGTGATCAGTTTTCAACAATAACCTGCTAAACTGCTCACTCCCCTGACGACTCTTGCAAGTCTAGCACATTGACCATGCGCCGTCTGGGGTGTGCGGTATGGGTAGCAAGTAAGGGTAGCATATGTGCCAAAAAGGTTTCATAGTATTTGGAGGACTCATAAGTAGTATTTTTGAAAGTTGTTTTTAAAGATGAAATTATAAAGTTTTCAAAGCATTTGTGACACTTTTCCAATTAAGGAAAGTGGAGGGTGAAAGTACAAATTATGGAATTTCAAAGAATATAATAATAATAAATTATCGTAATAGTTGAGAGCTTGAAAATTCTCAGATCTCGGATAATGAAGCAGATCTACTTGTAGATTAAATTCGTCTCGCGAAATCTAGTGACCTAGAAAAGTTTTCTTCAAATTCTGAGACAGTCATAATATTTTACGTATTTCTGGATGATAAATCACCAATGACTTCAAGGACGAGAATTTTACGAAAATCTCGGAAGTCAGAAAATGGAGTGAGTTAAAGTTTATTTAAAAGAATTGAACTGAAAAGAAATAAAATTTTTCGGGACAGAAACAGACTCGAATAAGGAATTATATAAGTTATGTATCCAAATAATAATAACAATAATAATAATTAAAAAAAAAAAGGATAAAAAGCAAAAGGAAGGAGACCTGCGAATGAGAGGATGTGACAAGGAGAGATATTTTTTTTTCTTTGTTCGTTTCTTTCTCGAGATTCTGGAAATCGGGCCAAGTAGATTTTATTGGAGTAGAAGACAAAGTTGATCCACGTAATGAGGGCTACGCGTGGACACCAAAATCTTGACTTTTCGTCAAACTCTAAGAGGTAGGAAATTTTCCTACTTGTGTTATTTCGAGCCTAAAGGCTATATAATGGCTTGGAATATTCTTAGAGGTCATAAATTTAATTCCCAAAATCTTTAGACTGAGTTTAAAAATTTTTAGGAATTTTTGGGACTATTTTAGGACGATCAGTGGTAGGGCTGTCTTGGACAAATTTGAGTTAAAATTTGAGTTATTCGAAACAGTTGGGCCAATTTCGAATGTTTCGGTGTTTTGAGACTATATGGAAAGTCCCTTGAGTATAGAATCAGCCATATGCTGTGAATGGCATTTGGGGCTTATATTTTAGAAAATTTTAATTGTAGCACAAAGTGTGCAAATTGCTTGGTTGTGCTGACGTGTGTGATCTAATACATTGAATGTGTAGGGTAAAAGCGGAGGCGGGAGAAATTTTGGAGTCGTGCTCAATTATTGTAAAAGGAAGGTGAGTATTCTAAACCTATTTTTCAAATACTAGTGTATTATTATTATAAACCGTTTTACACTGGTATTTAATGGTTTTGATTGTAAACCATATTTGAAAAGCAAGCAATGAGTTTAGCAAGCAAACAATGGTTTTGATTTAAACCATATGTGAAAAGCAAACAAGTAATGGTTTTGATGTATTCAACCATACTTTTAAAAGCAAGCAAGCAATGGTTTTGAGTTGTAAAACCATATTTCCAAAGAACAAGCAAGCAAGCAAACAAAGTATAATATATATAATAATGGAGGCCCCTACTTGAAATCCTTTAGTTTAAGAAAGCATACCGGTCAGAGGTATTCCGTACGTGTTAGGTGGTGTTAGGACATCATTTCATGCATTTTAGATTTGCCTAGTCGGCAAACTTAGTTCATGCATCATGTCATTTAAAGGAGACCGTGGCACGTACGTCTTTTGGAGTATATAGGGTTAGCGCTAGCTAGATTATGGTGAGCAGGCCACCTTGTTACATGAAAAGGGAATTGAGCCAAGGCTCTTCCTACCTAGGTGATGGACCCAAGTCCGACCACCGGCACGGTCGATGCGGGCTCCCGTGTTCACTAGGGTCTGACAAACGGGAAAGGTCTCCGGTGGTTGATGATTTATAAGCATATTTTATCTGAGTTTTAGTAACCACGGTGCGGTTGAGCCCGAGGCTCTCGTGTTTGTTTTTTAAAGCAAGCGGTTGAGCGAGGCTCCGTTTCTTCAAAACGGCGGTTGAGCCAGGCTCCGTGGTTATTTTAAAACAAGCGGTTGAGCCCAGGCTCCCGTTTTGATTACAAACAGCGGTTGAGCGAACTCGTGTTTATAAAAAGTTTTAT
The DNA here is from genome assembly GCA_016808115.1 of Tetrastigma voinierianum. Classification (NCBI taxonomy): domain Eukaryota; kingdom Viridiplantae; phylum Streptophyta; class Magnoliopsida; order Vitales; family Vitaceae; genus Tetrastigma; species Tetrastigma voinierianum. The sequence continues at coordinate 185,035 of JAEQBH010006382.1, forward strand.
AAACTTTTAAGCTTTATAGAGATTTAGAGAAAAGTTTTATAAACTTTAAAGCATGAGATTTGAGAAAATTTTATAAACTTTTAAGCGAAAGCAAAGGTAAAGCAAGCAAGCAAGAGATTTGAGAAAAGTTTTATAAACTTATAAAGAAAAAACCAAAGCAAGCAGTAAGTTTGAAAAGTTTTATAAACTTTTTAAAAGCGGCAAGTCTGAAAGTTTTAGAAGCTTTAAAGTAAGCAGCAAGGCTTACGGAAAATATCTGTAAAAGGGAGTTTCACCGGTTTTGGGAATATTTTAAAGGAAAAAGCAAGCGTTTGATAAAGCATACACTCCTGAAACTCGTTTAGCTCATTATTTTGCTATATTTTAAAACTATTTTCTAGAGTACAAGCACGTGGACTATTTAAGAGCGTATTAGGATTCTCCACGATTTTAGTATAGTGCTATATTAAATAACTTGTGTAAGGAAATACTTTGAATTTGTATAGTTGAGCATATATGTACATAGTTTTGTTTTGTGAAATGTGAAGAGCTTTGAGGCTCTTTGAAAGATGCTGTTAGTTTGCCACTGTTGAAAAGTACAAAGCTGTATATACGGGTTTTGGGATATATCCTGTATCTGTTTGTTATCTTTGCCCGAAATTTTATAGAATCACAAGTTTAGAAAGAAAAAAATTTTATCTGAGTTTTTCAACAAACAATACGACTCCGCTTCATAGGATTCTCTGATCGTAGGAAGTAGGCTGGGGGTTTCACGTGAGGTGGTGGCTTTTGCCCGTAGTAAGTGGGGGTGTGACCAGTTGACTAAATAAATCTGGTTCAACTCTTGTTTCATATTTTCAGTCACTGTAATTAACTTAGGATGCAATCTTTGAGAGAAATAGAACTCCCCTCAACAAAGAGTCCGTGTGCGAGGTCATAGATGACTCGAACCAGCTAAGACTTAGGGCATCAAGTCATGAGGATCTTTGACACTAACTTCCGGGTTTGTAGCGGGACTCCGAATGGGTCGAAAATCCCTTTTCTGATATTTAAGCCTACCCATCCACCCATGTAGCGAGCACTAAGTCGGTGGCTCCCAACCAGTTGGTTTAGGGCACCAGGCTTTAAAGACTTTCGCCATAAACCCCTCGGACCTTGCTCGGGTTTCAAGGTAAAGCGTCGCGGCTTTTCTCTTATCTTTTCTTTTTCTTTTTCTTTTTCTTTTTCTTCTTTTTCTTTTTCTTTTTTCTTTTGGAAGACTTCATTGGCCTTCTTTTCTGGGGAACCAAAACCTTTTTAGGTGGTCAATGAAGCCTTGAATGAAGTTGCAAGATAAAAGAGGAGTTGTGCGGTTTCTCGGTATTACGAAAGCGATGTGCGTAGTGTGTAGCTAGCTTCAGGTGGAAGAAAAAGATTGGATATCGGGAGACTTCAACTTACCAACCACTTGATCATGCATGGAACTAATCTAGCATCAATGGCATTGGGCAGTGTTTCAATTTTTCAACTTATAGGCTAGGCAAAACCACAAAAAAAAAAAAAAAAAAAATGGGGGAAAAAATGTTACAAAAAATTAGAAAGCGTAATTTGTTTAAAGTATATCGAGTGTATATCACTAAATTTTAGCTTTTCATAAACAACTTTCTCAAAAGAAGCAAAAGCAAGCCACTAAACAAGCAAAATGGGCTTTACCTTACGCATACGATAGATTCGAAAAGTGTAAAACAAGCTGAGATCGACAAAATATAAATCATCGCCCATTCACTAACTCTCCCTGACCAAGTGTGCCATTGTCATGATGGGGTGTGGATTGGAAAGCTAGTGGAGTAAGTTCTACCTCCTCAGTTAGTAGTTTGTGAAGAGGCGTCACAGGCACGGACGGGTTGAGTCTTTGGGAGGAGTACCGAGCAGCTAGCTGCGTTTCTTGGATGTGAGGAGTTCTGCGAGAATTTGGAGGTGGAGTGTCGGTCTATTTAGAGTGGAGCCGGGAGATGTAGTCTGAGCAGGTACATATGAGGGAATAGCAGGGAGGCCCAGGTGACTCTGGATCTGCATGAGGATGGCCTGATTCTGTGTGAGAATGGCACTGGTTTGAGCCATGGTAGCCTTAGTGCGAGTCATCCTGTCCACGAGGAATTGCATGGGCGATCATGAGATGTTGTGGAGGTGGAGAGCGGTCTGACTTTGCATCCATAATGGTTAGGAAATCGCGGGTGGAAATTGTGTGATATCTTGTAAATTGGTGCAGTACTCACGCGACATAGGTACGTAAGTGGTATTGGGGCCATGGGGCCTGAGAAGTCGGAGGCGGGTGGGTCGGCGGCGCTGGGTGGAGGCTTAGTCTTGAAGTCTTCGAGCTGAGGCTCCCAAAATGTTCCTTTGGAGGGCTGCTCCTCGGAGTAGAAATATCTGCCCGGTGGTGGTCCTCGAATTTGGAAGGGAATGGGCGGGTGAAGGCGCCACCGGTCGATGGTGGGGCGGCTCTGAGTCGCGTGGCGCTCGATCCTAGGCTCATCGGGAAGCCCATATGCTGGCTTTTTGGCATAGGAGTCTCGGGAATAAGAGAGGCGTGGACTCAGTTCGAGATAGACTCCGACGATGGACCTTGTCCTCGAAGTGGAACAAGGAGGTCATATTAGGCTCCGTTGGGCGAGACTAGTAGCCCTCGAGATCACGAAATAGGGCCTCCAGATGGCTTCTCTCCTGGGCGGTATCTTGAAGCGGGGAAAAGGTTAGGCTTGTAGAGATGTGATCGATAAGAGCATATGCGGCGGGAGGTTGCCTCCTTGAGCAGGCGGGTTCGGCCAGTGTGTCCCGGAAGAAGACGGACCATCTCTAGGATAGGGATAGAGACCCTTTGCTATGCTCATTTGAGTTAGGGGACCCTTAGGAAAATTGAATGTAGTAGCGATGTACGGAATACTGGTATCCCGGGCTAGCCCGTCGATGGAGAAATGAAAAGCAGTCGGGTGGGGCTCGCGCCTGGATGTCATCGTGTGGTAGAATTCGATGACCACCCGAGGAGTAAAAGAGCCCGACGAGGTGTCATGAATGGCTCAGGAGTACTACACTAGAAGACATCGGAGTCTTGAAGCTTCGAGTCGTGGAAAGGATGGAAAATCGTAATAAACCTCGTCATGCAGGTCTCTCTCACTAGAATCAGCATTCCCAGGGATAGGGTTACAGTGGAAGAGTGGTCGCCGGATGATGGAAGCTGGGGACAGGTCCAAAGGAGGGGCTCCAGTAGGGCCTTGGTGAGGTGGTGACTGAGGCTCTTGAGGCCTAGAGCTAGAGGACTCTCCTGGGCCCAAGGTCCGAGCCCTCTTAGACGGTGGGGGCCCTGGGACAGCTGGATGTAGGGAGATGGTGGGTGGGGCCCGACCCCAGGTGTGGTGTCGACCGGCGATGGGAGGAGCTTGACTCTGGGCCTGCTTGGCGGAGGGGAGGAAGCGCACCCATCAGTGGGAAGCGCACCTCAGGTGGGTCTTGCCGTACTAAAGCCGGAGAGGAGAAGAAGGGGTAGGTTGGGGGGAATGAAAGGTCACGACCAATTAATGGCCCTATTAAATGCATGGAATAAAAAAGATAGGAAATTAATGGTGGGCACGAAGCGGAGGTTTGCGCGAGACGGGCCGGGGAGAAGAGCGGTGGGCTGCCGAATTTTCGCGGGGTGTGAAAATTTCACAACTGCCGAATTTCGCGACACAAGGAAAATTTCAGTGTTGCACTCTGACCCACTCGACACCTGCAGCGGAAGGTAAAGTGTGAGAAACGAACTTGTAAATGAGAAACAGATTGAAAGCAAAGCGATCAGACAACGAGCTATTTAAAAAAAATTACAAAATTAAACAATAAACTTCTAGTGACTTCTGAGATACTACAGAAGTCACTCTCAAATGTGTATTGGCTAGGAAGTTTTCATGGAAGTCGGAGGGGTTTCCTCCTTGTTTGTTGAATGTTAGGTACGCATAGCTGACCTTTGGCCGGCTAGCGCGGGTGCTCGATTGTCTTTGGCATTGAAGCGAGGTCGCGGAGCCGTTGATGTAAACTTCTTGGATGGTGAATGGCGGAGTCCATCTTGATTTAAGCTTACTTTGAAAAAGGTGGAGCTTAGAATTCGGTAGAAACGTGCCAGTCCCTTTTTGGAAATGTTTGTGAGATATTAATTTGATCATGCCACCTCTTGACTTATCTTTTACAATTTTTGAGTTGAGGTAGGCATCGTTTCGGTTCTTCTGGCTCGTTGATGTCGAGACCTTTTAGGACTTGACTCTGCCCATGTCCAAGTTCAATTTTCTGCCACATGCCTTGTATTCAATTTCCACAGGCAAGTGGCAAGCTTTTCCATAAACTAGGCTATAAGGAGACATGCCCAGAATGGTCTTGTAGGTTGTCCTGTATGCCCAGAGAGAGTCAAGCAGCTTGAGAGACCAATCTTTTAAGTTAGAATTTACCACTTTCATCAGTATTGTCTTGATCTCTTTGTTGGCTAGTTCAACTTTGGCCCTTTGAATTACGAGGGTGGTATGGGGTGTTTACTTTATGCTTGACACCATACTTAGTAAGGGAAGGCTTTCAAAAGGTTGTTGTAGAAATGGGCCTCCATCACTAATTGCTGTTTGGAGGACCCGAATCTGAAATATATTCTCCCAGCCTAAAAAATTTGGAGACCGCCATGTGGTTTCTTTGCCTGAGCGCGCTTCAACCGGCCCGGACACATAGTCGGCTCCCACTAAAATGTAGAGGCATCAAAGGGAGAAGGGAATGGTCCCGTAATCCCGATCCCCATCGTTGAAAAGATTCGACTACCAAAAATCGGGTTTAAAGGCATCATGTGGCGTGAAATCTTCCCCAACCTTTGGCATTTGTCGCATTCCTTGCACATGGTATGGGCATCCTTGAAAAGAGAGGGCAGTGAAACCAGTGGATCCCACCTTCCTAAGCAGTTTTGGGATCACAAGTGGGCTCCGGGGCATTCTCATGGCGATGTTGAAGATTCACGTTTTCTACTTCATGCACACACCTTTTGATTATCTGGTCAGCACAGTATTTGTACAAGAATGGTTCCTCCCAATAATAGGAGTGAATTTTTGCAAAGAAGAATTTCTTGTCTTTTGCTTTCCAATCTGTTGGTAACTCCCCTGTGGCCAAATGTTTGCAATGACATGCGAGGTGCCTCCTCGACGGGCGATGACTCCTCGGAACTCATCATTGATCGAGAGGGTTTAGCCCAGTGTTGTGCAATTGTTAATCTTGATAGGTGATCAGCAAGCAACATTTTCTACACCCTTTTGTCCCACTGATTTACGAGTTAAACTCTTGCGTAGGAGAACCACGATAAGCCCTAGCCTTAGCATTTTGTTTGGTGGCGAGTACTTCAAAAATTTGAGTGATCGAAGTGAATACTATTATGTACGACCTAACGAATAAGCTTGAAATTTATGCAGCGCATAGACCCACTTTGCCATCGGCTTCTTTACGTAGTTTGTATAATTCCTCGTGCCTCATTCAGTGTTTTGCATAATAGACATGAGGCTTCCCTCCTTCCCTTTTTCCGAGAAGCTGCTCAATGGCCATCACTTGCACATCACTTGAAGGAATTGCAGGTTAGGGCTCTCACTATTGATGCGGTGGTCAAATAGGCTTTAGCTCCCTCAAAGCTCTTTGGCGACCTGCATCCCAAATAAATTTGGCATCTTTTTCCAGCAGTTTGTATAGAGGCTTGGCAATTTTTAAGAAGTCCATGATGAACCTCCTGTAGAAGCCTGCATGCCCCAAGAATTGCCTTATAGTCTTGATATTTGTGGGGGAAGGCAACTTGGAAATCAAGTCGATTTTTTCCTTATCAACTTCAATCCCTTTTTCTGAAATAATGTGCCCGGTACTATTCTGACTGATATAAGTAGCATTTCTCGAGTTTAAAATCGGTTTTTCTCTATACATGCTGAGGATAGTTTCTAGGTTGATTAGGCATTAAGTCAGCTCCCAAGTAGTATGTACCATCCATATAAACCTCCATAATGCTCTACCAAATCACTAAAAATACAGGCATACGTGGCGTTGAAATGTAGCGGGGGCATTACCTGAGCAGGCATTCTTACATATGCATATGTGCGAATAGGCATGTGAAGGTGGTCTTCGCAGTCTTCTGTGACAATTTCTATTTGAAAGTATCTGAATAGCCATCTAGGAAGCAGTGAAGGTTGACGAATCCTTTCTAGGAGTTGATCAAGGGTAGAGGAAGTGATCCTTCTGAGGTGCTTCATTCGACTCTTGTAATCATCGTACCCTCGACTGTGGTAAGGTGGGTGGGCATCTCCTCTCCTTTGTCGTTATGTACCGTGGTTACCCCTGACTTCTTAGGCACCACCTGGGTTGGACTCACCTAGGTGCCTGGCTTATTTGATGTCAGGGTAGATAATGCCGACTTGCGGCGAGGCTGGTTTGTTCGACTCTAACCACTTCTTGCATATGTGGGTTCTTGTCTTCCTGCAGCAGGTGCCTTGCGGCTTTGCCTCCTCCTCTAGGTAGATGTGATGGGTGCAAACTTCTGGGCTAATACCCTTTAGATCAGTAATCTTCCACCCTAGGGCTTGCTTGTTCTCCTTAGGATGTGCAGCAGACTACCTTCTGTAGTCTTGACGAGGATGAAATGACAGTTGGACACGCCGCACTCTCCCGAATAAGCATATTTCAACTCCTGAGCAGGTTTAAGCTCGATTTAAGGTTTTCCTTTGGTTCCTTCCTTAATTACCAAGGTAGAATTTTCTTGCTTTTTCTCATTGCCCACACACGATTTTCATGTCTTGGGCTTCTTGCTACCCTTCGAACACTGGTAGGTTCTTGAGTCAAAATCCTGCTTCTGTTGTATTTTGCTCATCGGGATTGTGTCGGTAATCTGATTTTCCTGTGAGCCATCTTCCACGGTTGCATGTACTTTTTACTTAAGTGGAAGATGTTGAGTTCAAGGGTCATGTTTTCGAAGGTGAGTTGCATAACACCATTGAAAAATTGATAATGCATTGGAGGGCAGCTGAATGGTCTCCACAGGATGATAGGCACATAGTTAGCTGTTCGCATTTGGTTACTTGTATCAAGTACAACAAAATCCCTTTGGATAATAGAATTTATGCGACTAGTTAGAACATTCACTATCCCTTTTGGTATCTTGATGGATCTATCTGCGAGAAACTTGATGTGATGGAGGTGGGCTTTAGTTCTCGGCAGAGTTGCTTGGCCGCGAATAGGAGGAGATTCACTCGCACCAGGTCTAGCGATTTTTGCGCCAGTGCCGCCCGTATTAACCGAAATGGTTGGACAGCGGATCTTGTACTTCATAAGTCTTGCTGGATGATAGCGGCTTGTTCGATCGGAAAGCCTTCTTGTTAACATTATTGCTTTTCCTTTGTGCACAAATCCTTCAAAAATTTTGCATAGGTGGGGACTTGTTTGATCATGTCAAGCAGAGGGATGTTGACCTTTACTTGCCTCAGCACTTCAAGCATTTCAGCTTGATTAATAGCCTTCTTTTTAGCTTTTAGTGCTTGAGGAAAAGGTAGAGTGTTTATTTTTATGATGCCTTGATCACCCTCACATGGTTCGGTTTCTTCGGCTTCTGGTTTGCTACTAACGCCGGTCTTTGGTTGTTTGTTTCCTTCTGACTTTTCAATGTGATTATTGCCTTAACTATCCATCCTAGAATTTGGCTCCTTGAGGCTCACTTCATGCAATCCCTAGGGTTTAGTTGTGTCACGAGAAATTTCCTTTTTCACACTTTGCTCTGGTTGAAGCTGACCTTGATATTGAATCTTTACTTGAGGTTGTCATATTTTTGTTAAACGAAGGCTGTCATGCTGAAGACTGAGTGCAGGTTGCTGTTTCTTGATAGTGTGCTTTCCACGGTGTCTTGATTCTTTGATTGGCACAGGCATTCAACACTTTGTTCTTCCACAAAGTTGCCTACCACCTTACTCAAGTTCATAATAGCTTGTTCAATTGGAGATGAAGATGGTGGTGGCTGTGGTTGGGCTGAGGATGATCCATGCTGCTGTTGTGCAGCAGGGGGCACATAGGGAGGAGGCTTTGGTTTCCAGGAGAGGTTTGGGTGGTTCCTCCAGTTGGGATTGTAGGTATTGCTGTATGGGGTTGTGGCTGGTGGCTTGTATTGGCCTACTGCATTGGCTTATTCGGCCACGAGTCTCTTGCGAAGGCACACTTAGTGATACTCTCTTTGGTGCTCGGTGGTGGCCAGTTGAAGCATGGTTGGTTAGGCGGGAGATGCCTCGATCCTTTACTCGTACCTCATGCGATTCCTCATTTCAGCTCTTCAACCTCCTTGCCAAGGTGGATAGCTTTGCTTTTGTCTCCATGTCCTTTGAGGCGATATATGCCTCCTTTGATTCGGTGACGCAAATCCTGTATCTCCCTAAGTTTGGCTCGTCCAAGCTTTGGAGATCTCGGCTACATAATTGAGGAAGTCCATGGCCGTGCGGATTCTTACTCGAGAAATCCTCCACAAATGGTCTCCAATTCTTGCTTCATGGCGGAGGACGATTTCCATCATAGAAGTGGTTGACCCGACATCCATGTATCAAGCCATGGTGTGGGCATGCAGCGATAGTTTCCATATATCTCTCAGCGTTCATAGAACTTCTCATTATCATGAGCAAATGTATAAATTTGCCTCTTCAAGCTGTTGGTCTGTGTACCTTTGAAGAACTTTTTCAAAAACTTCACTGCGGTTTCTTGGTGAGGATGGTCCTTGGCCTTAAAGAATTAAACAAATTTTGGCTTCAATGCTGAGGGTTAAGGAAGAGCTTTTCGACAGCGGATCATATCTATTACCCTCACAAGAAAGTAGTGCAAACTTCCTCAAATAGCGGATGTGTGTGTATGGATTCTCATTTTCCATACCATGGAGGTTAGAGCAGGGGACACCAAATAAGGCTGACAACCACATCTTCTACAGGAGTCTGATACGCCGAGGCTGCACTCACCCTTGGGGGGTGTATGTGGTCCCTCATTGACATGTAGGCATTAGGGTTTCTTGGTATCCCCTGCTGACTCTGTTGCTCCTCAAGTGGAGGCTCCATCTGATTACTATGTAGACTGACTTCAAACCCCTGTTCTTGAGAAGCACCGGTTCTCTCTAGCCTGCCTGCAGTGTTTCTATCCCAATGTTGCATAAGATCCTAGGAACACAACACAAAACAGCGAGAAACCAGGCTACCAAAAAGGGTTATAGTTGATCAAATTTTAGAAACTAATAAAAACTGAGTATGCACAGTATAAACATGCAATTTCCCCTACAGTGAACTGTAAATGGGGAATAATGATAAAATAAAAAAGAGATGAGAATTCACCAACACTTGTGATGTGGATCACAGTTAATGACTTTCTCACTCACGCCCGGCCTGTCGGCAAGCAACGATTCATGCCCTGATAGATTATCTGGGAATCATGAAATTTGTATCCTAGGATTCCCTATAGTAGCCCTAGCTACTGCGGTATAGTGGCCTAGGTCGAACTTAGGGATGGGTTTTCTTCATGCTAAATGAGTTACAGTTGAGTGAAGTTGGTGTTTCCACTTTGGATTTGGGGTTTTGGTAAAAACAGCGAGGTTGATGGCTGGTAAAACTGTAACTGCAGAGAAATAAAGTGTAAAAGAATTCCTTGAAGTTTTGGACCACTGGGCTTAGGGTTTTAAGGTAACTATAATGTCCTCGAGTCCTTTTCCTCACCCTGGGGAGGATGACCTATAGTCATTTCCCGAGCCGGATCTAGGTTTGGCTATAAAAAAAATGAACCCTAAGACTTTCCTTCCTAGTATACAACATTTTTGACTCATTAATGTTTTAAAGCGATTAAACCATCCCACTGGATCCTAACACAGAGCTAATAAATGGCAACAGAATTGAGCATCGGTGGATCTAGCGATAGTATTCAACTGAACCTTGAAAGTTTGCCAGTACCTAACCACTCGGGGTACATCACGGATTTAAAGCCCACGTGTGAGATGAAACATAAATGATGTTAGCTGCTGCGTTGGTAGCAAGGGCGTCTTACCTCAAACATTAACCCCGAGTGGCCCACCTCTTCAGGATGAGGAGGTTTAGCCAAGCATCCTTTGAGGTTGTCATCTTCAAGGGTGTTTGGCGGGCAGAAAAATAAGAAGGGAGAGAAAGTGAAGAAAGGTGCGAGAGGCGGGAAGGCTGAAAGCTTTAGCCAACTTTATTGATAAAAGCGGCCATGCTGTTACATGAGCTTCAGTGAACATATAGTGCTTTCAGTCGAGGAATTTACATAAATGTATGAAAGACCAACAATTACATTAAGAATTTTGGTAAAAAGCCCGCAGCGGTCGAAGTGGTGTCTGATGAAATAGGAGAGTGCGAAAATTTAGCATCTTCTTGAAGTGTTGCATGCAGATTTCGCATGTTGCGAAAAGTTTGCAACACTGCAAAATTTTCTACAATTCTCACTCTCCCTCTGTATTTAACTCAAATTGCCATCTGCTTTGTTCATGCAGCTTCAAGCTCGGCTCGGGTTCTTCGCATTTGAATTGGCTTGAAGATAGTGGTACAATTGACACAAACTACAAAATATCCACAAAATATGATTAGTAGCATAGTTGGGACCTTGTTGTATAATTGGGTTATTTCACGTTTGATTAGTACACAAAAGTGTAAACACGCAATACGCGGGCCCCTCAGCGGCACTATTGCAGGTACTAATCGGGGAGTCGATCAAGACTCGGGCTGTGGGCATGAGGAGTCTCATCTCATACGCGACCGCGTCAATATTCCATAGGTTACATTATTCCATATGGGGTCTTGATTGGGTGTTTCATGGTTGCCATTGCATGTGCATTTTAGGTGGGGAGTAACCCTTGTACGGAAATTCATCTACTGGGCATTGCTTACCCTGTCGTGGAAAAATGTTTACACGTACTGGAGGTACATCGGGGAATGAAGCCTATCCAAGAACTTGTTGAGAAAAAAGGCCAAATTTTGCTTTGTTTTGTAACTTGTGAATTTTGGGTAGAAAAACCCAGTTTGTGAATAAGTAAGTAGCAAAGAGTTTTAATTAAACTCATTTTGTATGATGAATACATTTTGACAAGTTTTCTAGGTTTCCTGTTGTCTTTGTAATAAAAATACTAATTTATATCAAATTTAGGGTGTTTTGGAAAGAAAAAGAAAATGAAGCTGGATGTGCGAAGACAGAGAATTAGCTATGCCCATTTTAGGTCTTTGTCGGCAGCCAGAGAATCTATCATGACAAAGAATCTGCGATGCTGTGTCGTGACGGTTTTCCATGCATTGACATGGTTCTTGAATCGAGCGCTGACTCGGCTTAGGCACGAGCAATGAGCGTCTGTTGCGGTTGGGATATTACCCGGAGAGCGCGGCGTGAGGCTAGGATACTAGGCGGCGGGGATCTTCGTTAATACCGTGACATTCGTGAGCATGCCTAGGTGGTTTGGGTCCGCGAAGAAGCCTTCTGTCACGGCCGGTGTGACCCTATCTTAAATAGATTACTCATTGTGTAACATCGATTCATTAATTCGGAGGTTTGAAATTATGACGAACTTGGAAAGAGGTATGCTTGTGTGTGTTAAGTTTGCCAGGTGGACGGTCTGTGAGATAGAAAGATTTTTATTTAAATGATAAAGTTTTCTCAGTAGTGCGATAGGGTGTTTTCTATTGCGACCCACAGGCGGCTGCTATCCGCGACGGGGTGTTGGGCATCACACACGGCAGAGCTGAAGCACGCGCGCGGCGGGCGCACCAGCGCGTCTTGTGCGCTCAATAGATTAATGTCGTAGAATTTATCTTGAATCAACAAAATTTATACCTAATACCTCCTACTACTGTAGCATTGCTACTGCAGTATAATGGCACTAGGATTGTCCACAGGGATGGATTTTCTTCGTGGAAATGATTAATGTTAAGTCTTACACTAGTGATTATGGTTTTGATTTTGGGATTTTGTAAAAACAGTGAGTTGTAATGGTTGAAAACTGAAAATAAAATAAGTTAAAATGTAAAAGAGATTCCTTAGTATCGGGACCTTTGTGCTTGGGCTCGGGGCAAATGAGGTTTCTAGGGTCTTCCCTCACGTTAGGGGAGGATGACCTATAGATATCTCGAGAGCAGGTTCTTCATTTAGCTATAAAGATTGACCAAAACAACTATCCTTTGGAAATGGTATTCACTGAGCATTAATGGCTCAAGACAGTAAAAACGTATCTCCTTAACCCACCTTCCAATGACTAATAAATGACAACTAATGAATCTCAGTGGATCTAACAATAAGCATCCACTGAACCCTAAGAGATTATCAAATACAGATTATTCAAGGTGCATCGAAGGGATCTAAACCTAGAGTTCAAAGGAAACAAATAAATGTCAGTGAGTACTTGCGTGAAAACCATGAAACCCCTCAACTTGTCTTAGATCCTTTGCCTTGTGGTCTTCCTCTTTAAGGAGAAAGAGGTTCTAGCCACTCACCCTCTGAGTTGTCATTCTCAGAGGCTGTTTGGTAGAAAGAAAATGAGAAAAGGCGGGAACTGTTGAAAGCTTCCCTCCCAAAGTTTTCTTAATGATAAAAAAGTCTCCTTTACAATGTCTTGTCTGGGGGCTTTTATAGCCAAACTTCCTTACAAATTATCAAAATAACAACAACAATATACTATTACAGGGGGACAAATTGGGAAGAAATCCAAAAAGTGACAAAAAAGTCAAAAAGTCAAAAGCAGCAGGATAAGTGAACAGTGGTAGGAAACTTTCGCAGGACAAGGCAATTTTCGCAGGGCTGCAAAAATTCGCAGCCCCTGCGAATTTAGCAGGGTTTGCTACTGCATCTTTCTACATCCCTGCTTTTTCTTGCTTCTTTTTTCTTCTGGCTTAGGTGCTCTACACCGCAACTGGATTCTTCATGCCTTGATTTGAATCCTTGTCCTCAAGATATATAGCCCCTAAAACAACCAAACTTGCCACAAAATTTGATTAGTAGCCTTGCTAAGTCCTTAACATGCCAATTGGGTTAACTAGGGCAATTACTACACAAAAAGTGCTTAAAACATAGAGTGCTAAAGGTATAAAACAACACTTTTTGGGTAGTAATCCTTCCCAATCGGCCTTATTCTAGTTGACATCGTGAAAGAGAAGAAAATAAAAGCGAGAGATGAGCTATAAAAATATGTACACAAAAAATGGTTTTCAAAATCAGTAGTGACAAACCCAACCTACAGCGCAAGTTATCAAAGGCTGTCAATGACCATCTTAGGGAAGGTAAGTAAATCGCTTGGCGCAAATCGAAGTATCGAAATAGTGTCCAACTCAGAAGGCAATCTGAAATCTTTGCAAAACTGTAAGTGTTAACTTGATTAGTTTTCAAAAATAGTCTATCAAACTGTCCTCTCCCCCTAACTAACTCTTGTCTTTACCTAGCAGACTATCCAACCTCAATAGATCAGGACCCACTTTTATTCCACAACATTTTTTTTTTTTTTTTGTAAGGGTGCAATGCTAAGGGTATCTAACTCACAAGTGTCCATGTAACGAGGATCCACCGATGACTCCCAACCAATTAAGATTTAGGGCATCAAGTCATAAGGATCTTTCAACCACAAACTCTTCAGGTTTCACCCCGGACTTTTAATGAGTTCGAAACTCCAGCACCTATAATTTGATAAACTCTACCCATCCACCCATGCAACAAGCACAAAGTCGGTGACCCCCAACCAGTTGGTTTAGGGCATCGGGCTTTAAAGACTTTCACCATATACCCCTTGGACCGTGCTCGGGTGTTAGGAAAGTATGCATTCTTTCTTTCTTTTCTTTTTCTTTTTTCTTTTAATCTTTTCTTTCTTTCTTTGCTTGAAAGACTCATTAGTCTTTATTAGGGTCCCAAACCTAATATTAAGGTGGGTGAAGTACTAAGGTACCGGACTTTTCGCTTATAAGGCAATGCGGGTTTTAGCATATTATAAATAAAATCTAATGTATACGGTGTGGTTAGTTCAATGTGGAAGAAAAAAAGGATTGAATCGATAGAATTTCAACCGGGTTATCAAGCTCGACTAACGCATAACTTTCTCATTCTAACATCTACAATTATTGGAACAAAATTTCTATTTCTCATACTGTAAGCTGGGCATTACAAATTTTTTTTTTTCTTTTCTGAAAATGAGAAACTGAAAGCATGAACTAGAAACTAAAAACATCAATTATATTGTTAAAAAATAAACAAACTAACTAGTAAGCCATTCAACTAAACAAAAACATTTCAACACCCAAATCGCTTGCTTTACTTCCTTAACTCTGACCAAATTCTACATTGTCCTGATGGTTATGGAATGGAAATTTAAAGGGAGGAAGTGATATATAGAAAAATAAAGTCGGTTGGGAGAGGAGGGTACATGAAACAAGAAACAAAGGGGTAAAGTGTTAAACCAAAATATGATCATGCTGCTTTACAAGAATAAATCAAAAAGATAAAAATCACCTTCCCAAAGAGGCCTTATTCCTCCATTGGGTTTCAAATGATCAAGTTGGAAGAAGAAAGAGAGGTTAAAAGTAATCAGTGGAGCATTTTGAAAGTGCATGCTTTATCATAATTTCAAAGTGTTCTACGGCTATAATTAGGTGCACTCTCTGGGTTTTCCAACGATACCAAGATTACCCAAAGCAGGAGTTAGGATGGTACGCGAAATATATATATATATATATATATATATATATATATATATATATATATACTTTTAAGATAAAGGATTTTTATAATCATCTTATATATATATACTTATCGTAAAGAAAGATCAGAAATTTTGTATTTTGTATTTTTTTTTTTTTGCTATGATCTTGCATCTACTCTGATCTTCTTGTCTAGATTTTCACTAATTTTGTAGGTTGTACAGCTACTATAGTGATCTACGAAATTTAGTAATTACTGAAATTTCACATTCACAACCCTTGCAAATTTTAAGGTTTTGCACGGACCTGGCTGTGAAATTAAGCGCAGGACTTGCAAAAATAGACGAAAAATAGCTGAATGCGGGAAAATGAAAAATGAGCTAAAAACAAAGGTTAAATTGATGAGAGAAGGAGGAGAGAAAGGAAGGGAAGGAAGTTAAAAAAGAAAAAAGGGGAAAAAAAAAAGAAAAAAGAAAAGAAGAGGAAACTAAAAAAGCCAGCCATCAAGCAAAAATAAATAAAAAAAAAAATCAAAACAAAAGTGGGGAGACTAAATTTTGGAAAAAATGATTTTCAACACTGGGGCTGGAAGCTCTCTTGTCTAGTCCCAAAGAATGCTTGTTGGGCTTGGTGGAGATGGTGGAATTCCTGAGGTCCGAGGTGCTTGGTGAACCCGGGATGGTTTCGATTTATGAGCTCTCCATTTGTGCCATCGGTATAAGCGAGTTGCTAATGTGATGCTAATTGGTGAAAGTTTGAACGGGGCCTTCTTCCTAAGTTTTGTGCGGGTATGGTCGCGGATGGGATGACCTTAGCTTTAGTAGTAGGTGCTTTAGGTGTCGAGTGTGTTGCAAGTGTGGCCCGGGGATGTGCATTGGGTCGGGGAGAGTGCTGGCGGTAGTGAAATTTGTTGGTGGCCTAGAGCGGTGGCATTAGGATTCAATTTTGGCGGAAATGGCTTGGAGGCAAACTTTTGGACTCTTTACTGCCCACCTTTCACGCCTCCTCAGTCAACAATAGAATTGCCGTTCTTTCTTGATGGGCCAGCGTACAAATGTCTAAGGATTCGGATAACCCTTAAGAAAATTCTGCAAAAGTCTCTATCAACTCTTCTTGTAGCTGCTGTTTGCAATGCTCCTCCACTATGGTATCAATTAGGCACTCTTCCTCTGGATTCTCTTCCTCTTAATAAACATGCTGTTGATTTGTGAGCCTTGAAATGGAGTAATGCAGGTTGTCAAATTTTTAATTCTGTTAGCTCTGGAACAATCTAATCTCTTGTTTAGATTTATCTCCACATTATCAATTCTATGATTTGTAGACATTTTGCTGGCTTTCGATCCTCTATAAATTTTACCAGTTTTCTCAAGTTTAGTATTGCTTGCTCTGGCCGAAGAGTTAACGTGGTGGTTGTGGTGGTAGGAGTTTATGACATAATGTCAAAAGGAAGCCGGGGTGCATATTGTGGAGGTCTTGGTTTCCATGAGAAATTTGGGTGGTTCCCCCAACTAGAGTTGTAAGTACTACCATATGGTACATTAGTTGGAGGCACAATGCAGGAGGGTGCATGTGATCCCTCAGCGGACCTATAGCTGCATTAGGATTATCTCAGCGATGCGAACTGTATTTGTAGCACTCTCCCCTCTGATGTTCCATTGGGTCCAAACTAATATTCAATTCAGAATTGGGCTCCTATAGAATACTGACTTTGATCAACCTGCCTTCTGGTTATAATCCCAGCTTGGAACATACACTCTGCAGCTGAAACGAGGCAAACACGATTAACAAAGCTTGATGCAAAAGGGTTAATGTTAGTAAAAAAAAAAAAAAAACGTAGACAATAATATGAAATTAATCAACCTAGCAGTAAACTGCTATAAAGAATGATAAAAGAAAAGAAATTCACCAGTGCTTGTGATGAGGATCATAAGTGTTCAGTAAGCTATCATTTGCACTAAGGCACTATCCCAGACAATGGCGCCATTTAATTAGTTAATGCCGTAGGGTATCCCGAATCAATAAAATTTATACCTAATACCCTCCCTCTTTGCTGTGGCATTTGCTGCGTAGTATAGTAGTTCTAGGATGGGTCGCAGGATGGGTTTTCTTCGCGGAAATTATTAATATTAAGTCTTACACTGGTGATTATGGTTTGGATTTTGGGATTTTGTAAAAACAGTGAGTTGTAATGGTTGAAAACTGAAAATAAAATAAGTTAAAATGTAAAAGAGATTCCCTTGAAGTATCAAGACATTGGGCTTAGGCTCTTAGGGAAAATGAGGGTTTCACGAGTCTTTTCCTCGCGTTGGGGAGGATGACCTATAGACATCTCCCGAACCAGTTCTTCATTTAGCTATAAAAATTGACCCAAAACAACTATCCTTTGGAAATGGTATTCACTGAGCATTAATGGCTCAAGACAGTAAAAACATATCTCCTTGACCCACCTTCTAATGACTAATAAATGACAACTAATGAATCTCAGTGGATTTAATAATAAGCATCCATTGGACCCTAAAAGATTATCAAATATGGATATTCAAGGTAGAATTAGAGGGATCTAAACACCTGGGGTTCAAAGGAAACACATAAATGTTGGTAGGTACAACGTGAAAACCATGGAAACCCCTGAAACTTGCCTTAGATCCTTTGCCTTGTGTGCTTCCTCTTTAAGGAGAAAGGGTTCTAGCCACTAAATCCTCTACAGGATTGTCATCCTTAGAATTTGTTTGGCTAATTGAGAAAGTGGAGAAAATGAGAAAATGAAAGGCGAGGGCTGGCTGAAACCTCCTAAAGTTTTCTTAATGATAAAAAAGTCTCATTTACAATGTCTTGTCTAGGGGCTTTTATGGCAGAGAACATGTAAAGTACAAAATAACAACATCAATATACATTTACAGGGGGACAAATTGGGAAGAAATCCAAAAAGTGACAAAAAATTCAAAAATTCAAAAGCAGCAGGACAAGTGAACATTGGTAGGAAACTCTTGCAAGGCAGGGCAATTTTCGCAAGGTTGCGAAAATTCGTAGCCCCTGTGAGAGAAAATGAGAAAAGGCGGGAACTGTTGAAAACTTCCCTCCCAAAGTTTTCTTAATGATAAAAAAGTCTCTTTTACAATGTCTTGTCGGGGGGCTTTTATAGCCAAACTTCCTTACAAATGACCAAAATAACAACAATAATATACTATTACAGGGGGACAAATTGGGAAGAAATCCAAAAAGTGACAAAAAAAGCCAAAAAGTCAAAAGCAGCAGGACAAGTGAACAGTGGTAGGAAACTTTCGTAGGGCAGGGCAATTTTTGCGGCTCATGAAATTCACGACCCACTGAATTTAGCCGGGGTTTCTTCACTTGCATCTTTGCGCATCCTTTGTACCTTGCTTGATTTCTTATGGCTTGGGTGCTCTGCACCACAACTGGATTCTTCATGCCTTGACTTGAATCCTTGTCCTTAAGATATATAGCCAGCAGAACAACGACTTGCCCTGGTGATTAGTAGCCTTGGTAGGTCCTTAACATGCCAATTGGGTTAACTAGAGCAATTACTACACAAAAAGTGCTTAAAACATAGAGTGCTAAAGGTATAAAACAACACTTTTGGGTAGTAATCAGCACGATAGAGCCGCCCTCGACCATGCTCCGCGATTGCTTGGCCTTGACATTGTAGCTGTAATGCCGCGGTGCTCACACGGCCGGGCACGACAGGATCTGTTGTGTGAGAACTTCTATGTCGCGATAGACTTGCTTGATAATATACGATTACCTTGTTTGACTTGTGTTCATGAACACCGTTCATGGACACTGTTCATAAGAGGTTTCCAAATTTTGTTTCCAAACCAGTGGGACCTAAAAAAAAAAAAAAAAGACCCTCGGAATTTTGGGCTCACATCAACAACTAAAAAAAAGGCCATGTGTTTCATTTCTAGTAAAGTATTTCCTTGAAAATTGAATAATATTCAGGGTGGGACAAACAGGGATGAGGTTTTAATCAACATTTGGGGTCAAGGATGGAAATAGGGTATTCACCGTGCCTCGGGTTTGAGATAGGGATGGGAAAAGGCTAAATATCTTGAAACCGGAATGGGATAAGAATGACTCGTCCCAAACCCACCCCTTAAGTCCCTAAAAGGGTTTATATAGGGTTTCACACATGAGCTCAAGAAACTTAAGCTCAAATTAGGTTTAGGTCAACTAATACAAATCACGTGGGTTCTAAATAATTAATTAGTTTAATTGGGTTTTCAAGTAAATAATTAGCTCAAACTATCAATTTAAAAATATTGTTTGTAAGATCTAGTGCAATCTTGTATTTTTGCCATATGTGCATCACTAAATAAAATTAGGTAATTCAACCTAACGTAATCACCTCAGGAGGTGAACAGAGTGATAGTTTATTTTTGCAAAATTAAGCAATATAAATATTAGAGACAATTATTAAATAATATAAAACAATTGCATATAACTTGAAGAGAGTAAGAAAGAGATAATGCAACCTAGTTTATAGTGCATCATCACTCCTTACCTACATACACTTTCCTCAAGGTCCCAAATGAGTAAGGGTTCTACAAATATAAGGATTCCAAACCAAGGCTCTAAACTTTATAATTGGATTATGGTAATGGGAAAAAAAAATGTTGTGGTGTGATTATTGTAAAAAAAAAAAAAAAAAAACAAACGTGACATGAGGGGGACGTGTTGGAAGCTCCATGTTAAACCAGAAAATTGAAAGAAAAAATTTAAATGTGATGGTGAGGCCTAAAAAAAATCTTGCAGATCCTTTGCTTCAAGAGCTGATAGCCTTACCTTAGCTTTAGATGCACTTCTTTTTACCAAGGAGCAATCAAAGCACATGTGCAAATTATTTCAATCTCCAAACAGTCATTAGTCTTTTTCTTTAGTACAAAAGGGTAACCCTCTTATCACTATATTTTTTGGAGTTGTACCTAATTATGTTCATTTTTTAAGAATTGATTTTTCTACAATTAATCATATGACTGGTAGCTCTAGAATGTTCTCCTCTATAGTCCTTCGATGGGCAATAAAAAGGTTTAAATTGCACATGGTTCTCTTGGCAATTGTTAGGATAGGAACTATCGAACTCATGACCGAAATGATGGTGTGGCTGAAAGCGTTTGGCACTTCATTGATATCCATTCATGATGTGCTTGCGTTATAATTTGTCTTGCAATATGTTATTCATTAGTAAATTTACTTCTGATCATCAATGTCGAGCTTTTAACTCTTTTTATTGTGAGTTTTAGAAGTTAATTATGAAGAGGATGATTGGCAATGTAAGGAAAAAATGGACTCTATTATTTTCACAATGAATCTGACTTGAGTAGATGATGTTAGAGTACTTGTGTAAATTTTGTTTTCATGTTCAAAGATAATGATATCGTGTTCAGGCATTATAGGTTAGGCCACTCCAACTTTCAATATTTAAAATATTTCTTTCCAAGTTTATTTATAGATATAAGTTCATCTTCTTTTTAATGTGAAGTTTGTCAGTTTGCTAAATAGCAACTTGCGTTTTTCCCTCTCAACCTTGTAAACCAACTAATCATTTACTACGATCCATAGTGATATTTGGGGTCCATGTTAAACATGTACAAACTATGGAAAAAAAATAGTTTGTGACCTTTATTGATGATCATACAAGATTAAGTAGAGTTTATTTGATAAGAGGAAAATCTGATGTGAAAACAATTTTCAAAAACTTTTACACTAATTGTTTTTGTTGAGAAATATATTTGTCAATGCATGTTTATGTTAACAAATGGTTTATTTTTGTCACAAAAATTTTAGAGCAAAAAAAAGGTCACTAAATTTTAGTGACGAAAACATCAATTTTATTGACAAAAGTTATCAATAAACTAGTGTTAGTAACAATATTTAGAATTTCTTTTGAAAAAAATATTTTTGTCCCTAAAATTTCGTTTGGGAAAGCATGATTTGATGTAGCGTTTTTACACCTACTCTATATGTATCATGGAATAATTGGAAGCTTGGTTCTAGTCATTTGCAACCATCATTATAAGCAGCTTATGTTCACAATCCTTCTAAAACTATGAAAAATTGATTCCTCGAGAAAGAAAATGTATTTTTATAAGATACAATGAACAATTCAAAGGACACATGTTCAAAGATGAGCATGAAAATGGAGAATCGTGAAATGTAATATTCTTAAATGGTCTACATATTGGTGAGATTGATAGGGATTTACATCTATATGGAACAATGAACCTAGCATAATTTCCATACTAGAACAACAATCAATGCTTGAACCAAGATGGGGTTAATTAGTACCTATATTACGTATAATAAGAGAGCAAATGTTGATATAAAGATCTCAACAAATCATTTTTTAACTATGATTTGAGATTGAAGGGAAAGTTCATATTGTAACTCAATATGATGATGTATAACAAAGTCAATTTAAGAGACTCTTACTTTTCTAACTATTTACATTATGATGATTTATAACAAAGTCAATTTAAGAGAATCTTACTTTTCCAACTAAGAATGAATGAGAAAAATCAATGATAGAAGAATTGGAGTAGATGCAGAAAAAAAAAATTTATGAGACTTTGTTAATTTGACTTCACATAAAAACTTATTGGAAACAACTTGATTCTTAAGAGAAAATAAAAAGCAAATGGATCCATTAGAAATTAAAAATTAAGTCAGCTAAAGGTTCTATCAACAGGAGGGTATTATAGACTATGACGAAACCTTCTCTATAAATATTATGTTTGTCTCAATCTAGCTACACTAGCTAATATGGTCCTAGAGTTACATCAAATGGATGTCAAAAAAGATTTCCTTTATTGAGAGTTAAATGAAGAAATTTTTGTGGAACAACTAGTAGATTTCATTATCATAGGCCAAAAGCACAAAGTTTGCAAGTTAAATTGTTCAATTTTTATGACCTTAAGCACTTATCTAGGAGAGTATTTGAGATTTCATTGTAGTATAACCTTATATCATTTTCACACTGATTGATAAAAACTGTTGTGTTTAAATTAAGCAATAAAAAGATAAATATGTATTTATCTTTACATATGGATAATACACTTTAGCTAGAGATGATTTGGTATTTGTTCAAACCACTAAGTTGTCATATGCTTTTGAGATGAATGATATGGGAGAAACATCTTACATTCTTATAATAAAAATCCATAAAGATCATTCTAACAAAATAATTTTTCTTTCATAAGATCATTATATCAAGAATATTCTTGAACTCTTATAAAAAAAAAAAAAGAATATTCTTAAACAATTCAATGTGCATGATAGCAATCCCATTGACATTATATTTTGAAGAGCGAAAACCTAAGGAAAGAAATGAGTCCAAATACTCCAAAAGAAAAATGAAAACTAAATAGCATTCCCTAGTCTAATGTTGATGGAAATCTAATATATCTGCTTCAATGTGCATAAGACTAGACATTTATTATGTCGTGGGAATGGTTAGTCGTTACCAAGAATATCCTAGAGTGGTGTAATGGAAAGCATAAAGAATATTTCTTAGGTATCTAAATGGAACTATGGACTACTCACTTTGTTATCAAGGAAAAGAATTTTGTTTATTGAATTATGCAGATGCCGAGTAAGCAAGTGATCTATATGAATGCAAGTCAACATATAATGGATATACGTTCTTAATTACTAATGGTATATTTAATGAAAAGGTAAGAAATGGTCTTGTATAGCCTTTTCAACCATGGAAGTAGAGTTTACTGCTTATTCAACTATGATAAGAAAGTAATAAGATTGAGGAAAATTATGCAAAGCTTAGGAATAGTCAAGGTTGTTTTTTAGGCCGACAATAATTTAAAGAGATAGTTAAGATGCGATTGATTACATATAAGGCACAAAATATTATTGATGAACTAAGCATATGGTTACTAAGAATAAGTTTATAAAAGACATTGCTGCACAAAATGCGATGATCTTGAAAAGCATACCTACTCAAGAGATGGTTACTAATTCATCCACAAAATCCATTACAAGGAATATTCTTTGTACATATGTAAATCATTAAGAATTGCGTAAATTATGATCCATGTTGATGATATATCATGGATCATTATTGATTGGCTATAAGATACTTTATACATGATAAAAAATGAGCATTGTTATACATATCATTGGTATGTAAACTAGTACCTTTACAAATATGCTCCTAAATGTATGCTAATAGGTAGAGATTGGCTTTCTCACATGAGCAAGGATGAAAATATCCGATATATCCGTCGATATATCTCCGATATATCCGATATCGGTGATATTCGACACGATATCAACGATGACCGATATATCGCCGATATATCGGTTTTGGACCGATATATCGTGGAAATATCACATCCGTGGCACACGCGCGCGTTAGTTTAATTTTTCGGTAAAATATCCGAGATATATCAGAGATATATTGGGATATATCGAGATATATCGAGGATATATCGGGATATATTTAAATTGCCAGATTTGAAATCCTGACTTGATCCAACGATTATGGATTGATCACAACAGTTTAATTTCCGATATATCGATATTCATGTAAAAATATCCGCAGATATCTCCGATATATCGTAAAATCAAGCTGTCGATATATCGAGTCGAAAGCGAATATTTTTCATCCTTGCACATGAGCAACTTCACCATTCAATATGTTTTGAGTTTCAATGAGACACAATATGTTGACGACGATAAAAGGAGAGAAAAGTATACAAAGATTGTGTTGATTACGTATCAAGATGAAGTTTGTAATAAATGATATCTTAACCAAATGTAATCGCCCATAATTACATTTGCCCTATTTGAATTGAACTAGAGTTTTAGTATAAAAATTTTAGAGAAGATTATGAATGCATAACTCAATTAAGTTTCTTATGTGAAGCTCTTCACTAAGGTTCAGATAGTGGTAATTTGACAAATGCTCTCTTGCAAGGTAAGTGAAACTACCATAGCATGTATTTCATACTACATGTGTTTGAATGTGACAAAGAAGGAAAGTAATTGATTAGTGTTTACAATCTTACTATGTGAGATCTTTAGGTTTATTACAAATATGATAGTCTCTTATTGTACCTTTTTTATACTTTTAAATATGTTTTGAGATGAAAAATTGATGTTACTATTTTGGTATGTTTTTGAATGGGGTGAAATAATTTATCCTTATAAAACATATTGGACAAGCAATTAATTTGGTTTTAAAAGGAATAAGTTCAAAAGGAAGATATTTTTAGTTACATTGCACAAATGTGTTCATATTCAACCCATTATATTGTTTCTATAGCTGATGTAATTGTGAATACACTTAAAATATTGGATTGTATATAACTTCGAGGGATTAAATATATACACTAAATGTAACTATAAGTCTAGGTATAATGAGACATTATTATTGTTCATTCATAATTTTTTAAGGGGTTGACTATCGTATATCCCTAACAAGTGCATAAATTTATAGTTCCCAATTTGTAAGTGTGCTCACATAGTCACACAACCCATTTTCTTACGTTCAACAGTGGAATATAAAGGACTTAGATAAATGATCGAGTGAGTTCAATTCATCTTATGGAAGTAGGAGATCATCCTGGATTTAAATTTAGTTTCTTGAATAAGTTGATCTAACCTAATCCCATATCATTATGTTGGGTTTCTAGGGTGTCAAATCATATAAAATTCATAGAAAAAAAAATTGCCTCATAATACAACCAAGGGTCCATGTGATCTAATTAAATGGTTTAAGGAACAAAGAATACTTTTTTCTTTGTGCCGAAAGATCCTTTGTAGCCTTGTGTGTGCACAAAGCCTTTCATGTCGAACCAAAAGGTATAGTAGGATCACTCACACCCTCTATAATTATCCACACGAACGAGCCTACTGGAAACCTAGAGAGAGACGAGTGTGCTAGCACGCAGGTTGACTCTCCAAAACCCTAGTCACCTCTCATAACATTAATGATACCCCCACAAGGGGATCCCTTGGGTTTAACTATTAATTTTAAGCCTAAGGGTTGGTTTTGGTCCATTCTAAGTGTGTGTCCATGTAGGTCAACATAATCTTGGTAGTGGGCTCAAAACCTATTTTGAGCCCACAGATCATAAGTGGCCTCTAGCAAGGCATTATGACCACCCAAATTATGTGGATGCTCATAGTCCGACATAACCTAATCCATAGTGAATGTTGTAGTCTTTTTGTCACTTAATATCCTTATTGAATACAAGGCATGGACTAAGTCACCCTTGTAAAGTTCAATCATGTAATTTCTCTACTTCCATGTAAATTGATAATACAAATGACATTAATAACCCTTATTAATTCATTTGAGTATGGTCATGCATTTTCCAGTCTCTTATGTCGAGGGGCCCATGGATATCTCTCTAAAAAGAGAGACAAATCCCACTCATCCCACTTCCATGTCCCCTCCATGATTTATTATGTCTGAACAATAATCTACATTACCACCCTATTCTGAATCATGTTGAAGCGTATTCAAAATATAAAACTCATCAAATAGGGACTATGATATTTGATAGGTTAAGCGACAAAAGAAGACATCTCTATGATGAGAATTACTTATGACTTGTAATCCATATAGTATTCTCGGAGGGGTTCGGTCTAGTACAATGTTCACCAAAATGTACTTATGAGTTGACTTAATATCACATATCCATGATCACTAGAACATGATCATCAGTCACACTTCATACTAGTCTAATTCATCATTGTTCCATCAATAATAAGCGACCGGAAACAATTTAGAATAGTATTCCATGTCAAGCCTAGGGTTTTACTATCAAGTCACACATTTGATGACCAAGAGTGAAGTCAACTATTCATGAAATGAATTACCAAATTAGAAATATCAGATGATAATGAATACTTCTTTATTATTGAAATAAGAAAGTAATAACAATTACAATATTGCCTTGGGCACATCACTAACACATTAATTGTAGTAAAATGGACTACCTAATGACAAAAGATGTGAAGGAGTTGAGCAGCTTCTAAAATTTAAAACTTCTCAAAAACCACTTAAATATATAATTCCTTGGATTATATTTTATCATATGAAATTGAAAGGTGGGAGATCTCCCTGAAGTTTTATCTAACAACAAAATGAAACTTAAAATACTGAATGAGAAATTCAGTCCGAGGAAACTTATGTTCTTACAAAAGAGGGGTCATAGGTATTTATGTTGTGGAAATCAAAGTAGTTCTCATATTTGTGAATTCATTCAAGATTCAAGTAAATTATTGATGAATTCAAAATAATCTAGACTATATTTTAAGTTAATCCGAAGCTTCATTTTTTTCATTTTATTAATATCATCTTGTGACCTATAATATTTATTGAGATATTTGAATTAACTTCTCTTGTTCTACAATGAAATCGAATATTACAATGAGAAAAGTTTAGAAAATAATTTTATAAAATTTTTAATTAAAAATAGTATTGTTTAATTAGGAATTTGGGACACTTTTCATTTACCTCCATCTTGGAGTAAATTCTATTTAGGGGTGCTTGGTTGAGCTTATTAAGGGAGTTGATAGCTGATTCACCCCTATCAATTCTTATAAACTGCTTGGTTAAAACTCCTAATCACCTATTGACATTTGTTTGGGCTAAACAACTCTTGATGGAAAAAAAACTACAAATCCTAACTTATTCTGATCCCCTCTTATTTAAATATCTAAATTTAATTTTTTATTATTCTCTCATAGGAGTCTTTAACGTATTCTCGATCCATTTTTTATTAATTTAATATTTATTTTTTCTTTATTTTGGTTTTATAAAAATAATCAAAGATTTTAAATTATTGAATCTTTCGTAAAAATAATTATATAAATAAACAATGTTTAAAGTAGTGTAAAAAATTGTTTATGGATTTTTAATTTTTTTTTGCTTTTTTTATATTTTACATTTCTCAAATTTATTTGCTTATTAGGAAACTAAAGAGTAAAGATTATCTAATTAAAAATGAATAATTTTAAATAATTTGAAGTAAGAAGATCTTAAATAATTCAAAAACATGAAACATAATAATTTTTTTTTAGGAAAAAATATTTTTTTAATAACTTTTTAATTCCTATTTTATATCAAAGTATTTTTTTTTCAATAAACAAAGAAGGAAAGAATATCAAAATAAAGTGCCATATATATATATATATATATATATATATATATATATATATATATATATATATATATATATATATATATATATATATATATATATATTATTTCATCCCTAAATTAATATTCCATTATTCAAAATTGAAAAAAATCCCAGAAACACTGTTAAAGAAAGAGAAGCAAAAAGAATAATTTTTTTCTTGCCTTCACATTTCCATTAATCAATGATTATTTAAATGTACATTTTAAGAAAAAAATTTATTTAAATTTTATAATTTCATATTATTTACATTGTCTTTATATATAGACACACACATATATACATACTTGTATTATTTTTATATCTCTCTATTATATTTATATAGGCGAATTAGCATTCAATCAACTACTTTATATAATCAACTATAAGCTACCTACACCATTGCCAGCTATCAGTTGAACCAAACAGACACTTGAATAAATATTTTATACTTTCTAACTTTTTAGCTTTCGTTATAAATTGAATACTAAAAATCTTAGCACAATTATTTGAATATTTTAAAATAAAGACATGAGCAAATAAAGATCTATAAAGTACTATAACAAGAATAATATTATAGTATCTTAATAATATACATTCGAAAAACATATGTATATCATTAATAATATGATTATTTAAATCCAATAAGACCTAACTCAAGAGGTTAAGAGCTTAAGCTGACATATGGAGGAGAGAGGTCTAGGATTGGAGTCCCAATGGAGACATAGTTGTCAAAAAATGATTATTTAAAAATAATTTATTTATTCTATAAAGTACTATATATTAATTTTAAGCTTTTGTTTTTATATTCATGGTAAAGGTGCAAACCACCCCCCTTAGGTTTTCCCAAATAACCCACTTACACCTCAAACTATTTTTTCATCCAAATAAGCGCCTCGAGTTTACTCATGTAGCTCAAATGAGCTCATGTCGTAACTTTGGGCATTAAATGGCCAAACTCACATTACCTTGGCTCTTAAACCAGCCATGTAAGCAGTTGATATGACAATTTTTTGTTCTCATTCAACTTTAAACTTGAGGGGCTTCAAATATGAGGAAATTAAAAACCCTTATTTCATCATTCCAAAATACAACCTTCGAGCCAAAGACAACCCTGGGTTTCTCAACTTCATCAACCTCTCTATAACTGCTTCAACCGGCCCTCTTTTCCTTCCTTCTGACAAAAAATCATTGGATAATTACAAACAAACCTCAGCAACTATCCAAAAATTTGGAAGTCAAAGGAGGGTAATTTCTTCTTCCATTTGTACATACATTTTGTGTTATGTTGGAACCTCGACTTCCATTAGTTTGTGTTGTGTTCCTTTCCTTCCATTTGTGTTGTGTTCTCTTCTTGGAATGTTACCGTTGGGTTTAACTTATCCACTGGTTTGTGTTTATCAATCACAACAATTTAACTGAGTTTGAAGATGTTAAATTAAATGGTTTTTAGGTTTTTCGTGGTCCCTTGTTTTGTGTTAATTAAATATTGTAAAGTGTTTTGTGTTAATTTAATCTGGTAAAGTGTTTTATGTTGATTTAATCTGATAAAGTTATTGTTTATTGAGTGTTTTATTTTAAATGACAACATGGAAGGTCATGTGGATGTTTATTTACATCATGTTGGTAGATGGATTATGGATCCTATATTAAGTTATGTCGGAGGAGATGTACACATTGAGCTCCTGCGTTCTTGAGCCCAAAGGGCATCACACGATAGCAATAGGTTCCTTGCCTTGTGACGAACGAGGTCTTTTCTAGCCCGATCCATGCGGATCCATCGCGTCCGTTTGTAGCCGGAGAAAGCATCCGCCATGAGGAGTTCATGGCCGGCTGTGGCATCTACGATGAGGTCGATTAGCGGCAGAGGGAAACTATCCTTTGGGCATGCTCTGTTGACGTCGGTGGTCGTCGAGTCGCCGCTGGCATTTGCTTTTTGGCAGTACGACGTTGGCTTGACCGTCGGGATATTCCGCCTCGGTGCCCACGGAGGAGTTTGCCTACTTCCTCATTGATCGCTTTTTGCCTTTCTGGCGTGAAGCTCCTTCTCTTTTGCTTGACTGGCTTGAAGGATGGATTGACGTTTAGCCTATGAGTGATTATTGCGGGGTCAATTCCTCCCATATCTGCCTGCTTCCATGCGAAGACGTCTTTGTTCTGTCTCAAGAAATGGGTAAGGAGGCCGAGGTCTCCTGAAGCTTGGAACCTGTAGCGAGGTGTTCGGGGTTGTCGATCGAATACGAGTTCCCGACTCTTACAGGGCTCGAATTCGGGTGTTCACCTGCGTCGCGCATGTCAAGCTCATCGGGTATATGTTATCGTAGTTTTGCTTCATGGATCTTGAGTAGCACTCCTGGCCACGTGTTGGTGCTCTGCGGTATTCCTACTCCGCTTGTGGTAGGAAACTTGATCATCATGTGGTAAGCGGAGGGAATGACCTTTATTGCGTTGAGAGAGGGTTTGCCTAACAACATATTATACGCGGATGGGGCATCTACAACGAGGATTCTTGCCATCGTCGTTGCCTAACACGGGGGGTCTCCCAAAGTTAGCACTAGTTGTATTAAGCCCAAGGGTAACACTTTTTCTCCAAAGAATCCTCGCAGGTGGGTGCTGACTTGTTCCGTTTCTCGCCAGTGCCACATCTTATTGAAGGCGAGGCGAAGATGATGTCGGCTGGACTTCCAGATGTCGACTGGGACCCGATGGACCATTTGTTAGCCACAGCGCCCACTTATTACCAAAGTGCGTCATGAGGTCTTTGGCAGCCTCCACTACCAGTGCAGTCGAGAGAATGTTATGGGCGTAATCGAGGCCAAGGCGGTTTCTGGACAGCTTGTGCACTTCCATTACCTCTCACGACTGATGCTGCATATAAGGCAGCCTTCACGGGCGACTAGATTCCCCTCCTCCTACAAATCCTCCGAGATCTGTGGATTTCCCAGGGTTGTTGGTGCTGAGTGGTTGTCGAGGTGGTGGTGGTGGCCTGCGAGCTGAGCTTCGATTACGAGCTAACAACCGGGTCTTTATGGGCGTCGGAGATACCCACGCCGAATCAAATATTCTATTTCTTTCCTGAGTTGTATGCAATCATCCGTGCGATGCCCGTAGTCCCTATGGAACTCACAATACCTAGTGTTGTCTCTTTTGGCAGGGTCTGACCTCATTTGGGATGGCCACCTTAGAAACTATTCATGTTATTGCCAGCGTAAGACACAAATCTTGTAGCGTCAAGGGGGTAAGCAGTTGAGGTGAGAGTAATGTTGTCGGCCTTCGGGTTGGTGGACCCGAGACAATCTACAGGCCTCACGCCTTTTTTGGGACTGTTCTCCATCCTTCTTTGGAGACCTTTCCCGGTCATTTTGTCTTTTTGGGCTCCGTCCTTGTCGCTTGTCAATCCCGCTTTTCTCTTTATGGGTAGAAGAGCTTTCTTTCTTGGATATGAGGGCTTCTTCGCCATTAATGTACTTCTCCGCTTTAGCGAGCACCTCAGCCATGCTTGCCTGAGGGTTTTTTGAGATGGAAAACATCAAATCTTTTGACTTGACTCCTAGCCCAGCGATGAATATGGTGATGACAAACTTTTCGTCGGGTATATCTACCTTCAGAGACTCGGCATTAAACCTCTGAACATAGGACCTCAGGCTTTGCTAGGCTTTACTTGATGGTCGACAAATGATAGCAACTACGTATGTTTGGCCCCAATGAAGTGGGAGACGAACGCGATGGATAGCTCTCTGAATGAGGAGATTGATGAGGGCGAAAGCCTGTTAAACCAAGCCAAGGCTGGGCCTTTTAACGTGATAGCGAAAGCTGCATATTGGGATATCAGCATGGCTCCATTTTGATTCTTGTAAGTGTTAAGATGATCGCGGGATCTGCGGCACCATGACAGCTCCACTGCGGCATTATGAACTTTGCTGGGAGAGGGAAGTGGAGCACCTCGGCTGTGAATGGTGACTCAGTTTGTTGCACCAGGGTGTCCATAGAGTTAGGAGCTCGTCCCTTTACAACTTCTTTCAACGGCCGAGTTCTGGCTGAGCTCTTGAACCTGCCTTTCGCATGATCGCTCCCCCGCCCTTCTTCCGAGGGTCGTAGTTCCCTCATTCCCGGCCGTGCCCCCGAAGTGCTGCTTCGTGGCCCTCCTCTCCAGGGGTTAGGTGTGGTCCGTGCCCCTTGGCAAGAAGGGACGAAAACCCTAGTTTTTTTTGCTTGACCTAGCCAAAACACTTCACCATAGATCGGCCTACATTTTGTCGGTTTAGGTGCAAATCATTAGGGCTTAGACAAGAGATGAATGGCTGGAAGAATGAGACGATTTCCACTTATTTTCAGTTCTCAAAATGGAATGTGTGGAAGTTGAGGGTTTGAGAGAGGAGTTCGTGTGTGAGAGAGAGTTGAGATGAGAGAATGAGAGGAATGAAAGAAATGTCTCTCAAAGACCAATATTTGGTCTTTTAATTCAAATCCTTCACTAAGCCTTGTTTGGCTACACACTAATTCCCATTTTCTCATTTTCTCACTTTAGCTTCATTTCACCGTCATTTCACTTCATTTCATTTTCATTCTGCGCACCCCATTATTCATTTATGACCTTAGGTCCTCATTTGACATTTTACCAAATTTATTTGGCTCTGTAAATTCTGGTGTGCTGTTTTTGTTTTTAGCTATTTAAATGCCGGAAAAAATATAATTTAATTTATTTTACACCCTAAACATGTTATAAAACTATTATGGTATTTTCAAGGCATTACAACTCTCCCATCCTTAAAAGAATTTCGTCCTCAAAATTACCTTCATTGAACAGTTGAGGGTATTGTTGCCGCATAACTTCTTCTCTTTCCCACGTGGCTTCCTCCGTCTTGTGGTTTCTCCACGGCACTTTTACCAATGGGATTTTCTTTTTCCTCAACTCTTTCACTTCTCGAGCCAAGATCTCCTACTAGCTCCTCTTCATACGTCAAATCCGATCTAAATGTCGTCTCGAAGGGCTTGTGATAGGTCTAACCTATACCTCCCCTCTGACATTGACACATGGAAAACATTATGAATCTTTTCCAACTCTAGAGGTAAAGCTAATTTATATGCCACTGGACCCACTTTCTCTATCACCTCATATGGCCCAATGAACCTAGGGCTCAACTTGCTCTTTTTCCCAAATCTCATTACCTTCTTCCAAGGCGATACTTTCAAAAACACTTTTTTGTCGATCTCATATCAAATATCCTTTCTCCTCGTAATGGCATGGATTTTTGTCTATCAAAATTTGGCCACTTTCAATCTTTCTCTAATCATTTCACTTTCATGGTTTTATTGAATCAAATCAAAGGGACGATTATCTTCTTCTCGCTTAACTCGGTCAACACAATGGTGCATTTCTTACATGAGAGCCTCATAAGGCGCCATTCCAATACTCGACTAGAAGCTATTATTATACACGAATTCAACTAGAGGAATGTGTCTATCCCAACTACCCTCATAGTCGATCACATAACTTCTCAGCATATCTTTTAACACTTGGATCACTCTTTCCGATTATTCATCCATCTGCGGGTGGAACGTTGTGCTGAAATTCAATCGAATGCCCAAAGCCTCTTACAACTTTCCCCAAAATCTCGAGCCTCGAGGTAAACCTCAAATCTCTATTTGAAATGATCGATATTGGAATCCCTTGTAGCGTAGTGGTAGGCGGCTAAAGTCATTTCACTTCCTACTAGTGAGGCCGACTGTTTCATTTATGTAAGCTACGCCGACTTGTCGAGTGAGATAGTCGGTTCTCAGCTGAGGAAGAATTCTTCTCTGACTCTTGAATCGTACTTTCTTCACGTCAGCGGTAACGAGCCACAAAATCCATTGTGATTCGATCCCATTTCCATTACGGGTATCTACGATAGGGGATGTAACAATCTCGAAAGACGATGTTTTGCTTTCACTTTACGACACACCGCCACACTTGGTCTGAATTCGAAACATCTCTTTTCATTTCAAACCACCAATATGAAGTCTTTAAATCCTGATACATCTTTGTGCTACTAGGATGGATAGAAAAAGATCCACTATGTGCCTCTTCGAGAATGGATTTCTTCAATTCATCATCATTGGGTACACAAACCCGATCTCTATAATACACAAATCCATCCTCGTTCACTGTAAATTTGATTTCTTTCCCCTCTCCACTCTGACTTACAATTGTGAAAATTTTCTTATCATTCTTTTGTGCCTCTAGCACTCAATTCAACAAATTCGATTTTTCTATCAATTCCGCTACTATTAAACCGTCGTCTGACAATGACAAATGAGCATTCAACGCTCGAAGTGTTTGTACTGACTTTCCACTCAGAGCATTTGCTACTACATTGGCCTTCCCGGGATGATAGTCGATCACACAATCATAATCCTTGATCAATTTCATCCATCTACGTTGTCTCAAGTTAAGCTCTCTTTGCGAGGGCAAATACTTAAGACTTTGTGGCGATGTAAGATGAAACACTTTTCTCACGCAAAGATAGTGTCTCCATGGCTTTCAATGCGAACACAATGGTGGCCAATTCCAAATCATGCGTGGTGATTTCTTTTCATGCGGCTTCAATTGCCTTGAAGCATAAGATACCACTTTACCCTCTTGCATAAGGACACATCTAAGTCCATTTAATGGTACATCACTAAAATCACGTATTCTTTCTTGTGGGTCATTGAGTGAAGCAGGGTCTGGCTCGATTAAAATGCTTTCAACTTTTCAAAACTAAGCTTGACACTTTTCCTCCACTGAATCTCACATTCTTTGAGTGTCTCATCATAGGGCAGAAGTGGTCATCAAAAAACCCTTAACGAAACTTCTATAGTAATCTGCCAATCACAGGAAACTACGCACTTTCATGACATTTCTCGGTGATTTCCATTCAATAATCACCTCTATCTTCTTTGGATCCACTCGAATTCCTTAACTTTCCGCGATACAATGTGTCCGAAAATAACTTCTCGAAACTAAAATTCACATTTGCTCAGTTTTGCATATAACTGTTCCTTTCTCAAGGTTTGTAGCCCTACTCGAAGGTGTGTATCATAATCTTCCGAACCTTTGAATACATAAGGATGTCATCTATAAACACCACTTCAAAATGATCTACATACGGTAGGAAAACATGATTCATTAAGTCCATGAAAGTCGTCGGTGCATTTGTCAACCCAAACGGCATTACAAGGAACTCATAATGTCCATACCGCGTTCTGAACACCTTCTTATGCACATCTTGCATCTATCAGTGCCATGATGATGCGAGGCGTGGTCGATCTTCAAAAAACACTTGCACCTTTCAATTGGTCGAACAAGTCATCAATCCTAGGTAACAGATACTTGTTTTTCATTATCATTTTGTTCAGTTGCCTATAATCAACACTGCCAAAGCGTACCATCTTTCTTCTTAACAAAGAGCATTGGCACTCCCCATGGTGATACACTAAGGCCAGATAAATCCTTTCTCTATGACTCTTTCATTGGCTTCCAATTCTTTTAACTCCACTGGAGCCATTCTATCTGATTGTAATATATGGATCTGAGTGGCATAGATCGCATTAGTGCAAACTTAATCTCGTGGAAGCGATCAAACAATTCCTCCAGAAACACATCTGGATAATCATAAACTGTAGGGATGTATGATAAACTAGGCTCCACCTTTTTCTTATCTATCACATATGCCAAGTAGGCTTCACACCCTTTTCGAACCATCGTTTTAGCAGTAGCGACGAATATCACATTAGAGAGGTGGTTTGACCTCGTAGATAAAAGTCCTTATCGCCCCTCAGTGTCGCCAGGTCACTCTCTTCATTCCTGTCAGCTACCACTTGGTGTCGGGACAGCAATCCATCCCGATATCGTGAGCTCTCTAAATGATAACTAGATCAAATCTCAAAACTCGCACTCTCATATGCGATGGGCAATCTCTATAAACTTTATTCTGATGACCTTTATGCCCAAGTGGATTTATACCCCCAAAATGGCATACTCTGTTTTACTCTTTGGTAAACTACCCCGAACTTCAGTAGTGATACAAATATGAGAGTGGGTTGAACTGGATACATAAATGCATGTTCGATAGTCTGCAGATGTAAGTACCAACTATCACATCGATTGCATCTTTGCTTTTCCACTACCTTCATTTGCATGCCTTGGGTACAGACACGAGCATCTGTCTACCCATGGTACGTGTTGCTTGTCCTCGGTGCACTTTCGATGATGCAACATGTTGTCCTTGTTGCTCTTCTATATTCTTTGAAATTATGCTTACTAGTGCGGGGTGTTGTGGTGACAGGCTTTAGGACAATCTTTCACTTTGTGATCATTTGGATCTACATACCAAACAAGAGCTGTCGATCTCGACACTCTTCTTTATGTTTCCTCCCATAATGTGTGCAATAAGGAGGAGCTAGTCTTCTTGAATAACCTCCTAGTGCACTAGCAGCGTGGTGTCGGTAGAATAGTCTTCTTCTTAGTGCTGATTGTGAGCTGATTAAAACCCTATGGTCCTCTAAATTTCTTACTCTGGTGCTGATAAGAACTTGACTGTCTAGCGTTTTTCTTACCTTGTCTTCTTTCTTTTCTTTCATACTCTTCTTTACTCTTTCAACATTTTGAGCACATGTCACAATTTTAGAAATGTCATCATGGCAAAATCCTGTGACATGGGCCCGAATATGGTCATTGAGGCCATCTTCAAACTTGCGGCATTTCTCTTCCTCAGTCACTAGCATCTGGGAGCATACTTGCTCAAACCAGGGTGGGTCTCTGATCACCAGATTACACTCATCGTCTTTGTTTCCAAATTATGAAACTCTTTCATCTCATATTGCTCAGATAGATACGGCCCACATATTAGCTACGGTGCGCCGGGAAGAACTCCATCTCAACACTCTCCGGTGGTGCGGTCCTAGTCACGGAAACCCACCACTGGTAAGCCTCATCCTGTTGTAAAGAGGTCATGCACTCTAAATTCTCCTCTAGTGTGCAATGCATTTGTCGAAGCATTCTTTCATTTCTTTTGAGCCAATTTTCTTCCATAGAAGGCTCATCATCTTTCTTCCCAGAAAATCTATGGGTCGATATTTTGCCATTCTCTCTATGGTTGACCGCTGAGAAGCAACTACAACTAGTTGTGCTGCTCTTTGCAGTGCCTGAGATATATGCTGGAGGATATCCATAGCACCTCTTGCTGCTTGACCTTGCTCATGATTAGATGGAGCATGGGACGCTTGCCCACCCTCCACACTAGCAAGGCTATTTGGGCCACTTCCCGAGTCACCTCTAACCCTATGGGGTCCTGAACCATTCATGCTTACCTATTAAGACCAACAAGGTCCGCATTAGAGTTACGTCATCCTTTATATGCAAATCCAGTGCATGTCATAAACAATTTCAAAAATCATTTTGTAGAATCGCCTAAACCTAGGCTCTAATACCAAAAATAATTGTAGCATCCGTATGCGCTACGAGTACTTTTACTTTTACGATATATTCAAAACCAGTACAAATACAAATACATTTCCAATACTGTAGCTCTATGCTATTTAAGGTTTGATACTATTCAAATCCAATTGCAATTTCTCATTTAAGACACATTTCAAATGCTCATTTTGTAAAGGATAATTAACCTAATGAACATATATACGCAAACATCATTTTAACTTAAAGAGGGCCCATCATTTGTTCACAAATGCATTTTTAACTACGTTCGATATGGCGTTATATGCCCGTTTAGTGCATTCACGCTTGTGAAACAATACGACATTATTAGCGTTTTCAATATAAAAACATTTACAAAAACAAAATCATAGTTCACTTTGAAATATAATTTCAAAACAAAATAGTCAAAATCAAAATTCATGTATTTCATATGGCGGAGCTTTGCTTATCCTGCATGTGGCTTTGGCTTGATGACTGCGAATCTGTGACCCTTGCCTTGCTCTGTTCTCTCGATACTGCGTGATGATAAAAAGCGGCCCAGCGCTAGAATTTTCATGCTTAGTGGTTCTATATAGTTCTTTTTTCCATTTCAGTTTAATACAAATCATGCAATTTTTTCTAAACAATGCTTTTGAATCTTTTTAAATGATCAATGCAATCCAATACATATATTCATTTCATATACACTCATTTACAGTTTATTGATCATTCCAAATATGCACTTTCATATGCAATAAGTAATTCAAAACACGAATCATGCATTTCACAATTTTCTTATCATTTCAATTTGCCCTTAAACGACTTTAACCTATGTTTTCGGTGCACAGGATAATGGAATCAAACGCGGTCGAAATTTGTGGCGGGTTTGATTCGTCACCACGATAGGTTGGCCCGAGAATCAACAAAATTTATATCTAAGTTCCTCCTGCTGCTTGAAGTAGTCGAAGCTGCTGCGGTATAGCGGTCTAAATTTAGAACACGGGGATGGGTTTCATCTAGGAATGATTTGCATAAGTGTGAAAAGGTAAGGCTTTCTATTTGGATTTTTGGATTTGTTTCAAAAACAGTGTGAGTAGTTTGGAAACTGAATAACTGTAAAGACTGAAAGTGATGTGTGAAAAAGTATCTTTGAAGATTTAGGTCACTAACTTGATAACATAGGGCAAACAAGTGTCCTCGGGTTTTATCCTCGCATTATGACAAGCAACCTATAGTCAAGAAATATACTTTAGGATCTTTGTTTAACTATAGAGCCTAACCCTAGAATCACTCCTATTTGAGTCAACACAGGTAACATGCATCACCACAGCCCCTTCGAGTTTAAAACCACTGGCACATTGAGACATCATTTCGGTGGCTCGTAAAGATCGTCTAAAAAACTTCTGAGTGCATCCCAGCAATAAGTATACAACGTATCTTCGCATAGTAAGTATTGGCCATTAATGACATTAAATGATATTCAACCTAGTTTGAGAAGATGGGAGCCATAAGCTCACGATGCACAGGCATTCAACACATGAGGACAACTGTAAGCGCCCCATGACCAAGCTAGCTACCTTCATAACTGTTCAAAGAAAAGAGCAGCCCAGAAAGCATCTCTTGAGGTTGTCATCCTGAGAGGGTTGTTTAGTAACTAGAAAATGAGAGAAAAGAGGAGAGAAGAGAAAAGCAAAACCCTAACTGAGTTGCGGAAGATATTTACATAAAATGAAAAATTGTGCCAAGATTGCTTACATGGGATTTCTTCCTTAGGGTTACAAAAACTATGGGGGGTTTTATAGGCCACCATTATGTGAAACTCTGATAAAGCCTAACATTTGGCTAAAATAAGGGACAAGGAGTAATACATCAAAATGAAGTCGGTTTGCATTAATTACAAAGGATGACAAGGCGGTTTTTAATTTCGCTAGAGACCGAGGCGATTTCGCTGGCGGCGAGTTCGTAGGTAAGCGAAATTGCCGCGAGATAGCCGAAATAGAGGAATTTATTTAGCGTTTACGGCAATTTCGCTAGCTAGCGAAAATTCGCCAACAAGCGAAATTTTAAATGACCTGTCGGCGCATTTTTAGCTAGGAGCGATTGGTTGTGAAATTTTAGGTCTAGCGAATTTCACAATTTAGCTAGGATTAATTTTCGCTATGATTGCGAAATTTTGCGATCCCGGCGAGAATTTAGCAATCTTGCGAAATTCTAAGAATTCTTCGATCTTCAGCGCATGGCCTCTTGCTCCCATCTTGCACAACTTTTATCACTTTGCCTTCATTCTTTCTTTGATTTTTGGTATGTTTGATGGCTGATGAATGGGTTCAATCTTCATGGTTTAGCATATGTCTCGATATTGAACTCTCAAAGTACGCAAAAACCTGCAAAACAACCAAAAATAACCTCTAAACGACATAAGTGATACTAAGAAGACTTGAACACTTCAATTGGCATAATTGGCATGATTAGTGCGCAAAAAGCACTCAAAACCTATCTGATATAGGGCTCAAAATAGCACTTTTGAGTGTAATCACTAACCCGAAACGTTGCTAGTCCCTTAGCAATGTAAAAACAAAAAGGAGATGCATGCAGTGATTCTCAAAAAGTTTATGATTCAAAAAGGTTTATGTACATATAAATAGTACATTTAAACTGAAAAATTGACACCAAGTTTGAAAACCGCCATGAAAGAGCCAAAACCATACAAGAACAATTTCAGGTCAATATTGGTTCCATGATTCTCAACTGGAATTTCCACCAAAGTCTAATGGTTCTTTATGTAACCAGATCGAGCCAATAAATTGTAAATTGTCCCTCTGACCTAACTGGCATGGCCTTGGGTGTTGAACAACCTAGATAAGGATGGATTACGGCTTTTCTTTCTTTATTCGACTACATTGTTGTAGACTGCGATGCTTAAAATTCGAGCTTCACCAAAGTCCGTGTAACGAGGTCCGCAGATGACTCTGACCAATTAAGGTTTAGGGCATCAAGCGAAAGGATCGCGACCACAAACTCTCACGGGTTTCACCCGGGACTCGAATGACTTGAAAATCAAGCACCTACAAATGCGTTAAGCTACTGCCTATCCACCCATGCCAACGAACACTAAATCATTTGACTCCCGACCAATTAAGGCTTAGGGGCATCGGGCTTTAAAGCTTCGCCACTCGCCCCACCGGGCTGGAGTGCTCGGGTTTGAGGAAGGCTTCACGACTTTATTTTCTTTTTCTTCTTTTCTTTTCTTTTTCTTTTTGCTTTTTCTTTTCTTTTCCTTTTTGGAAGACTACATTGGTCTTGAATGTGGGTATACAAGCCTATCATGGGTTGTAACATGCCTAAACCGACTGTACAAAATGAAGAAAGGAGAGGTAAACAATTCATGACCCTATTGAAACAATGCGGTGTGCGGTGTGTGAATTAGCTTAAAGGGAGAAATGTTCAAGTTAAGCATCTTTGGAACTTCAATGACCAAAAATTATATCAGAACATGGAATTTGTTCTAACATAAAAGGTAGCCAACGAGGTTTGGAAATTTTCCTTCCAAGGCAATTCAATTGTCGATTGAAGAAATTCAATTGTTCAATTGGAAGCAATTCAATTGTTCAATTGAAGCAATTCAATTGTCCAGTGAAGGAACAAAAAACGATACACATAAGATGGGCACAAAAGTATATGCAAAGAAGTGTGTATATATATCTTGAATAACTTTTGATATAGCGAAAATAGCTAGTACATGCATACCCAAGCTAAACACAAAAATATCCTTACTCTTGTAAACAATACATGAATCCTAATCAAAATTGTGAAATGGGTTGATAAAAGTGGTACTATGCAAAATCATTAAAGAAACCTAACCACTCTTCTTGTGGTGGTGGTGGAGTGTGGCTAGCTGTTCTTTGCGTGACACATCGATGATGCGGATCTTTGGCTGTAGGCTCCTCCTCGTCAGGAACCGCGAGGAAGACCCGGGTGAGTCATAAATACGCTACGGCATGGGTGTCTTGAGTCGACCTCGATCTGGGCTGAGTAGCGTGCAATGAGCAAAATAGCATCCATCGCTCCGGTATCTCTCGAGTGGCGTGAGCAACACTCAGGAGTGAATGGTGTGCGATCAAGATGGAGCCGGGCGTATGAGTTGCGGCCGCGGATGTAGAATGTGAAGAAGGAGATGGAGGGACGAATCTGCAGGCCCGGTTCCTCACGTATCCTCGGGCTCAAGGGTACATATCGTCTACGTGGGAGTCCTCGGCCCGTCCGGTACACCATCACAGTCCTGGCTACTTGGGAGGAGGAAAGATCTGAGCATGGTCATAGCTCAGCTCCCGAGTGACGGGACTAGAGGGCATCGGATCCCTCCTCTCAATCCACAGGCTCCCTCAGGGGAATCCCAAATGCTTTCGAGAACACAGCGAGTAGTCTGACATCAATGACGAGAA
Source organism: Tetrastigma voinierianum (assembly GCA_016808115.1). NCBI lineage: Eukaryota > Viridiplantae > Streptophyta > Magnoliopsida > Vitales > Vitaceae > Tetrastigma > Tetrastigma voinierianum. The sequence continues at coordinate 225,755 of JAEQBH010006382.1, forward strand.
GACTCGGCGAACGAGGCCCTTCGATGGACCTTCTCCTCAAATGCATCAAGGAGGTCATCAGGCTCGGAAGGGGCCGAACCGGTATCCCTGAGATCGATGGGACCTCAGATGGCTCCCCTCAGTACCCTTAATCTTTGCAGCGGGAACAAGTGAGTCCTCAATAGGTGGTCAATCGGCCCGGCATCGAGGGGCGGGGCTGCCTCTGAAGAGTGCGGCACGTTGTGATGTCTCGGGGGCGTATGCGAGCCATCTCGGCGGGGGTGGTGGGCCCAGCTTGATAACCCTACGGGTGGCCGGCGGTATACCTTGGGCCCTAAAAACTCTTTGAAATATCTGCCGCTCTGAGGACTCGGGCGATCATGCATAGAGAAGCGACTCGCGAGACCGGTGCTCCACGAGGAGATGTCATCCGAGAGTGATAAAGCTATGTTTGCGGGGTAATATCTTGTCTCGGGGTCATGAAGGCCGGTAAAGGAATAGTCTCGTCGACCTCATAGAATCCTTGAAGCTGGGATCAGCCCTCAGCGCTGGGACGTCATAGAATGACTCCTGATGAAAATCCCTCGAATGTAGTGCAGTATTCCGGGAATGAGGTGCCTACAGTCGCGGCCTCCTGATCTTGGAAGCAGGCGACAACTGAGGCGATGATGTCGTCTCTGCAGCTGACGTGGCTGGAGATGGCGGAGGTCGGGATGAGGATGACTCACCCGGGCCTGATGTGCGGGCCGCAGATGGCCGAGGCCCTCCAGCTCTCTGTTGTGAGTGCGGTGAGGCCAGGGGTCAATGCGTAATACGATGCTCGGTTAAACCACGAGAACCATCGGATGCGCCTCGGGGACCGGTGATGGTGCGGGCGGGATGGGCCAGGACCTCCTTCAGGTGTGCTGAATCGGCCGCGGGGCGGAAGGCGGGACCCACCCTAATCTGAATATAGCTGGAATCCCTAAACAACGGAAGAGCTCTGTTGTTGAAAAATGTATTCTCGACCTTTGTATAGTACGTCTGAGCTACTGGCGACTGGCGAGTCACTTCAAAATAGAACAAGCGACCTTCGGGGCTCTTTCGCGCATAGCTCACACCAGCTCTGTAATAGCCAAACAAGGCTCGGTGGCTGGCAAACTGCTGGGGCAGGGCAAGGCTAGCTGAACCGATAGTGTGAGCACAGTGAGGGCTCGGCAGTGGCTACGGCGGCAGTGAACAGACGACAGGGACGGCTCGGCTGGAGCTACGGATGTGGTCGGAGGTGGCTATGGTGCAAGCAGGGGCTCGGGCAGCGGCTCTGGTGGGCACAGGACGTGGCTCAGGCTGCGGTGACCAACGAGGGCGTGGAAGGCTCGGGTGGCTCGGAGCCGGTATGGGAGAGATATGAAATGACTAAATGACTAACCCCCTCCCATTTTTTATAGAATTTAATAGAGACGTAGAAAGAGTCGATTCCACCCGTTTTTAAGCTATAATAGCAATTTGGGCTCGACCTCCATCTCGCTTACGCAATTCAAAAATTTAAGATTAAATATTAATATATTAAATAAAAATTATTATAATAAAATTTATTATATGATACTATAATTAAAATTTAATACAAAGTACTATAATATGAACAAAGTTACTAAAAGGAAAAGCGCTAATTTAAGAAACTTTCTAAAAAACCTTCGAGAACTATTGAAATTGACTAAATTAAAATAAAAACCAAAATTTATTGAGCTATGATTTGGTTTGTGAGAACCGCGAATCAGCTCAATTTCAAAAATTTACTCGAGGAGGTCGGGAGAATGATCTCCTCGACCCCTGCCGTGGCACAGGGCGACTCCATGGTGTTGGGTGCCCGATTGTTGACTTGGTCCTCAGCGGTGGATTACGACTTGGTGATTGCAGCTACGGAGTGGGTGTTGATGGCGGGACGAAATCTCATCTTCACCTTGGTTGACTATTCCTTGCGATTCACGGACACTAAACTCTGCATACGACCATTTGAAACAACTTCGCCAAATTTGATTTTCATTTTGCTAGCGGTTTGTGTTTATTGTTGGATGGAATATGTTACGACTCGAGTCATGTGCAGGTAAGTTGCATGACTCCATTCGAATGATTATTAGTTGCATTGGGTGGCGAGAAATGGTCTTCTAAGATGATTGGCACATGATTGGGTTCGTGCGATTGGCTCGGTGTCGAGCACTACAAAATCAGCGGGTTGTAGAATTTGTCTATTTCACTAAGACATCCTCCAACTATCCCCTTTGGGATTTTACTGATCTATGTCGACTGATGATAGTGTGATGTTAGTAGGTTTAAGTTCACGAACCTAGCGCGTACCACGAGAATATGGCGATAGGTTCTACCCAGCTCTAAATAAGCAATGACTTATCCCATGCAATTCCACTTAATATTGGCGAAATTGTGGGAGATCCTGGATCCTTAGTATTTGTGGGGGTTCTTACTTTGGATTATAACGCAGGCTTGTTCGGTGAGAAATGCCTTTCTGATACCTAATCCCTTCTTAATTGTGCAAAGATCTTTCCAAATTTTGCATAGGCGGGCACTTGTTTGATTATGTCAGAGGTATGTTGACCTTCACAATCTTAGGACTTCTAAGATACTGCTGTTGGGATGCCTTCTTCTTGCTTCTAAGTGCTGTGGAAATGGGGTGGCATACGGTGCTTCGTGAATCCTTCAGGAAAATATGTTACGGCTCGATTGCTTCTCGTTCTTGGTTTCTTCAACGAGGTTTGGGCATGGGGTGATCAACCTCTTTTCACTCTCGGGGTGATTATAGCCTTCACCTCGTCCATTCCTGAATTGTTGGATGATCTGCCTCATGGATTCCCTTTGGGTTTGGCCTTTGTTTGGGAGGAGACAGCCCGCTCTTTCTTGTACCTCCGACAACTTGTTGATCTTGGTAGTTGAATCTTGTAGGTTATCAATTTTACGGATTCGGGTTGCTCTACAGCCCGTGTCTCTTGTTCGGTGTACTCTCGGTGTAATCCTTTGTGCCGGTTGCACATTAATTCCTTTTTGCTCTTCCACAAGTTGCCTACCACCTTACTCAAATTTAAAATGGCTTATTCCACAGGAGATGAGGATGGTGGTGGTTGTGGTTGATATTGGGAACAAGCGTAGTTTGGCACAAGAGGCCACATCGGCCGAGAGGAGTGGGCTGCGGGAAGGTTAGGGTGATTCCTGTTCAGGTGTAGGTATTTCCATATGGGGCAGTGGGTTGTGGTGGCTTGTATTGTCCACCATTATTTGCACATTCGACATCAAATCCTTCATTGAAGGGGCCATAGGACCTTTGTTCTCTTGGATGTCTGAGAGGATTGGAAATTGGTGCAGGGATTGGCGTAAGGTTTTCTAGGTGCTTGCACCGCACTTCATGGAACCTTTTCCTTCAAGCTCCTCTACCTTCTCCCAAGGTTGAAATTCTAGCTTTCATTTCTATGTCCTATGGCGGTGTATAAATCCCTCCACCCCAGGGTTGTTTGAGGGCCTCATTGTTTCCATTTCCACACAGGGTTTGGCTCATCGACCATAGAAGTTTCAGCCACATAATTTAAAAATCCATGGCTTCGTCGAGGATGCTTACTTAGTCTCCTCCACACATGGTTTCCAAAGGCTGCCTCATGGCGAGACATACCACCATAGAAATGGTTTACCGGCACATCCATGTATCAAACCCATGGTGTGGGCATGCAACGATGGTCTCCATAAATCTCTCGACACTGATAAAACCTCTCACCATCTTGGTACACAAAGGTATAAATTTGTCTTTCAAATTGTTGGTCTTATGAGCAGAAGAACTATTGGGTGCACGACTCGGTAATTTCTAATGGTTCTAGGCCTCGGTGAGATTTAGCCAAATCTTAGCCTTGTCCTTTAGGTCGTCAAATGCTTTGACTTAAGCAAATCCATGTCCATCATTCCTTCCTTAAGGTAGTGCATACTTCCTCAAAATCCCTAATATGAGTGTATGGATTTTTCATTTTCCATACCATGATATGTCTGGGAAGTAGGGGTACCAATGAGCCTCCTTTGCTACATCTTCGGCGGGGAGGTATGATACGAGGAGGGGCACTAACCACGAGAGGTGGATGATCCCTCATGGTTCCTATAGGCAGTTAGTTCATTGGGGCCCTTCAGCGGCTGTTGTTCTTCGGGTAGTGGATCCATGGTATGCGTAGTGGCCTGCGACTTCAACGCTGGTCCAATTTGTGTGCGATTCTCTGCCCAGTCTGCAGGGAGTGTTTCTATCCCCGGAGCATAAACACTGTTACCGCGATTTCAGAGACAACAAAGAGCACCAACAAACTTGCAAAAAGGTTAAGATTAGCTAAAAATAAAACTAACTGTATGATAAACAAGCTTGATGAAGTGCGCAAAAGTGATGCGAGCTTGCGATTCTTGCAAAGCTGGAGTTACAAAGAGTTAAAAGGTTACCTTCACTTGTGATGTTGATCAAGTACATGACATCAAGCGTGGTTTTGGCACCGTCGGCAACGGCGCCATTTGATTAGTGCCACGTGCGAGTTGAGGCGGAATCAACAAAAATTTATATCTGAGACCTCCTGCTGCGTGGTCGAGCTCTTTGCGATGCCATGCGGTGGGGGTGTTAATTGCGGGGATGGGTTTCATCTAGGAATGATTTGCATAAGTGTGAAAAGGTAAGGCTTTCTATTTGGATTTTTAGTTTGTTTCAAAAGCAGTGTGAGTAGTTTGAAAACTGAATAAGTGTAAAGACTGAAAGTGATGTGTGAAAAGGTAGCTTTGAAGATTTAGGTCACTAACTTGATAACATAGGGCAAACAAGAGTGTACTAGGACATCCTCGCATTTATGACAAGCAACCCTATAGTCAAACCACTCCTTGGGATCTTTGTTTAACTAGCAAACCTAACCTAAATCACTCCTATTTGAGTCAACACAGTGTATGCATCTGACCCCCTTTAGGTTTAAAAACCTAACATTAAACATCACGTTTCGTTGGCTCGTAAAGACAAATCTAAGCCATGAGTCATTACAGCGAAACAGTATAATTTTTGTATCCTAAAGCATGGTAAGTATTAGTGAGTGTGACATTAAATGATATTCAACCTAGTTTGAGGAAGATGGGAGCCATAAATACGTGCACATGGCATTCAACACATATGAGGACAACCTGTCGCTGCCCCATAGCAAGCTAGCTACCTTCTCTTCAAAGAAAGAGGCAGCGAGGCGTCTCTTGAGTTGTCATCCTCAAGAGGGTTGTTTGTGACCAGCCCTAGAAAATGAGAGAAAGAGGAAGAGAAGAGAGAAAAACAAAACCCTAAGCGAGGTGAGGAGATATTTATAAAATGAAAAATTATTACTTAAGATTGCTTCCCCCAATTTCTTCCTTAGGGTTACAAAAACTATGGGGGTTTTATATAGGCCACCCATTATGTGAAACTACAATAAGCCTAACATTTTGGCTAAAATAAGGGACAAGGAAGTAATACACCAAAATGAAGTCGGTTTGCATTAATTACAAAAGGATGACAAGGCAGACAATTTCGCTAAGACAGGCAATTTATTGGCGGCGAAAATTTATTAGGTAGCGAGTGCGCAGATCTTGAATCAGAGAATTTCGCTGGAAACGCTGGCACAATTTAAGCTGGCTAGCTGGGCTTCATAACAACGAATTTTTAATTGATAAGCGAAACTGCATTTCGCTAGGAGCAGTGGTTAGCGAATTTTTAGGTCTAGCGAGGAAATTTCACGTGATTTTGTGGGATTATAGTACGCAATCCAGTAGTTTCGCAATCTTAGCGAAAATTCCACAGGTGCTGATCTTCTTGCATGGCCCTCTTGCTCTATACTGCACCAGCACATCACTTTGCCTTCATTCTTTCTTTTGATTTTTGGTATGTTTGATGGCTGATGGAATGGGTTCAATCTTCATGGTTTGCTTATGTCTCGATATTGAACTCTCAAAGTACGCAAAACCTGCAAAACAACCAA